>JACAXG010000030.1:7025939-7079935 GCA_018881555.1 Amblyornis subalaris
TGGGGTGGGATGGGATGAGGGAGCCCACAGGACTCCATCATTTGGCTTCTCCTGGGCTTCACAGAGAGCATACAGGAGAGGAAGGGCTAGGCAGTGCTTCTGCCATGTCAGCAAGGGGAGATGGAGAACCAGGGAAGGGACAGAGAGCTGCAGAAATCGAGAGACAGAGAGGACACAGCCTCCAGGTCTGTGCAGATGGCCAGAGGAAGAGCTGACCTTGCCAGAGCTGGGATGGTCCCTGAGAGCCTTCGGGATGGGGASGTTCTCCCAACACAAGGACCATTTCCTGTGCAGGTGCATCAGTTCTGGCATCTGGGTTCTGCCACATTGTCCGTGCTGGAGCCGGCGTCTCCGAGGTGTATGGGACACCRGGGTTAAGAGCAGAATCTGGCAAGGGGCTCTTTGCACCGAGCCCCTGCCAACGCCACGTGTGCCGCCCTCCAGGAGCCGCTGGGAAGTCAGGCCCGACGGAAATATAATGGGATAATCGATGGCCCATTGTTGCTTGGCTTAATTTAGCTGCTCAGGCAGGGAACGAACAGAGTGAACATACGTAAGCAGGAGCCAAGGCAGGAGATGAATCAGCCCCACGTCCTCTGTGGCACAGGGGACAGAATGGGCATGGGCACCTGCCAGGCCTGGGGCTGAGCCCCAGACCCCCGTGGCAGCAGCCCAGGGTGCAAGGAGGTGCCATTAACAGAGATTTACTTTGCTTTGTGTAACACCAGGTCTGAAATGGCTGCACTGGGCACGGTGTTACACACCTGCACTGCCAAAACTCCCTTGGAAGCTGCAGCAGGGGCAAGGAAGCTGCTGGGTGTGCTGGGACGGGGAGTTGAGTGCAGGGGCCACAGCTTGGGAAGGACACAGCAGATGCCAGGGCTCAGGAAGGACACGGCTGCTGCCAGGGCCCCTCTCAGCCACAGCCCAGGGGCCCCAGCGGCCCTCCTGCCCCAGCTCCCTATCCCACAGGACAGGCTGCCAGTCTGTACCCAATCCAGCCCAGAAGGCCCCAGGGGATGTCATTTGGGGACAGTCCCTCCCCCCCACCGCGATGCTTGGCCCCAGCTCTCCAGCTTTCACACTTTGCCCTGCAGCTCAGTGGTGCCCACCCTGATACCTGGGGAATCGCCCTTCCTCCTCACTGTTTGTCTTCCTCGCATTCCTCCAGGCTGGCTCACACCCCACCTGGCCCAGCAGCTCGGGTTTTCCTCGTGAATCAGCCACAGTTGGCTGACAGGGCTGTTCCCTGCCCCTCTCTGCGGATGCAGATGAGCTTTGCTGTTCCTTCTCCTCTGCCTGAGCTCCTGCTGCCCCATCCCACCCCTCAAGACAGCCCTCGAGCCCGAACATCCCCCCGGGTGGATTTGCAGTGTGGCTTCAGCCTGGATTTCCTTTCCATGCTGTCAGCCCATGCCAGTCTCTCCTGGTCCCACCTATTCCCAAGTCCCAGCGTCCGCAGCACCTCCTGTGCCGTGCGCCGCCGCCGCCACTCCACCAAGGGTGACATTGGACAAACGCGGCTCTGGCTCCCCAGCCCTCAGGAGGGCACTTGGGACCAAGTCAGCGACACTCTTCCCGGGCTGTGAGAGCAGCGGGGGCTTGGCTGCAGCTCTGGCCATGYCCATTCAGGACCAGCTGGATGCCCTGGGCACCCATGGGTGTTGGGGTGGGCGTCTGCCCACAGAGACAGGGGCTGCCTGGCCCTTTCCAAGGGTCAGTGGGACACAGATTGGGCAGCAATGGGCTGGGGGAGACCCAGAGCACCCTCTCCATGGGCTTGCCCCAGCCCCCAGCCCTGATTCCCGGTGGCAGCTCCCCAGGATGCCCCAGCACACGGAGATGCCGCGGGCCCAGCGCCAGCGCCCTCCCCACGCTGCCTTTTATGGCCCTGCTGCAGCCACGGCCCAAACATGGGCTGCGGGAATGTGGAGCTGGAGCCTCCCTGGGGCTGGCCCTGACGCTGCTGAAGGTGCCCCAGACACCCCCAGCTCGGGCAGCCGCGCTCAGGGAGCTGAGGCTGAGCAGCAAAGTGCTCTGTGTCAGCAGCACCCCAATTAGTCGGGATTCCCCAAGAACCCTGCAGCTCATCCCGCTCCCTCTGCCCCTCGCAACTCCCATCCCTGCCCCTCGCAGCTYCCATCCCTGCCTCGGACTACTCTGCATCCCTACGTTGTGCTCCAACCTGAGTACGGTGTCACTTCACACCTCCCTGTCCTCCCCCAAACCATAGGGTCCCTGCAGACCCACCATGCCCCAGAGCAGCACAGCACAGCTCACACCAAGCCAAGGCAGAGAGCCCTGGTTTTGCTCACAGAGCTGCCACGGGGCAGAGAGACAAGGGGCCAACTGGGAACTCTGCTCTGCCCAGTGGCTGGGCAGGGCTGGTGGGGAGGATGCGCCCGCCGAGTGACACAGGGTGTGTCAGACACCAAATGACTCAACTGAACCCACAGGGTCACCCCCAAGAGTGGCTCCTGTCCCTACGGGGCTCCAGCAGCTGCTCACCTCCATCCCAGCCCCATCCAGGCTCGAGCTGGTCACCACAGGCCAGGACACACGTGACACCCCGTGGTCAGTGCTGACCATGCCAGGGCCCAGGAAACTGAGCATCAGAGCAGAAAAGAGAGCGGGAGTAGGAATGGGGTGACTGGGCAAGGCGGCTGCAGTGGGGAGTCCAAGACTGAGCCCCGGGTTATACCAAGGCTCCTGATGTCCCCTCCAGCAGGAGGAACACAAGAAAACTGCCTGTGCCATATTTCCTGGCTGCGGGCAGTAAATCCTCGGGGCTCAGGACAGCGGTTGCGTTTGCAATGACAGAGCTCCATGAATCAGTGTTGCCCTGTGATCCCAGCTGCCTGGGCAGAGCATCAGCATCGCCCCGGCACAGCAGACTCCCCCACATCCCTCAGCAGTGTCAGTGCTTCTGGGATGGGCATCCCAGGCTCGTGCTACAGCCTGTGCCAGGCTGCCAGCGTGCCCAGTGCCAGGGCGGCTACAGGGGAGTGGCAGAGCCAGGGCACGTGCWGCGCAGTGAAGGAGCGAGCTCAGGAAGAAAAGCATCTCTCATGCTGCCCAAGAGACAGCTGGAGTTCCCAGAACCTGCTCAGCATCCCCGGGGGAAACCAGACAGTGAGCAGCAGCCTAAAAATAGCTGCCCAGGGCACACGCAGTCGCCTGAGAGAAGGGGAAGTGAAAAGGAAGATGGGCTGCAGCTTTCCAAGGAACAGCCCCTAGCCCTGCTCACTTTGCCATCTCCCATGGGTGAATTGCAGGGTCTTTGCTGCAATGCCTTCACCTGAACATTTGGCATGAGAAAGCATCTGAGGGCCAGGCACCGACACCCACAAAGCCCAGGAAAACGTCACTGTGGGACTGGTCCACTGTGCCAGGCAGGAGCAGTGCAGGATCCCGGGAGCCACTTCGAGTGCCTTAGCAAATAGTTGGCTCTATATAACCAAATCCAGGTAGTCCAAGGAAGGGCAGAGGTTGGAGGAGCCAGTCTAACCAGTCAGCGCCCAGTTGTGTCTCCCAGTTGTGCTCACTCAGCACCTGTGTGGCTGTTCCCAGTCACACAAACCCAGCGTGAGCGGTGCAGTGCTCGGCCAGAGTCCAGAGCCTGCTCTGCCCCAGCCAACACACGTGCAAAGGGCTTACAGATCATCAGCCTTTGGGTTTAAGGAGTTTATAGGCCATGAAATGTCTTCCAGGCCCACGGCTGAGCTTTCTGGAGAAGCAGAGCGACCTGTGCTGGGTGCAGGTGCCGAATCACCCAAATCTTGGAATCACTGTGCCCGAGCCCTGCAGATCAGCAGGAGCAGGGGCACGGAGCAGCCCCCACGGTGCCTTGGACTGAGGTTCTGCCCTGCAGATGCCAACAGGCTCCTACGGCCAGGCAAAGCATCCACCTCCTCATGGGTTTAGTGCAGTTCGACTTGGGTCGGACTAAGCAGCTTTGGAGCAGGGAGATCTGGTGACAGCGCAACACGTGGCGGGCAGACAGCGCGTCCAGGAATCTTTCTGAAACCTTTGAAAACATAAATACTTGGTGTAATCCTCTGACGGGATGAAGTGCCGGGGCAGTCAGTGTATTGGTGAAATTGCCTTTCAGTCAGCCCCGGGCTGAGCTGAACCTGCGAGGCGCGGGCGGAAGGAAGGCGGAGGGAAGGGCTGAGAGGAGCTGTGCCGCCGCCTCGGCTCAGGTGCAGGGGATGGAAACTGCCTGACCGCAGAGCCGAGCACGCTTCCTCCCTGCCTCCCTCCCTCCCTCCCTGCCTCCCTCCCTCCGCTCACACCAGCGCCCTGCACGCCAGCGGGGCTGGGGCGGGAGCGCTGCTGAACCCGGGGCGCCTCTGCCAAATGATGCATTTGGTGGCCGCCGGACACCAGCAGTGGCTCTGCCGGACGGGAGGAGGGCAGCGACTCCCATGCAGCAGCACTCGGCTGGGTTGGGGCTGCACAGTCTCCCCGTCCATAGCAAAGCTGCTGAATCCAACCCGGCAGCTCGCGGCTGGCTCCCGAGCAAGGATCCTGTAGCCATTCACGTAAGGAGAGACCCAAGCTCACATCCCCACACTGCACAGCACAACACCGACCCCGGCTGCTCCACGGGAGCCACAGCTCGTGGTGCCACCAGCCAGGACCCCGCAGCCCCGGGGATGACAATGGGCCCCGGGCTGTCCCCCAGCCCTCAGAGCCCGAGGGTCCCTGTCCCCAGGGCAGCAGCGCCTGCAGCAGCTCAGCCCAGGGCTCAGCTCTGCTGTGCTGGGTGATTTGTCCATGTGCCAGCTCTGCCGTGTGCCATGCCCGGACCACGAGGCAGGACATGTGCTGACAAGGCCCTCGCTGCTCCTCTTCCCACAGCTCCCCGAGCGGTCCCAGCCCAAACCAGTAATTATCAGCTCTGTCTGTGGGCGATCGCTGATCCCATCGCTGCACTGCCCGGGGAGGGGACCCCGGGGTGGCACTTTGGATCAGCACAACATGGCATCAAATCGCTCTGCCAGATGAGCTGGTCCCGCCTTGGCAGAGCCAGGTGCTGCACAAAGAGCTGTGGGAGCAGAGCACAGGCAGAAAAGCTCCCAGTACCCACAGTGCAGGTCCCAGCATGAGAGGGCTGCAACTGTCCTCAGCTGTAATCTTAGCAAACCTATCTATCTATCTATCTATCTATCTATCTATCTATCTATCTATCTATCTATCTATCTATCTGTCTATCTCTGTGCTTAAATAGCTTGGCATGACCAGCCCAATTTCTCCTGCAGCTAGGGAAGGCCTTATGGATGTTTCCCCATCCCAGGAAGCTTTGCTTGCGCGGCTGGGACACAGAAGAGTTTGCGTGCGAGATGAGGCAGCTGGGCTGCACCCCTGGGGGTGCCGTGGATGCTGTGCCCAGCTGAAGCCCCTTTTCCTGGGCTCAGCCCAGCTTCTGCCCAAGAGGGAGAAGTGGCACTGTGTGCCTGGAGGCTCAGCAGGAGTGGGCATAGGGCCATCACTGCTCCGGGTGGGTGAGCACATGGAGCTGAGGAACATCCTGGCTGCCACCCCTGTCAGATACAGCCGTGCCGGGGACACACGCACAGACCCAGTTCTGATGGAGAAAATCTCATAATTACACTCAGCTGCCAAGGAACAGCATCGGCTTAAGTGATAAGAGGGGACAGAGCTTCAAAGACAGACCTCTCCAGGGCTGCTTGGATCTGAGGGGGGTGGCAGGGAAGGTGCAGGGCAGGACGGGGCTGGGGATGGGTATCAGGCTGCCTGTGGTGTGTGAAGAAGGGGTTCCCGTGTCCCTCTGCTCCAGGGGGTGAGAGTGCTTCCCAGTGCTCTCTCCCTGGAGTCCCCAGGCAGCCTGCATTGCTCTGGGGATGTGGGGCAGGCAGGACCTGCTCCCACCAGCTGCGTGCTGAGCCTTGTGCTGTCACAGCCAGGGACAGAGGGACTTCAGTGCTTCCTTCCTCTGAATTTTTCCCGACTTGCCTGGCTCTAAGAAGATTAAAGACAGATGGTCCCTGAGGCTCCCTCACTGGTACCCATGCTTGAGGTTGTGGGGGGAAAGGCAAAGCAGAAAAGAGCCCTGGGAAAGGGGTGTTATTCCCAGCCGAGCGCCCAAGGGATGGAGCATCCTGGGAACCTGCTCTTGGGTGCTGCCCTCCCTGCTTGTGCTGGCTGCAGCTCTGCAGAGCAGGGCTGTCACTCCTTCCTCTGGAGCTGCCTCATTCGTGGTGAGCTCTGGGGGTGAGGGGAGCCTAGCCATGCCCCCAAAGCAGCTGCTCCGGGTAACATTGCCATGTGTGCCCTGTGCCTCAGCCCTTCCATCAGCTACATGAAAACTGCTCCGTTGTGCTGTGTTAAACCTCTGTGGAAGCACACTCCGTGCTCCTGCGTCTCATTCCTGAGGATTCTGCTCACAACCTCCCCCGGCTTGCGCTGGAAGCAGCAACAGAAAAAAGCCTTCACCTAACGCAGCCCCGTGTGCACCAGCAGCAGCGGCAGCGACGCACTTGTGAAGCCATTTAAATTTCCACGTGATGACCCAGTTCAGGGTGGTTTTGCCTCTGGATTTTCCCACTGCTGCTGCCTCTGGGTGGGTGGTGGCAGCTCCAGACCTTGCTGCTGTGCTGTATTTTAAGGCCACCACACTGACAGCCCCAGCCTCAAGTGCTCGGGCTCTTCATGGTGCTTTCTTGGGCATTACAAAATGCTGGGCACTTGGTGTCCGAGGATATCTCTGTGTGCTCCATGGCACTGGATGTTTTACTGAAAGCTTTAAAGAGTGAACAGTTTTGCAAAGGGGTTTTTGCTGCTGCCTGTTACATTGGGGGCAGGGCACATGTCACTTCAGCTGCTGCAGCAAAGGTGGTGGGGATGCTCCAGGGGCTTTTAGTGCATGTGTTGGAGTAAAATCCAGCCTAGCTGCCAGACTTGCCTCTTCCCTCACCATTTCGAACCAGTGCTGGCCAGCAATCACTGARCTTCCCCGCAGCAGCACTGGGGCCGAGCTGCAAGGCAGAGGGGCAGCCTGTGTTTAGAAGGAGACAATAATTGCAAGTCAGATTTGCTTGTTCAATACTCTATTGACAGATTTGCCTTGGCAACCTGGAACAGGGTTTCATTGTTCACATCGTACTTCATGGCATCCTATTGATTGGGTGGGTGGGTTTAGGTTTTTGTGGGTTTGCTTTTTTTTGTTGTCTCCTTTTCCAAGCCTACCTACTCATCCTTTTCTTGTCTTTCTCCGGCACGGTGTTGACCTCAGCAAGGGCTGTGTTATAATCCGTTTGTCAGACTGGYCACAACTCCCAGTGCAAGCCAGAGCTGACAAAAGCAGAAGGGCAAATCCTGGAGCCCAGCTGGCCAAGGCTGCAGGCGGCCAGGTAGGGATGAATGGGGCCAGTGCCCTCCCCCCTGCTCCAAGGRCATGGCAAAGTCCATGCCTGAGCCCCTGTGAGAGTGGTCTTGAAGGAAACGCTGTAACTATTCCTGAATTAACTTGCTATTATTATTTGGTGCTCAGCCTGGCGTGCACCTGGCTCTGCAGACTCCGTGGGAACCACTGGCCTTGCCGGGGCAGAGGGCAGGAAAAGGTGAGCACCCAAACTGCAGCCTTGGAGTCGCCTTGGTGGAGCTGGAGGATTACAGCTGGAAAAGAATTGCTGGTTTGAATTGCTAATAATGATACAGACTAATGAGCAACATCAGAAATGATGGCATGTGTAATCAGTGCTGCTTGATGGCAAACACAGAGCAGGGCTGTGGGAGCTGCTGGCATACAGGGCGAGGGGAAGTGGAGCATCTTCTTGGGAGAGGCAGAGCCCACCCCAAGCAAGGCACTGCCACGGAGCTGGCTCTGGCTCCGGGGTAAGAACTTTATAAATAATGATGAAAAGAATAAACATAGACAGACATCAGCTCCGGGTACATGGAGGGAACATGGCCAGCAAGTATTTGAGGGGAAATGGCCTTGGTATGGTTCCTAGCACCTGCAGGAAGCCCATCTGTCCCTGGCTGTTAAAGATTTTGTCTTACAGCTGCACCCCAGCAGCCCCACCTTGGGATCAGGCCCCTGCCCGGGCACAYGGGGGGCTGGAGCCCCCACCCCTCCACCGGGACAGAGTCCTTCTGCCAAAAGCAGCAGTACCTCTTGCTGATGCTCTGCAGAGAAAGAGGAATCTGAATTTTTGGCCAGGYGTGTGGTGAAGGAAAAGGCACATACTGAATGTGTGTCTGATCCTGACCAATCCTCAGGCAAACCAGTAACAAACCAGACCTGCCCACTCCTCCCTTGGCTTTAAAGGCAGCAGTTGGCTCCTGTTCCTTTTGGTTGGAAAACCCTTTCCTTGTCTCATCCCTGTGATATGCCCGAGCCAGTCAGGAAGAGGCAACAGTTGGAAATGCTTCCTGCTTTCCTTATTTAGGCTATTTTATGTGGTTCAAATAAGGTGTCCTCTTCGGGCCTGACAAAGGGAAAGATGTATCAGTTCATGAACCGCTGCTGCCTGAGCAAGGTAAGAGACAGAAAATCACCACCATTACCATCATTATTGTGAATCATGTGCAATCAGCCCCGTAACAGAAAGCAGATGAAGATCCTACAGGAACCCAAAGGACAGGAGCTGATGCTGAGCCATGGGAGCCAGGGGCCAGGCAGTGATTAAAATGCTTTTAATATTGGTTTTCAGTGTTGCTGTCACCTTTTTTTTAATATACATTATATTTCATCAACAGCCTCTTGTACTGCTCCTGAGGCAGGTTCTACAAGATGCCAAGGATGTCTGGTCACACGTTTAAATATATATATATATTTTATATATATGCAGCGAGCCAGAATCTGCCCTCCTCATCACCTATTCCTGACTGTGTCCTGGGAAGAGCRGAGCTTTCCCAGCCGGGCTGGACCCAGAGCTGGACGTGCTCTGCAGCTTACCCAGGCTGGGGAGGACTCGCACCAAACCGTGCTCGTCCCTGGGCATTTAGTTTTATTGCGAGCATTAGTGGTTTGTGCTCGGCTTGTCTCCTCTGGCAACAGGAGAAGCTGGAAATGTCAAAGGGGAGGGTTAACAAACTCCACTGGCATAAATTTCAATGAATGTATGTTTCTTAGGAAAACCGCTAAGTTAAAAAAAAAAAATTAAATCTTCCTGTGTGTGTTTTCCTTGGGCTGCTGTTCACAATGGATAATAATTCTTACATTAAGCCCCTTCGGCCCTCCAGGGAAATCAAAATTGTAATATCAGTTTGCTTTTTATTGGCTCGGCTCTGAGATCGCGGCGGCTGCGTCTTTGTTAGGGGCTGCGGCGCGGTGACATTCAGTGGTGCCTCCCGGTGTGTCCCCCTCCGGTGCCTCCACACCTCTGGGCCCGGGCAGGGCCCCCGAGGGTTCGGGCTGCTGCTGGCCGGGGCCGCGGCGACCGGGCGAGCCCGCGGGCCGGGCTGGGACGGACCCGGGAGCCGAGGAACGTCCTCGGGGGACAGGGGTGCTGCCCGACACCAGCGAAGGAGCCGCTCCGGGCCCGGTGCCGTTCGAGCTCAGCCCCGCCGCTCCCGGCGAAAGTTGCCGGAACCCCACGGGCGGCCCGGCCCCGCGGGGATCGATCGCCCCATCCGAAGGCCGGCGACACGCCGCGGCCCGGCAGAGCCCGGGGGGAAAAGGGGACTGTGGCACCGAGACCCCCGCCCGCCCCGGCCCCAGGGACGGCCCCGTTGTCAGCGGGCGCGGAGGCTCCGGTTCCTCCGCGGCGCCGGCGCGGGGACACAGCCGGGCACCTGCGGGACCGAGCCCCGCGAGCCGAGGCCCCGGGAGGGGTCGAGGGCTTCTCGCCGCGCCGGGTTTCATCCCACGCGTGCCCGCGGCCCCGCCGTCCTGCCCCGTGGGTGCGGTGTCCGGGGCGCTCGCGTAGCGGCGGCGGGAGGCCCGGAGCTGCCGCCCCGCACGGCGGGGGCTGCACGGGGCTCACACCGGGACGGTGATCGGCCCCGCTCCACCTGCCCGGGGGAAGGTGCCTCCCGCTCCGGCACCGCCAGGTTCCCCGGAGCAGCGCGGGGAGCGGCCGGGCGGCCCCGCTGCAGCCGCGGACACGCGTGTGCTTCAGCCCGCTCCCCGCGATCCGCTCCACGCGCAGGGAGTGCGCGGAGCCGCCCGCACCGGGCTCCCCGCGCAGCCCCGCCGCCCCATGTGGCTTCCGGCACCGGGCAGGGAAAGCGCCGCCACCTGCCCCGGGCCCGGGCCCGCTGCCGCCGCCGCTCGGTGTCCCCGGGCCGGGCGCCCCGCGGCCGCAGGGACCCGCCGGGCAGCGGGGCGAGGGCTCCCCTGCCGGGGTCGGGCCCCACGGGTGGCGGCAGAGGCTCGGGCCGTGCCGGGGGTGGGCGCCGCCGCCCGCCAGACCCGGGGCACCCCGCGACGTGGCGCAGCGTCCAGCCCTCCCGAGGGCTCGTCCTTCCGCGCATCCTCCGGTCGGATCCCCCGCCCGACCCCTCTCCCTTCGGGAGCGCGGGTCGCGCACCTGCCCCGCGGCTGTGCCGCCCCCCGGCAGCACCGTGGGGGCCGTGCTGAGTCACGCGTGGGGCGGGAGCCCGGCTGCCCGCGCCCCCCCTCCCCGCGCCGCCGTGCCCGGCCCCCGCCCGCCCCCTCCCCGCCTCGCTCCCCGGCAGGGCTGCGCCAATCCCCCGGCCCCGCCGCTGACGGGCAGCCGGGCCCGGGAGGCGCCGCCTCCCTGACGTCTCGCTCCGGGATTTGCACGGTTGCGGTGCCGCCGCTCAGTGTCTGTCGGGCCGGCGGCGGGAGCTGCCGGAGCCCGAGCCCAGCTCGGCTGCAGCGCGGCCCGGCCCGGCCCCTCCCGGCTGCGGGATGGAGCTGCCGGCGGTGGGCGAGCACGTCTTCGCGGTGGAGAGCATCGAGAAGAAGCGGATCCGAAAGGTGCGGGGGGCGGCGGCGGGGGGCGGCGGGGGCCGGGGGGCGCCGGGGGTGGCGGTTCCCGCTGACGCCGTGTCTTTGCCTCCCGCGCCGCTCAGGGCAGAGTCGAGTACCTGGTGAAATGGAGGGGATGGTCGCCCAAGTGAGTACCGGCACCGGGCGGGGATGGGGCCGGGGATGGGGCTCCGGGAAGGGCCCCGGCCGGGGCGGCGGGCGGGCGGCGAGAGGCGGCGGCGGGGCCCGGCGGTGACGGCGGCGGGAGTCGAGCAGGCGGCGGCTGATGTGCACCAGAAAATGGCTCCTTCCCCCTTTCCCTCTTCGGGAGTCGGGCTCCATATTGCAGAACCGAGCTGGGAGGGGGGGGCAGGAAGGGGGGGAAAGGGGGAATAACCGCAAAAATCGTCCGCGTCGCCCCGCAGCCCCGAGAGCCGCTGCCGAGGCGGGGGCAGCACCGGCACCGGAGCGAGCGCGGCCGCTGCGGAGCGTTCGGGGTTCGGATGACAGTGCGGGCGGGGGGACGCGGGGGGGTCCGGGACGCGGCGGCCGGGTCCCTCCTCCGGCCCGCGGCCGCTTTCCTGGGTCCGGGAAAGGGGATTTGGAAAATTTCATCATGACATGCCTGGAATTCCTCCGGAATAATAACTGCGCTAAATAAACAGTACGGTCCCCGCGCCCCCCCTCGCCGCCCATCCCCCTCCCCCGGGACCCTAGCCCCGCACCCTGCGCCCATCGGGCTCGGTGCTGTGGGGTGGCTCTGCCTGGGACCCTGGCCCCGCCGGCAGGGCCCCGCGGTGACGGCCGCTCTCCTCCCCTCTCCAAGATATAACACGTGGGAGCCGGAGGAGAACATCCTGGACCCCCGGCTGCTCATCGCCTTCCAGAACAGGTGAGCGGCGAAGGTTGGGGGATGCGGAGGGGCGGCGGGACCCCCGCTCCGCGCCGCTCCCGCAATTGCAGATGCGTCACGGAGCCGGGGGCCGCGGCGGGGGCGGGCGCGGGCCGGCCCCGGGCCGGGCTGGGGGCGCGGCCCCGGCAGGGCGGGCGGTGCGGGGCCACCGGGCGACGCCTCCGGGTCAAGGTCCCCCACGCCGCGCTCCCCCCCGCGCCGCGCCCCCCCCCCCCCACGTCGCGCCTCGCGCTCCTGCTTCCCGGGATTCGATGCCGCGAGTGGAGGAGGCGGCGCTGCTGCTGCTGCTGCGCTTGGACGGGCTTCGGCTTTTTTTTTTTTGCTTTTTTTTTTTTTTGCTTTTTTAAAGCCTTTTTATTTTTTTTTCTCTTTCCGCGCATTTATTTCCTGGAGTGTTTTGGCGCAAACTGTGAACTTCAGCCCCTCTCCGCAGCGGGGAGGCGACAGCGGGGAAGGCGCCTGCTGCTTCCACAGGATGCCTATGCCCCCGGCCCGCTGCCACCTGCGGGACCCCCGGCCTGCGGCTCCGCACCTGCAGGCCCCGGTCCCCTCGCGCTGTCCCCTCTCTGCGCCCGCGTAGGGTCACCGGCACCGCGGGAGYTGCCGCGCTGCGTTCGGGGGTGCACCCCGGGGATCCGTGTGCCACCCTCGGGCTTCGCCGTGACACTGTGTTCCCGCAGGGAGCGGCAGGAGCAGCTGATGGGATACCGCAAGCGGGGGCCCAAGCCGAAGCCGCTGGTCGTGCAGGTAAAGCGCGGGAGCCCAGCCCCGCACCCCGCGCTCTTTGCCGCGGGCCGTCCCCGGGGAGCTGCTTGCAGCGGGTTTCATCATGCTGAGGAGCCTGCGCAGCCCGGGAGCCCCGCAACGCCCCGGGGACCCCCAGCGCTGAGCTCAGCGGGTGCCCCAGCCCCCTCCCCTCCCCTCTGGGCCGCGGAGCAGCCCCGCTGTGCCCGTGCCCGGGTGGCATTAGCAGGCTGCTCGCAGGCTCGGCAGCGGCGGTCCCGCTCGGCCCCCATTCCCAGACAGCTGATTGAAGGGGGCTTTTCTTCTTTTCATTGCTTCATTAATCTGGAGCAATGCACAGCCTCTAAGTTGGAGTGGGCTGGGGCCGCCTGCTAGAGGACGCGGTGCCCCAGGAGGCAGCATCCTGTAAGGAGAGCTGCTGGAGGAGCGGGGGTTCCACGGGAGCCTTTGGCACCTGCCAGAGCACCGGCACCTGGTTCTCCAGCCCCGTCTGACTGCGGCTTTTGGTTTTGCGTTGCAGCTTCCCTCCTTCGCCCGGCGCTCGAACATCCTCACGGGGCTGCAGGACCCGGCTGTGGACACCAGGCCCAAGCTGGATCTCGGCTCCTCCGGCAAGAGCCAGCAGCACCAGTATGAACTCAACAGCAAGAAGCACCACCAGTACCAGCCCAACGTCAAGGAGAGCAGCATGAAGCACCAGTCCCACAGCAAAGGGAAGTATTACTATCAGCTTAACAGCAAGAAGCACCACCACTACCAGCCGGACCCCAAGATGTACGAGTCCCATTACCAGCCCAGCAGCAAGGAGCCACAGGGCCAGGCTTGCTTGGACAGTAACAAGACACCCCTGGTTGCCCACCCGGACAAGTGGGCTCATGGCCCAGCCAAAAACCTGTTGGGCCCGGTCAAGAACCTCACAGCAGAGAGCAAAAATGGAGCCGAGAAGAACCTGTCCAGTGGTACCGGGCCACCCACCCGGGACAGGGTGACCAGCAATGGCCTTGGGGGAAAGATGAAGATCGTCAAGAACAAAAACAAGAATGGGCGCATTGTGATCGTCATGAGCAAGTACATGGAGAACGGCATGCAGGCCGTGAAGATCAAGTCTGGGGAGCCTCCCCGGAAGCGGGCTGCGGAGGAGAGGACTCCTAAGAAGGGTGGGGAGGAGAAGGTGGAGGCTTGGAGGAAGCCAGGGGAGGAGAGGGTGGTGGGCAGCAACACCCTGAGTAAAGCAGAGGGCGAGGGCCGCCAGCCGCCCGCAGAGCTGGAGGAAAGTCCCCAAAAGACTCCCTTGGCCAAGGAGCTGCCCCTTCCTCCAGCGGAGCAGCCCTTGCAGCTCACCACCAAGCCAGACCTTGTGCCCTGGTCCCTGAGTCCCGTCTGCGAGCACAGCCCTTCCTCCATGGGACTGAACCTCTCCAGCGCCGGCTCGCGGAAGCGCTGCCTGTCGGAGCCGCACGTGGAGCGGGAGCCGGGCAAGAAGCGCCTGACCTCCCGGAGCATCAGTGCCCCCACCTGCCTCAGCCCCCCGGCCCCCGAGCGGCCGGAGCCGCCCGCCCAGCCGGAGGTCATCCTGCTGGATTCGGACCTGGACGAGCCCATAGACTTGCGCTGCGTGAAGCCGCGGGCGGAGGGTGAGCTGGCCCTGGCGCAGGTGAAGCCGGAGGTGCCGCCACCGCCGCCGGCCGAGAAACCGGCCCCGGAGCCTCCRCAGCCCCAGGAGGCCGCAGAGGAGGAGGAGGAGGAGGCCGAGTCCCTGCAGGAATTCAAGCCCTTCTTTGGGAATATAATTATCACAGATGTGACCGCAAACTGCCTGACTGTGACCTTCAAGGAGTACGTGACGGTGTGAGGTGGGATGGCAGCTGCTCCCCGTGGGAGCTGCCTGCCCGTCCCAGGGCCGCCGGCCCCACAACCTCCCTCCAAGGTACTGGTGCCCCTTCCCCGGAGCCCATGTGCCCCTGCCCGCGCTGCAGCAGCCGAGCCTGCCGTCTCCGCCGAGGGGACGCCGGGACAGGGCCAGGCACAGTGGCCATCCCTGCCACGTGGGGTGACCTCGCCGCTGCTCCCGCCCCGCGGCTGGGGGCTGCTCCAGGACCTGCAGGCAGTGGGATGCAAAAGGATGGGACCCGCCAGTTACTCAGAGTTATAGTATTATATTTTAACAGTGCTAACTTGTCAAGTGATTCTTGCTCCCGTTTGTACGTGGTGTTATTGAAATGTATTGTTTGAGCTGAAAGCTGGTCGCTCCCTGGCCACGCTAATATATTTATTTGTAGGTATTTATATAATGAAATATAAAGCCTAGATTTATGGAGTCCCTAGATCACCTTATAAACTATATCAAACGACTATTTTCTGTTCTCCTTTTTAAACATTGAACATTTGTTAGTCTTGGTCCCTTGCCCTCCCCACGACCCGCAGGACCATCCCATATATATTTTTTGATACTGTACACATGTGGTGTTTCTATGTGCAAAAAAAATCGTTATCTAAAGCTAAACGAGCTATTATAGAAATTGCTGCTATTAGAAATGTCTAAACTATAAGCTTCCAATTATTAATTGCTTGAATGTAAATATTAAATGGAGATGTTGAAAGTGCATTTGATGTTCTGCAGCTAGTGTAGATCGGAGTGCAAAGCCCAGCTGCTGCGAGCTGCCAGCGGCGCATCCTGGTCTGAGGGCTGTGTCACAGGGGAAGAAATGTATCATGCAATCATGGCAAAGGACTATAAACCTTTACAAAAACTACTGGGATCTGGAGTGCATTTGTTACGGCATATGGATGGCAGGTCTCGGTGTGGGCAGGCTGTGGCTGGGCTGCCCCAGAGCCAGTACCTGCAGGTTGAAAGAATCAGCTCTGAGATGCAGTGTATTGAATATGGTTCAATTTTCACCCAAAGAGTGTTGTGCCCATAATGCTGAGGGCACCCTGTGTCGTGGGTGGGCAGTGAGGCTGTAGGAGCTGGTGGTGTGGTGCTTCCTCCTCCCTGCCAAGGCAGGGCCAGGCTTCTCCAAAATGGGCTGCAGGAGGTCTGTGATGGGAACCTGAGAAAGCTGTGGAAGCACAGTCTGGAAAAGTGGCACAGTGGATGGGTGATGGTTGCCATCCCAGTGTTGGGGAGGGTCAYGGTTAGATGAGAAGTTGAATGTCTCCAGAAAGGAAGATGGTCCAAATTCCACCAGGAAAGCTGCAGCCATCTCTGAACAAGATTAATAATTGCTGGAGTCTACTGGAAGGACAATGCAAGGCTAATTCTTTACAACATGGCTCACAGGGTGGTGGCAGCCCAGCAGTGGAGCCCCTGGAGCCCATCTGTGGATGGCTGAGATAGAGTGCTAGGTCCCTGTCCGCCCCAGCAACCTCCTGTCACCTCCCCAAACAGAGTTGAGTGCCTGGGCAGCGCTGCCCTCTGAGCCTGGTGCCGGCAAAACCGGCTCTGGTGCCAGCCTGTCTCCTCTTGGGCTTTTGGTCAAAGTCTATGCCTCCTCCTCCAGCAAAGATCTTGGTTGAAATGTTGTTGATGGCACATTGATGTGTGTGGACCAGAGCCTCGAGCTTGTGAGAAGCAGAATTAATTGGTGTGGGTAAGGTGGACCCTGCAGTGATACCTGAGCTACCTGAGATGTGGGGTGAGGGGCAGCCAGCGGCCTCAGCCCTGGGTCCTGCTGTCACACAGGGTCTGTCTGTCTGGGCGTGAGGCAGTGCTGTTCCCAAAGCACAAATAACCCCCTGTCTTGTGTTGCCCACTTCTGGGCCACCTGGGCTTCCCAGGTGTCATTTCGTTTAAATAAATGCCAAACTCAGCTTGGTAATTGTTCCTTTGTAAACTGTGAGGGTTGTGTGGTGTCTGTGGGAAGGTGGGACAGCATCCAGCCACGTGTGGGTCGCAGTGGGAACCCCTGTGTGTGCCATGTCAAGCCAGGTCTTGCCTACAGCTGTTTTCATGCCAGAGCTGGAGCACTTTTCTGATGAAGTTTGGATTAAATTGGAGGAAAAGCAACCACTGGGTGTGTGGATGACATTTTCCCAGCTGGAGCAGCCATGGAGGCTTGTATCCAAGTGGGACAACTGCCTGTGGACTCCATTTTTGCAGATGTAGGTTTTGCTCTGGTAGCTCAGGCGTGCCGCTCAGAGTGCTCGCGTGGTGGGAATGGATGCTGGGAGCTGGCGCCGGGCAGGTGGCTCCGTCCCGGCTCTTTGGCTAAACTGCTTGGTTTGGGCAGGGTCAGTGCTGACAGCTCACTTCCACCCTGGCTTAGTGATGCTCCAAAGCCAGTGGACACTTGGGCGATGTTCGGGGCTGGGGTGTTCAMCTGCCTGCACAGAGGCCCCAAAGCTGGTGGTTTGTGCACCAAGAGCAAGTGGAAACAGTGAACTGATTAAAATCAACATTTGCCTGATAGCTGTGCTGAACGTTAAGAGGGTTTTAATCAACACTATATGTCACCAGAGCTGTGTGGGTGACGTGCTGAGGGTGCTGGAGAGGTGGCGTCGGGGCAGGTGCAGGCGAAGCCCGGTCTGTGCCAGGGGTGCCCAGGGATGGGTTGGTGGGAAGCATTTCCCTGCCATCCCGGGCTTCACTATCAGAACATACGATCAGAAATGATGCATTTGCCTTGATTAATTAAGCTAATGGTTATCTGAAAACAAAAATGGCATGGAAGAGGAGACGCATGCTCAGAATGCAAAATGTGATTTATGAAAGGGGAAGTGCGGCTCAACAGACAGCTACGGGAGCCAGTGCAGGAGCGGGGCTGGGCCACGGCTCCAGGGCAGGGCGGCTGCCAGGGCACGACTTGCTCTTTAGCCAGACAAAGGTAGATGAAACCAACGGGGTTTCTCACAAATAGCAGGTTGTGTCTTTGAATGTGGGCTTGCAGGCTCCGGGCCAGAGCCTAGGCATCGCTGGTGCYGCGAGCCGGCTCGGCAGCTCCCTTCCCTGGGCTGTAGGTGTGCGAGGCTCTGGGCAATTAATAACTGCTGCAGGTTTGCAGTTAGCTCAGCTCATTAGCATTTCTGAAAATGGAGGGTGTTGTCTTGGCAGTTTTTAAGGAAACACTGTCCCTCTGAGTGTGTGTTTCTGAGTTCCCTCCCTGCACCCACCACCTCCGGGGCCACAGAAGCCCCTAAAGCACCGTCTGTGCCGGCAGCAGCCGTGGTTGGTTTGAGGCACCATTTCCCGGAAACCACACAGCCAGATATTTCTTACTTTAATAGTTTGATCATGTTTATCACAACTCCAGCAGCTTCCTGTGCTGTGAAAGGTGTGATAAGTAGTTACTGGTTTAAAAGCTGTGCCCTTCCCTTGCTGGGCCGGTTGGCTGGGAGAGATGAAGTGTTTGGATATGAATTACTTATTCCTGCTGCTCTCTTTTCGTAGTAAATGCATCAAACCTAAATGCCTGTTACTGAGCAAATTAATGTGGAGTCCACGGTGACTTCCAATGGTTATCAGAGTGATCCAGGGCGAGATGGAGCGTCACCACGCTCCATTAGCAAGACTGGTGTGCACTACATTTAATGTATTTCCCAGGAATGCGTTAACCTCTGCTTGGTTTGGATTTATTCCAGACAAACATTTGCTGATGTAAAAGGAGAATTTGTGTTCGTCTTTGAGCCCTTCTGAAAGGGCCTGATGGATCCACGGCCCTGCAGAGAGGAGGGGCTGCAGCTCTGTGCTGATGCTTTCGGGTTCTCCCCTCCCCATGGTGGTGCCAGTGTCTGCACCAGCACTGGGCTGGGATCCAGCCCTGTTGCCAGTGGCTGCCACRGCCCTGTGTGGTTTCAGGAGGTGTCAGTGCTATCCCTGCTCCGCAGAAAGTGACAGAAACACCATCCCCAGGCAACGACCTTGGGACAGGGGCAACGTGGGCCCCCAGGCTGGGCTGAAGGGCTCCATCCACGGGGTGAGSATGCTGTAAAGAAGGATGTTCAATAAACACAAAACATGGAACCAATGTCTTTTRACCAGAATAAGAAACACCCTCGTGGGAACTGAGAGGTCCAGTCTGGGAATGGGTCCAGACTTCCAGGTCCAAGCTGGGAATGGGAGAGGAGCTTCTCCTCAAGAAGGGCAGAAGGTGTAGGTGGGTGTATGTGATGGGAAGTGCAAGATTTCCCAGGCAATTGGGGCACTCATTGCTTTTGCTCATACATGGGTGGGGGCAGCCCCTCCAGGTAGCCATTGTGTGGATTTTGTGGGATTTTCCCTTTATTTTCCCATTCTTCTGTCATTTTGCTATGCAATGTCAGGAGGTGTCTTTGCTGAATGTGGTGACCTCAGCATCCGTTCCCCATTGGAGAAGTCAGCAACAGGGTGAAGCATTCATGGCTCATTTTGGGAGGGAAGCCCACTGCTTGTGTTGTTTTTCTAGGCCTGTCCCGTTGAGCACAGCCATGCACATGTCGGCTGCTATAAACTATTTCACCTAAAATTGGATCCACTGGGTTTTTCGTGGGCTTGGTGTCCCTCTGTGTKGGAGGGCAGGTGTGGGAGGGCATCTGTGGGAGGGCAAGACCGAGGTGCAGCCYTCTCACCAAACCAGGGCAGCTGACAAGGGGACAGCAAGGGGATGGAAAGGGGGCTTCTCCACTTCAGCCCCATCCCTGACCCCCCTCATCTCCCCCATCCCACAGGGCTGCCTCTGGTTTGAGCAGACAAAAAAGCCTGGTGGTAGGAAATCCTCAGTCTCTCCACAGATAAGATCATTTGGATTCAGCCCAGATTCATGTGAGATCTGTCGGAGGAGACAGCCACAAGGACACGGCTCTGTTTACGTTTGCACCAGAAGAGGAAGGCAGCTGCACAGGGCCAGCRCAGCCCAGACCATCTCCAGGTGCTTCCAGAGCCTTATCGAGGCGCTCTTGAGGGTCCCCTGTGCCTGAGAAAGCTCCTGCCTGCACCCTGACTGGGGGAGAATCCCATTACAGGCAAACTGAAGCAGATCACACATTCAGGAGGTGGCTGGGCCAGGGTTGTCTGACCTAACCACAGTGTGTGGCATGGCTCAGCCTCAGGCAGTGTCCGTGAGGGAGAGCGGTCGTGTGAGCAAGAGGTTGGATGGAGATGGGGGCTGAGCTCCCAGGGCCCCCTCACTGCACTCCCAAAWAGGGACCCCTTGATTGCTGCAGGGTGTGAGAGGACAGGGGGACAAGGTGGGGGACATGAGAGAGGGGCTGAGGTGGCTGTGGTCAAGTATATGCAGCCTGGTGGGGAAGGAAAAGAGGGTTGGTGATGGGTTGGAAAGGAAATTGGAAAGGGAAGAGGGACCTGGTAGTGCAGCTGCTCGTAGGAGCCATCCCTGGATCCGTGCCGGTGCGCCGAGTCTCATGGACACTGAAGGGGTATTAGTGCATGACAGACCTTTGGGTGCAAATGGGAGAGAAATGAGGGTCTCTGTAATGATGAGAGTTTGGGGCAGGCCCTGGCGGAGCTGGGGGTGGCTGCGGTCTCCTCCTCCCAGCTGGGAGCCGCTGGTGCCTCCTGTTGCAGGGCGAGATCCCAGGCTCACCCGAGAGCCATTTGCCGGCACCTCCCGAGGTCATTTCTCAGAGGAGCCGTCAGTTCAGCTGACACCTTGATGTAGTTTAAAGCAAACTGCAAACACGAAGATTTATTTTTATCGAAGGAGCAGGCATATAAAACACGCTGTGCGACACGGCAGGAAGCACCCTGGATCGGGAGCTGRGACTTGGGCATGCCGGGCTGTGTGCCGTCCCTGGGCGACCCTGCTGGCAGCAGGCCCTGCGCTTCCAGGGTGGGGAGAGAAGGAAATTTGATCACCAACTGCCAAACCCTCCAGGATTTTCAAACCCTTCAGGAGCCCTGTCAAACACCAGCACTGTTTTGCAAGGAACGGCGCTGGCACCGGGTGGGGGGACAGATACTGACCCAGCCAAGTCACCAAGGCTGAGCTTCACTGGCACTACAGGCTCTGTCCCAGGAAGCTCCTGAGCAGTGGGGCATGGCCACACTCTGTTTTCCAGGGGTTTTATACATTGCCATGGCCTGAATGTGGACACAGCTTCCACAGCATAGAAGTGCTTCAGTCAGAAGGGCTTAGTCGGAGGTGAGAAAGAGGATAACCTAAACCTTTCAGAGGTGTTGCTGTTGTGCTGTAGCAGCCAGGGTGAAGACTTGGATATTATTAGGAACTGCATTAACAGCAGCCTGACTGGAGGGTCTGAGCTGGTGGAAGCTTTAACAAATGTGTATTTAATTTGGATACAAAGACTGTGCTGAGCAAAATATTCTGGTTGGGCCACTGTGAAGCCACCCGACAAGTGCCTGGGTGCTCTTTGTCCACAGTAGAGATGAGCCTGGACAGGACAAGGGATGGTGGTGTTTGGTAACGGCTGTGAAATCAGCCATAGAGGGAACAACCTGCCTCAAGGAAGGGCCCAGGGACTCCGGGTGTACCCCCTTCCCTGATGCCCAGTGGGGGAAGGTGTCACTTCGTTTATGAAGCAAAAGAATCGGAAAATCAGGATGACTCAAATGTCACACGTTATCCCTTGACTGAAGCCAAGGGTGGAAAATTGCAGCCTAGGAGCTGCTCCCAGAGCTGTGAACGGCAAATTCAGSGTTTCCCGCCCGCCCGGTGCCGCCAGGGTGAGGGGAAGAGAGCTCAGCCCGGTGGCAGCCGGTGGGACCGGGCTGCTCCAGGGGATGTTCCGGGAGCCGTGTCACGCCGCGCGGGCATCGCCACGCCAGCCCCGAGGCGGGACCTGTCCGCAGCCGCCGGAGAGAGCGAGGAAGCGGCGGGGGGCAGCGAGCGGGGGCGGCGAGTGAGGGCTAAAATGGCCACGCCGGGCTCGGGCGCGGGCTGTGCCATGCGGGAAGGGCTCATCCCCCGGGCGGCACGCCGGGAAAGGGGCGGCAAACCGCACCCGGGAACGCGGGGAGCGGCGGGGGGGAGGGGAGCCCTCGGCCCCGGGGTTGGGGAGAGCAGCCCCGACCCCCTGAAAATGCCCTTTGTGAGAGACTGGGCATAGTGTTTCAGAAGATGAGGGTTAGGGGCTTTCCCCCTCTGAATTTCTGGGTCCCTGACCTGGTGCCGCCCCATCTCCCGCACTCCGGAGGCGGATGCCCCTTCCCACTGCCGGTGCCTCTGACGGGAACGGGCTCCTCAAGTTCGGGGAGCTACTCGGAAAGAAATGCTTTCTATTTTGCTTCAAAGAAAAAAACAATGGAGCGTCAGGTTCTTTTCAATACCAAATATAAGGCTAGAGGAGGGGAGGTTTGTTCGGTATGAAGGAGCCATCGAAGCATCTCAAAGCACAAAATAAATGGTAATATTCATAGAYGCTTGGAAACGTTAATTTTTACACGTTTTTACACGTAATTTTTCCACATGGCTGAAAAATGAAGGCTAAATGTTGTCCCCGCTGTACCCATCCATTTGCCGTGCGGTGTGAGCCAGGCTGTCATTTCAACATCAGGAATGTGCACTGGCTCCAGCCGTGACACTGTCCTTCCTCTGCCTGTGTCCTTTCGGCACATGAAGTCACCAGCAACAGACAAACCAGGGAGATTCATGGTGGGTTGTGTGCAGAGAAGAGGCTGCGGTGGTCGGACAYCAGCGGTGGCACCCCTCTCCCCGGCGGCCGGTGGAATGATGCCTTATCTCGAGTTTAAGGGCTCAACCTGACCCTGAGCCATTTTTAACCCGAGGTGGGAAGAACCCTYCCTGGGTGTCTCTCTCTGCTTTGAAAAATCTTTCACTGGCTCCACGGTAGCCGATTTCCTAATGTTTTTCCTTTTTGTAGCTCCGCCACCTGAAGCAGACCCACTTTCTCAGGGTTTGATGCTCCTCTGCTTGAAGATGCTTTAACTCTCCGGACTCAGAAATAACTCCTAGAGCAGAGCCCCAACAAGAAGGCGTCTAATCTAATGTATCCCATTTCCATATTTTGTGCTGCAAGCAGCAATTTGTGGTTCAGCAGCAGCGGCTGAGCAGGGACGAGCATTATCACAGGAATTCCTTCCATCTCATGCCTGAGTATGTGACAAATAAGTCTCGGCCGTGGCATTGTCTCTCTGCTTTCCGGCTGACAAATTTAATTTCTGCCTTTGCCCCGTGGCCCCCCCGCCCCCCGCCCACACTCCCCGCGAYTGAGAATGGCTGCCTGGTGCCACGTCCCGAGTGCTGGGAGATCAGAACGCAGACTTGGGGGGGTCTCACAGAGGCCGTGAACAGCAGCACCCCCGTGGTCGAGGGCTAAGAACGGCCAGCCGGGGGCTCAGCGCAGCCCGCTGTGAGCTGGAGTTCCACGGGTCGGGGAACCTGCGTRGGGGCGCCTGGGACCGCGTCCTGCGAGAGGCTCAGGCACACAAGGGGCTGCGATGAGCGGGGAGTTGTCGCAGAGAACCAGCCCCCCARCCGCTTGGTGCGGGGCTGAGGGGCTTAGCCATCCCTGGGGGGTCCCGGGACCTTCCCTCCCCAAAGGGCTCCCAAAGTGTCCCCGTTTCTCGGCTTCTGGAGAGGGACGGTGGCAGGAGGACCCAAGGCTGAACCTGCCCCTGCCAGGACCCGATCTGCGGTCAGGGCTCGCTCTGTCCCCGTATCCATTCAACCCTGCCTGAGGAGTAGAACAAACCTCCGCGGCAAGGATCGCCGCGTACAGGGCTCTCTCGGTGCCACCGGGAGCTCTGTCACATGGCGRGCGGGGGACAGGTACAGGCACAGGCACAGGCACAGGGAGGGCACCGCCACCGCTGAAGGTTCCCCGAGTGTGCAGGAGACCGAAGGCAGAGTGGGGCGGCGGTACTGCTCGGTGTGTGGCACTGGTGAGCCCGCTTTCGCGTGGAACAGCCTCTGGTAGCTGAGAAGAGACACTGAAATATTGGAGAGGAGTCGGGGAGAGACGGAGGGATGGCGGGGGGAGCGAGGAGCCCTAGAGTTAGCCTCGGGGGTGCCCGGCCTCCCGAAGGGAAGGTTAAGGACATCTTGATCAGCCCTTAAACCTCTCCCAGGGAAGAAATTCAGGGTCTCCGCTGAGCTTTCATCCAGTAAATGCAGACACGGCAGGATCCAGCGGCTGAGTCCGCACCGGCAGGAGCTGGAGCTGGAATGCGGTGCCATTTTCACCGCGTCAGAAAAAAAACATCCAGGTGGGAGGGCAGAACCCGGTTTGCCTGGCAAAAGAGAGAATTCCTGGATCCAGCTCCAGGCTGCTGCGGCAAGAGTCAAAGAGGGGGTGATCCAGAGCCTGTGCGACAGGGGCGAGCGGTGGTGGGGTTATAGTGTCCACCCCCAGTCTTATACCCCGATATTTTATGCATCCCGTGATCTGTCATGCCCTGCTGGGTTTGTGTCTTTATCAGTGGCTTTTGTAAGCTCAATCCCTTCTTTCCTGGGCGCTGCCCGCGCACCACCACACACGGGCACCTCGGGGTGCGGGAAGGCGGCTCCGGCGTGGGGCCCCCCTTTACCGGGCGGTCCCACGAGCGGCCGCGGTGCTGCRAGTCCAAGTGTCAGATGGCAGCCGCGGGGAAGCGGAGCCGAGGTGGGACCCCCACCCCGCCTGGGGCCCCACAGCGCTGTTTGCTGCCGAACTGCGCAGACGGGACAGGGGGGACAGGGAGAAGGAGATGGGGAAACGGAGAGGATGGAGGGCCCGGAGGCAAGATGAGGAGGGGGGAGATTCTCGCGGAAGAAGCTGGAACGGAGCAGGGCAGAGACCAGGGAYCCGCCCCGAGGCTGTGCGGCACCGGGCGCTTCGCACGTCCCGGCGTCGAGAGCAGCCGCAGCTAGAAGCCGGGGTGCTGGAGGGGCTAGGGTGGCTGCTGGCCGCGTCCGCCGGCGTCCAGCGCCGGAGGCAGGATGAGGCCCCCGCCGCGAACACGGGACGAGCGGGCGATCCCGGGGACACCGGCTGCGTCCCGCCGCAGGAGGAAACGTCCCACGGTCCCGGCAGGGGCAGGAGGAAAACGAAACGGGGGCGAGGAAGCGTGGGAGAGCGGCAGCCCGCCGCGGCTGGGGCAGGGTGCGGCCCGACCAGCCGGGGGATGCCCGGACCGGTTCGGCCCAGCCCGGGCGGGGCTTCCGCCCGCATTGCCGCAGTGACGGGCGGCGGAGCGCGGCCGGGCCGGCGGGCTCGGCGCGGCGCTGCATTGCAGCACTGCAGGAGCCCCCTCCTTCCCCGCTCCCTTCTCCGCCCTCCGCGGCCGCTCGGCTCCGGAGGCCCAGCCCGGGGCACGCACCGGCCCCGCCGCGCTCCGCTCCCACTCGCACGGGGCATCTGTCGCCGCCGCGCCGGGGTCTCCCGCGTAGTGCCACATCGGACCGCCTCCCCCATCCCAGGAACACAGCCGTGGGAGAGGGGCGCGCACCCACTGGCAGGGTTCCCTGGTCGGTGTCAACCCGGCGTTCATCAACCCCCGCGCGGGTGAAGGGACCGGCTGCCCCCGTCGGGGCATTCGCCGTCCAACCCGCCTGTCCCCGCGCCACCTGTGCTGTCCCGCGGTTTGTCCCGGCCACCTCCCTCCGTTCCCCCGCCGCCCTCCTCGGCTGTCTGGCCGTGCTGTCCGCCCCGACGGGCCGCCCGTTCTCGCGTGGGCCAGCCACTGTCTTCACGGGTTTCCCGCGAGGGCGTTTGGGCTGGTCCCGCGGGGAACCGGGACTGCCACCAAGACCGGGCAAGGCGGAGGGGTACTGTGCCGGGCGGCGCGGCCCCGCGACGGACCCTCCCCGGCCGTCGGGGCATTTGCGCTGCCCATGGGGTGGGCGGAGGGAGGTGACCAGCCCCGCGTCCCCAGTCCTTCGGGAAGGGAAACTGGTGACCGCGCTCCGGCAGCCGCCGCTTGGGGACAGCGGTCCCGAGATCGGAGCCAGCCCCGCGTGACAGGGTCCTGCGTGGACTCAGGCAGTCACAACCCTCGGGTGCTGCGTGCGCGGGGCGCGAAGGGGAGCGAGGCGATCCCGGTGGGAAGGTGCCGGCGGCTGCCGCGCGTCCCGGGACCAGCCCCGCTGCCAGGTGCGGCGCGGTGGGGGTGGGAGGGAACGGGGACACCGGTCGCGGGGGGCGTCCGCCCCGGCACAACGGGGGCCCGTTCCCAAGGCTCCCGCTCTGTCTCTGCTTTGGGAAAACGCCAGCACGGTAACAAAATGGCGGGGAAAGGGTGGGATTGTCACGGCGAGCCCTGCGGCGCAGCCTGGCCACCCTCGGCCCCGCCCGCCCGGGCTCGGGGCGCCCGTCCCGGCGGAGGGCAGCGGGGCGGGGGATCCCCTGGCTGTGCCGCCGCCCGGCCCCGCCGCCCGGCTGAGCTCTGGTGGAGAAGCAGCTGCAGAAAATGGCTGCTCGGCGGAGCCCGCTGAATCCTGCCATGGGGGGGGACGGCGAGAAAGCGGCGCAGCCCTCCCCATCGCCCTCCCCGGGGAGCGCCGGGGCAGGCGGCGCGGGGGACGGTCGGAGGTTCCGCAGGGCGGCGGGACCGCAGCAGAGCGTGCGGTGCCCGGTGTGCGGCCTCACCTGCGGCGCACGGGGGGCGCGGGGCAGCCTGCCCCGATCGCGCCCGGCCCCGCAGCGCCGGGCCGGCACGTGCCCGTAGCCTCCGCCCGGGGCCCGCCGAGGCAACGGCGACTCCGAAGCCGGGGGGGGGCGCCGCGGAGGGGCGGCCGGTCATGCCCCGCAGCCCTACACGCCGGAGGAGCTCGAGCTCCACAGCCGCTCCAGCAGCGCCCCGTTTTGCTTTCGGTTTAAAATAAAATAAAAATAAAATATATAAAAATAATCGGGCCGTGGGGACGCGGCACCGTGCGGCCACGACTCGGCCACGCACCGGCTCCGCGGCGAAGCCGCAACGAAAACTCGACCCCGTGGCCCCGCACCGTGTCGCCGCCCCCCGCTTGTCACGGCGGCTGCCCTCCGGAGCCTGTCCGCAGGGCAGGAGTGGACACGCGTGGGTGCGCAGCTGTCGCCTGCGCTGCCGGACGTTCCCTCCCCGCCGGTGATTTCCGCGGGTGTCTGTGGGGTGAGGGGATGTCCTGAAAACGGGATTGCGGGAGCCGAGCTGAGGTGATCCTTTCTCCACTGGAGAGCGGGAGAATCTTCCCCTGCGGCCGGTCCGCACCGTGGCGGCTGGACATGGGAAGGCGCTTTGCCGCGTCGTGGTTGCGCGCATCGCGGGTGGCGCCCGCGTGCGCGGAAGCCGCCGTCTTCGCCGTGCACGGTGCACAGGGTGCCGCTGCCTTMCGTGAACACCTCTCCCGAGGTAGAGGCGTAGCCCCCTCGGACGCCCACCTCCGCAAAGCCCCCCGATCTTTGTGCCTCAGATCGGCGTCACCCGGGTCCGCTGCGCCGCGGCTCCCCGCTCCCCACGCAAGGTCCCGCTCCSCGGAGCAATGGGACCGCCCCGTCCCGCCGGCTGTCTCGGCCCGCGGTCCCGCCGGGGGCATTGCCGTGAGCGGGACAGACACGGTCGGATTCCTCCGCGAGCCGCGTTGCGGAGACAGAGGACCGGCGGTCCCGCCGCACTTCGGGAGTGCCGTGGGCTCCCAAGTGCCGTCGGTGTCCACGGAAGAGCCGCAGCGAGATGGCGGCTCGGGAGCCCCGGGGCGAGAAGGGGCAGCGAAGCGGYACCGGGGTGGGGGGCCTGCACTAGGTGGGGTCCCGCCGGGGGTCTGCCGTGGGAGCGGGGCGCCCGAGCTCGGTCCCCACGGGGGTCCCGGCCGGGGCCGGGGGGGGGCGCGGGGCCGTTCCACCCGTGAGAGCCGTTGCTGCGATACGGGCGGGCCAATCAGCGCTCACCAGCTCACCCGGGCCCCGGCACCGCTGCCTTATATGGTGCGCGCTGTCCGCGGGGCGCCGCGCGCATCACCATATAAGGGCATGAACCTAAATACAGCACCTACCTCGGGCGGGCGGGCGGGGCCGCGGGGCGGGCGGGGCCGAGCCGCGCCCCCCGCCCCAACCGGGCCCGGTCCCGCCGCTGCCACGGAACAACCCCCGCCCGGGGGAAGCCGCCGGCGGTCAATAAGTGGAATGCAAATGAGAATGGGCAGCGCTTCACCTCTAATTGCTTTTGTTAAAAGCCGAGCCGCGGGGCCGCTCGCGGGCGTGCGACGTCGGTGGGGACGGGCGGGGACGGGCGGGGACGGAGCGGGGACGGAGCGGGGACGGAGCGGGGACGGAGCAGGGACAGAGCCGGACAGGGTGAAGGACAGGGGTAGCGGCAGCCCCGGGCGGCTCGATTCGCACTCCGTCTCATTTGTCACATCCCAGCTCAGTTCCGCCCCCGGCGGGGCCGTCGCCACCGGCGCCGGTGGGCCGCGCACCGCGTTCTCTCCCACCCCGGCGGAGGCCTCGCGTGGCCACTGCCCACTCGTGACTCTCCCTTGGCCGCCGCAGGGAGCAGATCCGTCCTTCTGCCGTCCTTGCGCGGTCAGCAGCCGTCGGGACGGAGACGCGCCGGCTAGACGGGGTGCAGGAATACCCCGGAACATTCCCGTTTCCTCGCCCCACACCGCATTCGAGCCGGTTCCTCCCTCTCCCCATCCGCAAACAGCTCKTGTTTATGTTCCTACAAATAATGAGCAAATTCAGAGTCGCCGGGAACAAAAGGTCTTTTGTGCGGAGCGCTCGGAGCCCGGAGCGGGCGATAAACGGCGCCCCCCGGCCCCCCGCCCCCGGGAGCGGCGCTTTCCTCTCCCGGGCGGTTCGAGGCGACTCGCGGAGCAGCAGCGCCGGGGGCGACGAAGGGCTCCGGGTGCGTGTCGGCACACCCGGAAAGCGGAAACCGGGCGCTTTGCCGTCGGGGCGCCCCGTTGGCGCTCCTCGCAGGGCGACCGCGTGGGGATTCCGCCTCTCAGTATCGCCGGAGCAAGGGGCTCGGGGCACGCCGCCACCACGAGCCCTGAACCGATGGAGGCAGGGCACGCGTGGGTCTCTTCCATGAACTAGCCGATGCKGGAGACTCCCTAGCGTTCGTGGGTCTGTGCTCTTGGAAAGACCGGCGGCTTCTCTCCCCCGTGGGGACCGCAGAGGGAAAACMCCCCCGCGCTTCGCCCCGGGGCTTGGCACAGCTCCCGAGGGCTCCTGCGGGCGCTCCGCCCTGCTGAACCGGCAATGCGGGGGGGCTGCCCGGGGCGGAGGGGGCGGCAGTGCCCCCCCTGGGGTGGCGGGAATGCCGCCGGTTGCGCGGAGGCCGCAGCCACCATTTCCGGGAGGACGGTGCCACCTATGGAAAGCACCTGGAATTCACCGGGCCGGCGGGGACGCGCCGGGAAATGCAGCGTCTCCGCGCGGCACCATCGGGACGAAGCCGTCCCTCGCCCGCCGCTTCCCGGGCGGGACCGGGGAGCACCAGAGGGAGCTTGGCCGCCACGATCCTCAGTACCGGCTGCCCCAGGGAGGATGTGCGGCTCGGTCCCGGGGCGGTGGCGGGGCCCGACTGGGGCGGGCGCTGAGCTGCGTCTCCTCGGGGCGGTCGCTTTGCTGACTGGCCAAAGCCTCGGTAACCGGGCAATAACGACCGACGGGGCGGAGAGAAGCTGTTGTGCCCAGGTGCTCGGCAAAGTCCCTGAAGCCGGGATCCTCTCGCTCCCTCTGTGTCCGTCTACGCCGAGATCCCTCTTTGGCCCCGCCAACCCACTCCGGTTCCCGGGGAAAGGGCARCAAATGTGACTGGTGCCCTCCCAGCCGTCGGCCGAACCTGAGCCGTGTTCACCGGGGCACGCTGCCTCCCGTCGCCACGTCGCCTCCGGAGGCTCCGGGGAAACCCTGCCCGGTCGATGAATTCGATGGCAAACACCTCGACACAAAAACTTACTCACACGGGAATTTCTGGGGTCTTGTGGACCGTCGGCGTCGCCGATGCACGGACACGCCCGAGATCTCCCCTTCCCGGACCGGATACCKCCGCGCTCCCCGGCAGCAATCCCGGCGGCACTGTGGGGTGCCGGTGCCGCAGGTCGGAGCCGGTCGCTGCCTCCCCSATGGTACCCGAGCTGCTCGGAAACGAAAAGGCAGAGTCTCGGGGGCCGAGCTGCGCCCCCAGTCGCGGACAGGACCGTGAGCCGGCTGTGCCGGCGGTGCCGCGGGGTCCCGGGTCCGCGCCCACCCGTCGGGACAGCCCGGTCCAGGTCCGTGGGGCCGTGAATTGCCGATGCTCCTCCCGGCTCCGCTCAGCCACCGGTGGAGAGAATCGTTTTCCTGCGCGGCTCGGGAACGGAACCGAACCGGGAGAAACCCGCAGCCGAACCGGGAGGCTGGGTTGACCGAGAACCCAGGGCTGGCCTCCCCGAGTGTGCAGGGGGTTGTCCACGCAAGCAGGGAGCTCGCGTGGAAAGGGGCTCCGGGGCGCGCTCTGCCCTGCGCGGCGGTACCCAGGCTGCAGGATGCCTCTCCTGGATGGGACTCCAGGGCCAGCCCTGCCGAGCGGTCGGTTCGGGGGCGGGAAGGCTTTGGGTTTCTGCCCGGGGGCCACTTTCTCTGTCCCCGCTCCCCTCCGCGATGCCAGAGTTGGGGCCGTGCTCGGGTCGCCCAGGAGATGGGGACAYGGGGGAGCGCGACCTGGCATAAAGGGATGTCCGAGGGGCACTGGCATCCTCGACCACCCGGCCCGGGTTGGTCGGGCTGGAAGCTGTGATGGCTCCTGTCGTCCTGAACGTGGGTGGCCGTGGGACGGCGCAGCTTCTGAAGCACGGTCACCAGAGCGCACGGGAGTCGCGGGGACCTGCCCCGCTGCGGTGCGGGGATCGATGGTGCCGACGGTTGGGTTGGAGCCGGGTCYGCCTCGCCATCCCGCTGCTCCCGGYTCAGCCGCACTCGGACACGCGCGCTCTCCCCGCCGCCACCACGCGCGACCCCGGTAGGGGCTTCAGCCCGACGGTTTCGTTGCAAAACTCGCCGCCGTGGAAGCCCCCGCACTGCGAGAAACGAGAGGGGAGCCGGGCACTCTGCTCCGCGGGGGCACCCTGAGCTCCGAGGAGCTCATCGCACGAGTGCGGGCTGGGGGAGCGTAGACYCCGCAGCCGAGAGAATGATTTGGGGTCAAATGGGCGGAAACGGGGTTTGCCGCTGCRGCACACTCTCTCGCCGGGCCGGAGCTGTCCCCTTGTCGGCACCGAGTCCCGGGACCCCAGGACAGGGCTTCGGGCCGGCGTGGGCGGCGGGAGGGCAGGGGACGAGCGGCCTGACCCGGCCAAGAGCCCGTGGGGCGCCCAGGCAGCTCCTGCCATTGACCCCGGGAGCGTGGAGGGCTGCCCGTGCGCCGGYTCAGCTCCTGCGCCCGGCGGCTCGGTTGTGCGGGAGGGGCCCCGCAGCGCCGCTGGCTCCGGGCGCGAGGGTCTCCGGACACCCTCCGGCAGCGTGAGGAACTGCCCGGGTGCGGTTYCGCCCGCCGCTGCCTCGTCCCGCAGGGCTGGAGCAGCTCCGTCCCGCTTCTCCTTCCGGGCCGAGACCCCCCACGASTGGCCGCAGCCCCGGCCCCGGCTCAGCCCCGCGCGGGGGTTTCGGGCGGTTCCCACGCGGCGGCGGCCGCTCCACGCTGCTTTCCCCGCGCCRTTCTCGTTTGCAACTCGCCTTCTCCCTGCCCCCCCGCACCGCAACCGGGGCGCAGCCTCGGACGCGCGCGGGTCCCGCGTGGGTTACGGCGGGAGCATGAAGTTATTTCTCCGCTGATGCCCTCGTGGGAGGCAGCCAGAACCGCGGCTTCTTTCCTCTGCACCCCTGCGCGTGGCCGCGGTGCTCCGCGGCGCCGCGTAGCTCCGAGCAGGCGACGGGGCAAAGGCAGTTGCTCAGTCGGGAGCTCCGCGGTCCCTCAGGGCTCCCGTGTGGCGTCGGTACGGGGCGGCACGGCCCCGGATCCGCGGTTCCAACCCGCACCGGAGACACCGGCAGCCAAGGTGCTGGACAGACACCAACTTGCTCGGGCTGCAGCAGCCCCACGGCCACGGGGATGGGCACCGCTGCGCCGGCACCAGTCGGGCCGGGGGGACACGATCAGCTTCAGACCCCCAGCCCCGCCACCCCCGCCGGGCCTTGCGCCCGCTGCCGCCGGGTCTGTCCTCTACGCAGCACCTTGCCAGGAACGGGATCCAGTGAGCCGCGTCCACGCCAATTCACCAGTCGCCTCGCGACCAGCCTCAATTAACAGGGATTAATTCGACATTAACGAAAAACTTCCCGGGACGCAGCTCGCCGGGGGCCGGCAGAACGCGGAGGTGGGGCTGCCTCCCGGCCCGGCCACGCCACGCAGAACTCTCCTGTCGCGGCGGCTCCCGTGGCCTCGGGGATGCAAGTGTGATGTGGGAGTACACGGGAGCCGCGGAGTGGGAATCTCCTGCCTCCTCCTTTGAGCGCGGTTTCACCTCGGCCGGGGGCGGTGGGAGGAGGGATCTGCCCACAGAGACACGTCCCGCGATCCCCCGAGAGTCCCCCGTGGAGCCGTGGGGGTCCAGTCGTCGGCGCTCCCCGCAGGGTCCCAAAGTCCCACTCGTGTCCGTCGTTGGAGGTCCCTGCCCGCCCGGGTGACGCGGCGGCAGGCAGGATCCCCGGGAAACAACGCTCCTCGGGGTGGGAACACGCCGGTGCCCTGCGGTTCCGGCTCCCCCCAGGCGGAGTCCCCCGCCGGGCGAAGGGAGGAGCCCCGTAGCCCCAGCCCCAGGGCTACGCGGCCGTGGACTCATTCACCGGAGAGCAGGCGCAACTAGATCCCCAGGGGCCACTCCCGCCGTGGGTTTCCCACGCGTGAACGCGGCGGCCGCAAAGGTCCGCTGGCTCTCGGCTTCGAGCTCCTTTGCAGAGGGGAGATCGAGGTGCGGGCAGGAGGGGGAGATCCACGAGAGGCCTCGTCCGGCCTCGTACGTCGTGAACGGGGCCGCAGGAGCCCACTCAGCACCGCGCCGTGGTGCTGCGGGTCCCACTCTCGGGGCAGCCCCAAGCGGCGGCGCCGCCCATGGACACGGAAGCCGCTTCACTTCGCGGGACGAGGCTGGAGGGCTGCCCGTCCCCTCCGGAACCTCTCACTGACCGCGGGGGGCGGATTGGGACCCTGCCCACTTGAGGGTGAGAATCGGTCGCGTGGGACCTCCTGTCCCCCAGAGGCTGCACCCGCTTCCCGCGACTCGCGCGTGTCTCGTTCTCCCGTGGCCGCCGCGGGGGGAAGGCGATGTGTCCCCAAGCGGTGCCGAGAGGCAGAGCCGGGGAGGGGGACCGGTGGGGGCTCGATACGGGCTGGCAGCCTCGCAGTGCATCCGCGTTCCTACACCAGTTTGCTGACAGGTAGCGCGGGAGATGGACCAAATCCTGCGTGGGGCCTCCCCGCTGGCCCCGGGTGACCTCTCCGCCCCGCCGCAACCGCAGCCGGGGACTGCTGGCACGGGGAAACCAGCGGCCGCCGTGCCCCGTTCTGCCGGTGGCCGGGAAGGATTCGCGTTCCCGCAGTGGTGGCGGCGGCGCCGAGCGGCACGCGCGACCGCGTCTGTCCGTGGACGGCGCCGCGGACCCCGCCGTTACCGGGACGGGCGGTTTGTGCGGGAGCGATCCCGCCCCCGACACCGCTCCCATTGTCCCACCACCGGTCGGCGGGCCGGGCCGCGGAACCCCCCAGCCTGCACCGTGCGGGTGCCGCGGAACCTCCCGGCCGATCCCCGGGGCTGCGGAACCCCATCCCGCCCCTTCCCCGTGCCGCGGRGCCCCTTTGTGCTCCGCGCCCCCTCCCGCCCTCCCGGGGCCGTCCCCCCGAGCGGGGCGTGGCCCGCGGGGGGCGCGGCCCGGGGGCGTGCCGGGGGCGTGTCCCCCCGCGCGCCCCCGCGGCCGCCCCGCCCCGCGCGCATCGGGACGCGGAGCACGTCGGCGGGCGGGGCGCGGCGCGGCCAATGCGGCGCGGGCGGAATATTCCACCCGGCTCCGGCGGCGGCGGGCGCGGGGGGGGCGCGGTGACGTCAGCGGGCGGAGTATTATGGTCTGGGCTGCGCCGGGGCCGCCCCTGCGCTGCGAGCGGCCGCGTAAACATGGAGCTCTCGGCCGTCGGGGAGCGCGTCTTCGCGGCCGAGGCCCTGCTCAAGCGCCGCATCCGCAAAGTAGGTGCCCCCCGCCGCCCCCCGGCCGCGCCCCCGGCCCTCCGCACCCCGGCCCCGGCCCGTTGGGGGCGGCTCTGCCTCCCCCCGCCGCGGGGCGGGCTCCGCTCCGCCGCTCCCGCCCTCCGCGCCCCGCGCCTGGGGGGGGGGCTGTGTTAAATCCGCGCCTGGGGGGGGTGTGCGTGAAATGCGCGTTATTTTTCATTGTTGCATCCCCCCGCTCCCCCCCCCCGCTCCCGTGTTCCTCTCCCTGCTTGGGGCGTTGCGGGGGGACCTTTGTTGCGGGTTGGTTTGTCGCGGTTTTTCGCTCCACGCATATTTATTTTCCTCGCTTCCCGTCCGCAGGGCCGTATGGAATATCTGGTCAAATGGAAAGGCTGGTCGCAGAAGTAAGTCGCCCGTGGAGCCGCGGGGGGTTGCAGCAGGGGCTGGGGGGATGCTGGCTGCACCCCCCGCTTCCCCTTTGTGCCAGAACGGGAACCAGGTCCCTCCCTTTATGCCCCGATTTTTTATTTTATTTAACTTGCCCCTTCCTGGCTCCTTACGCTGTTCCCGCTCTCCGTCCCGCCTTCCCCCCAGGTACAGCACTTGGGAACCTGAGGAGAACATCCTGGATGCCCGGCTGCTCGCAGCCTTCGAGGAGAGGTACAAGGCCTTTACTAGCTGTAGCAGTTGTGCTTGTAAATATGTTGCTGTCTTGTAGCTATGCTGAATTGAAGCTTTGGTTCTTTTAACACCTCTAGGGAGCGAGAAATGGAGCTTTACGGGCCCAAAAAGCGAGGCCCCAAGCCCAAAACCTTCCTGCTAAAGGTAAGGAGGCCAGAGCCCGCACGTGAGGGCTGCGTGCCAGATAAGGGGTCCCTCTCCAGCCCCCTTGGAGGATGCTCCCCTCGAAGATGGCCTCTTGTAAGTTGTAATTACACAGCCGGATGGCAGGATAATAAAGTCACCGGGTGATTTATCTTCTTTGCAGGCCCAGGCGAAAGCCAAAGCCAAAACCTATGAATTCCGCAGTGACTCTTCCAGGGGGATCCGGGTGCCATATCCTGGCAGGTCCCCCCAGGAGCTGGGCTCCACGTCCCGGGCTAGGGAAGGACTGAGAAACATAGCTCTGGCCCCCCAGGGCAGCTCCAGCACCAGCACCCCCAAGGGAGACTCCATCCGGGACCGGGTGATCCGCGTGGAGGAGAAACCCGGAGAGACCCCCAAAAAGAGAGGCCCGAAGCCCAGGAAGGAGCTTTACAAGGACCTGGCGGAGACTCTGGATGCCTCCAAGAGGAAACTGGGGGACCCGGGGGACAAGGTGGGGGACTACCTGAAGGCCAGGAAGATGGAGGAGGCGGCGGCAGGGGCGGCCAAGTTTGGCTCGGGACACAGCGTGATCCAGCTGGCCCGGCGGCAGGAGCCCGACCTGCCCGGCGCCCTGCCYGGCCCCAACCGCGCCGAGGCGGGGGCCGAGACCTTCCCCCCGCGCCTGGCCAAGCACCGTGCGGACTTTCTGGACCCCAAAGGGCAGGGGGGGCTGGACCCCGGCGGGCCCAAGCTCCTGCACGGTGCCGTGAGCCCGGGGGCCGTGGGCAGCCTGTACCGTGACRGCGTGGGGGGCCCGGCGGGGCGGCCCTCCCTCATCGCCAGGATCCCCGTCTCCAGGATCCTGGGGGACCCCGAGGAGGAGTCCTGGAGCCCCTCTCTCAACAACCTGGAGAAGGTGGTGGTAACTGATGTGACCTCTAACTTTTTGACCGTCACCATCAAGGAGAGCAGCACGGACCAAGGATTCTTTAAGGAGAAGCGATGAGTTTGGTGGAGGTGGTGCTGGGGTTTTCTTCAGTCAGATCCAGACAAAAGCTTGGTAGAGCTTGGTGGGCCTCTCTTTTTTTCTTTTTTTTAATGCTCCTTTATTTTTTTTTTCCTTTTAAAATTTTTTTCCTTTTTTTTTCTTTTGGTTTTGGTCCTGGAGAGAATTTAGAAACTGTCCTAAATTCATTAACTCATTCTTTTGTTGGTTTTTTTTTCACGTCTTACATTTTGTTGGAAAGATTATCTCTAGAGTTATATTTTCTATTAGATGTAAATATGTTATTTAAGAAAAAATGCTTATATATATATCTATATATATATATTTCAACTCTGAGTTGTTTTATTTAAATGGAGACAACAGTGACTGCTCAGTTGCTCCTAGAAAGGACAATAAAACTGAGAACTAACGAGTTCACGCATCTGCCGCAGGAGCCGGTGTACATAACAGTGTTCATAGCTAAGTATGTGCTGGGTTTTTTTAACTATTATTTTTCATATGATGCTATGGATGGTGGAGGGGGATGTGTTGCCCCCTCAGAGGGCGAAGTGCCCAGATTTCTTGATTGTGATTTAAGGTGTTGCTTGTACAATCAAGTGTGCTGTGTCCAGAACTGTTGCCCTTGACAGTTGACGTGAGCACTTGAATTCACAGTGTTGTTGGGGATGGGGTGTTTCCAGTCTAACAAAAAAAGTGATGTTGCTACAAAGTCGGGGCGGGGAAAAGCAGAAATCCATAAAAAGGCTAAAAGTGTTGGAGTATTAACTTGAATTCCCTTTTCTTGCGGAGGAGAGGAGGTTTGTGTGTGTAAGGTTCCTGAGGGGTGATACTGAAATGCACTTTAATAGAGTTGTCGTAGCAGTTGTGGGAGATGGGACTGAGCTGAGAATCTGTTTTCATTTTGTCTGGTCGCTTGATTCTGTTCCCCCACCCACTAAAGACAAAAAAACCCCAACAAAACCCCCCTCKGTTTACATTCCTGAAATGCCAGAGAGGTTGGGGAGGGAGCATCTCACTGCCCATATTTAGTTACTTTATTCTGCTATAGAAAGTGGATTATTATTGTTTTTATTCCTGATCACAGTTTACTTCAGACTGTTGGAAGACTCCYGATAAAATGTTTTGTAATATCCACATCCCTGACAAATCCCAGGGTCACCTTTATGCATTCAGAGACAATAAATGTTTCCCTTTCCTTACGCTGGTTAAACAATAGCCAAGAGGCGAAATATTCCCATGCAGAGCAGCCCCGCCAACTCAGGTGGATTTTGTGCTGGATTTACCTGTGTCATTCGTCCCAGGGCTGGGATCTGGAGCTGGGATTCCTCCCTGGTTGGGGTGGGGAGGGTCTCATGGCTCTGGACGAGGTGCAGCAGTTTGCCCCGTTGGTTGGGGTGCAGCCCCTGCTTTGCTGCTCCCCCAGCTCGGCCGCAGCCTGACACGGGGAAGGACCCTCGCCCCGATTGTGGCTTGGCTGAGGTGGAGCAGGTGGCCCTGTCCTCACACCTTGCTGTGGGCATCAGTTGGATGGGAAGCACAAGCCTGGCAGTGCCCAGAGGGCTGGCACTGAGCCAGGTCCCCCTTGTCCCCTGAGCTCCCGAAGGCCCCTGGCTCAGGGGGCTCACATGGGGTGACCCCCAGGGAGCCTGAGGGTGGGGAAGGGGCTGGGCAAGGGGCACCCCTTTCCTGCGGGGCCCATTGGCAGCTTCACCTTGCCTGGTTCCCTTCCCCATCCTTCTTTTGGGACTCTTGCGGTGCCTGGCAGGAGGATGCTGGATTGGCTGTGCAATGGGAGGCATCGTGTCTGAGAGTTCCGAGTTTGTTTTTCCTTTTTTTTTTCTTTTTTTTTTAAGGCATATTTTGTAAAATTGAGATTTTTAACTTGGTTTGTACGAAGAGCTGATGTGCTGGTTCCGGTGCTGACACAGGACACGGGTGGTGTTGGAGGATGAGGAGGGGTTGAGCTGTTTGTCCTCCTGCTGCTGCCAAGGCTGGAGGATCCTTCCCTTTGGAGAGTCCGGAGCCACTCCTGCCCCGTTGGGGCTTCGCTCCAGCCCCGTGTCCGTGTGTGTCCCGACACACACCTGGAGCAAACCGTACCTGTGGGTGTATATGTGTGTCTGTACATAGCGACGTGTATCCTGCGTGTGTGTGTGTGCAGGAGTGTGTGTGTGAATTATTTAAGACTTGTACAAAAACGATTTGGCTAAATCTCAGTCTCAGAAGTGAAGCTTAACTACGTGTCTTCTGCCAGCCGTGAATGTCCATATGAGACCTGCTTTTTATGTCAGTTTAAATATATACTTTGTAAATAGAAACGTGTCTGGCTTCCCTTTGTGGCCCTGGGGTGAGAGGGGTTGCAAGCCCGAGGCGTGCCCGGCAGCAGCATGGGGTGTGTGGGGGGGCCCCGATGTGGCGGGTGGCCCTGTATCCCCCTTCCCTCCCGCGAGCCGCGGCCGTGCGSGGCCGCGGCCGGGACCGACGGGGCGCGGGGAGTCGGAGGCGCCCCCGGGCGCGGATGCCGCCGGTCCGGGCTCCCCCAGGGGGTCCTGCGGTGCTCGGACGGAGCGGTGGCGGGCGCCGTGAGTGGCTCCGGTCCGAGGAACGGCGCCGGTGCCCCCGCTACGACGACGCCCCGGTACCGGGCCGGGCCCCGGCGCTGCCCCGGCCGGCGGCGCTCCGCCCTTCCGACGGGGCGGGCGGGGGCGCGGGTCGGGGCGCGGCGGCCCCTGCCCGTCGAGCCCGGCCTTTGTGTGCGAACCCGGCCCGGCCGCATGGGCGGGGGGTGGGGGGGTTTCATGGGTTTTTTAAACCGTGTCCTCATTAACCTCCTTTTTCTGCTCGGGCGGGTGGGGCGCGGACCCCGCGCCGCGGGAGCTGCCAGCGCCGGGAGCAGCGGGAGGAAGGGCCGCACAATGGCGCCTTTCTCCGCCGGCCCGGCGGGGGGGCCCGTTCACACGGGCCGCGGGGCCCCGCGGGGGCGGGGGTGGGGCCGGGGCGGGCGCGCTCGGCCGCCGGGGCTCGGCTCCCGCCCGACGGCAGCACCGACGGCAGCGCCCGGGGGCCGCCGCCCGCGCCCTTCCGCGGCCGCGCAGCGCCCTCCGCAGGCCAGGCCGGCCCGGCGAGGCCCTGCTCCCTGTGCCGGTGCCGGTCCCGGTCCCGCACGTGCGGGCGGAGGCACCTGAGCTGCGCCCCCGGTGCAGGCGCAGCTCCCGCCGCAGCCGAGCCCGGGGCCGGGAGGGGCTGCGTCCAGCGCCGACCCCGGGAGGGAAGTCGGTGGCATTTTCCCGCTCCGGTTCCCCGTCTCCCGTTCCAGCCTCGCACATCCCCATCCCGGGGCCCCGCCGCAGCCCGGGCCGGCAACACGGTGCCCCGGGGTGAGGGTCGGCCCCAGGCGGTGCTGGGGGGGAGCGGGGGCGCTCCCGGGGCAGCGACCACACGAGGCTTAAAAGTTTAAAAAAATATTTATTGATATGCTAAAAAAGAACAGTGGAAAAGTTATACAAAAACCCCCACCCGACGTAACCATTTCCTAGTGTTTTCCTGCAAATAAATTAAAAGCAGCCTAGAGCTGGGGGGCTACACTAGCGTTAGTGTCCAGGAACACTGGAAAACAGCGCAGGCAACGTGAGCGAGGGGCCGGGAGGGGCCTTGGCGCTGCGTGGGGAGCTGGTCCTGCTCCCATAGCCCTCATGCTTTCCCAGGGCAATAACATCTCCGACTTTTGTTCTCAGAAAATAAAAGCAAACAAACAGCTGCAGTTTAAAGCAATTATAAGTGTCATACAGGACCGATTTGGCTCTCTCTTTAATTAAAACGTACAAGTCAGAGCAGTGACTGGCACAAGTTATAAGAACAATTGTTTGTTTTCACCTATCCCTCAAATTTCTGTCAGTAAAACCTTTCTCCTGGCTCTGGAGCCCGTCACACACAGCTCGGAAACTCAACACAAACCAAACCCCTAAACTATCTCCATCCCTCCATGAACTCCAGGGTCTTTTTGGTACAAAATATATATATAAAAATAGACTCAGTTTCTCAGGAAGATGGCTGAGTCGGCCACCTCTTCCAGTCCAATGGAAAACAACAAGGATGCTTAACCAGATTACRCCTGGGGAAAATATCCATTCACTACACAAATACTGCAGGACTTTCCACATCGGAAACCCCTTAGAAAATGACAAGTGACAAACCTTTAATTGCCTGTCTGACACCCGGCTGAACACGCCAACCCATAGCAGCAAACTCAAAAAAAACTGGAAAAAAATAAAGGTAGAACTTGAATCCTAACGGTACCGACATAACCAGAGTCTGCACCAATCAGGGGTCTTCCAACCCCTGTCCACAAAAGATTCCAGTAAGTCACTCACAGGATGTATCTTTGGGAGGCAAACCCCAACAGGAACTGTGTACTCAAACCCCACAGCACTGCTGGGAGAGCTGAGATCCTGGAACATCAGGTCAGGAAGGGGCTGGGGAAGGAACGCAGGGTGAGATGGCCAGAAAAAGTCCTGGATTATCATTTTCACCATCCTTAGACCTTTGGAATTGAACCAGCTGGTGAGCAAAAGGCACAATAGCAAGTGGTGACAGCAGAGTCCTGTGCTGCTGGGAGGGGACATGCCTGGGAAGGTGGGTGATGAAGAGGGCTCCTCTCCATCGGGATACATGTCCCCCTGGGAACAAGCTCAAGCCCAGTGACCCTTTGCCCGACTAGTAGGCAGGAATCAGCCCCTGCATGGAGAAATGTGGGAGTTCCGATGGGGGCTCTGGAGGGAGCAGCTGGCTCGGAGCTGGTGTGTAGTGAACACTTCACCCACTGCCACTCCTCATCTCCTGCCCCTCCTTTGGGCCTGACCCCTTCTTGGAGTGTCTTCAGATGCTTTTTCCCCCTTGGAGAAACCAATCCCCACATCCTATTGCTGTAAGCAAGAGCATCCCTGCCAGGCCAGCTTCTCCTCTGTGGGCATCCCTCCGCAGCGAGGGAAGTGCACAACAGCCGGGTGTCCCTCTGGGGACCAGGACACCTCTCCCCATCAGTGTCACAGTGTCCCCAACACCCTGCAACCACCCTGCTTTGCATAGGCACAAACCTGTCGTGGGACCGGTGTCACAGACAAGGCTGAGATAAGGACGGTCCGAAAGGCACATTGTAGATCAGTCTGGATTTGCAAAGGCCAAGTAGCAAACATTTGGTGTGTGGGGGAGAGCATCACGCCCATGCTCTCAGATTCCTTGATTCTTCTCCCAAAGCACTCGTACCCCAGCACAAGAGCACAGCACAGACCGCGCCTGGGGCWCTGGTGTCTGCTGACACAGGCCAATGCTTCCTTGGAGCTCGTTTGGCAAAGTTACACTAGAAGGTAAACTGCAGACTGTGACATTTTGGCATCACCTGAGAATGCCCCCGCTGCCAGCCAGCAGCAGCAGCCATGACCATGGGGGGCTGCTGCCTCAGGGAGGGTCAGAAGTACCTGTACTCCCAGTTTGGTCCGTGAATCCACACTTCTGTGTGTGAAGATGCTGTGAGTGGCCCTACCTGTGGCAAAGGGAAATGCTTGCCCTGCTGCCAGGTCAGTCACCTGGTGACCCCCTAAGAAGTGGCCCCGTGGGGACACTGGTGGGACATCCCTTTGGAGGGACTCCGAACCACGCAGGAGAGTGGGCAGCCACTGGCTGTTCATCACCTCCAAGAAAAGAACTCAGCATCAACAGAACTAAAATGACCTCGAATACTACTAAACTCTGCCTGAACTGCTGCTAATTTTGGCTTGTAGGAAAAACCTACAGTAGGGAAAATACTGCAGTGAAAAAGCCATTATTGGGCGCAACTACAAGCCAAAAGGAACTCCCCAGCTGCTGGGACAGCTGGGGGAAGGCGAACGGCTGCTGAGGTGCTCTGGCTCCTTGGGGAACAGTAGCCCGAGGTACCCACAGACCCTGGCTCTTCTCCCTCTCCTCTCCTTTCCCATCGCTCCAAACCACCTGTGCAGGTGTCCTCGACCAGCTTCTGAGCCTTCCCTCTGGAGAAAAACATGGATGATCAGTGTGAGTCCAACCCAGGGAGCACCAAGGCTGGTCAGGCTGCTCTGTGGTGAGGAGGGCTCAGCCAAACTGCTGCACTGACCTCTCAGATGCCTGGCAGTCCCAGCACCAACCTACCCGCTGCTGGAAGGGTTCACACGTTCTGCAAGACTTCCAAAATATTCCCCAACCCACTCCCTATGAGCTCCTGGAACCTGCTGAGCAGGAGGTGGAGATGCTGGCAATGCCGGGAGCAGGTAGAGGAGCAGCGTGGGAGCTCCCTGGGTTGCCCAGAAATTTGCTTTCGTCTGGAAGTCAAGTCACTGCAGAGAAGCCGGCAGATCTTGCTTGCTCCTGAGGCAGGACCTTCCCCAGGCAGAAAGGAGACACCCTCCAAAAAAAGCACCTCTGCCACCCATTCCATTAGTGGCATCCAGGACTCAACCTATCCTACACTGGGGTTATTTCCCTCCCTCATGAAAAAAAAATACCTTCCATAATAAAAAATGTAAACAATATTTCCCTATCAGCTGGAAACCCCAACAGAAATGTCATGGGTTCCCCATCATTGGAAGTGACCTTGCCCAGGGGGGTGGCTGGGCTGAGCATACCCTGAAAAACCCCCAAAGGCAGCCGCCCCCACCGCAGCCTCGAGGGCCAGGAGCAGCAGCTGCCTCATTTGGATTGACTTGCAGTTCCCCATGGCTCACAGACAGACCCACAGGAAGCCCAGAGGACCGAAGAGAATCTCCTGGTTCTCTCCCAGGTATAAGCCTGTCCCATGGCAGCTCCAAACCTCCCTGCAGCCAGTGAGCTGCAGACCTTGGCATCTGCTGTTTCAAGCTGTAAAGCAAAGAGACCTGCGTGCAGTGAAGCCTGGCTCAAAACTTGCCAGCCTGACACCCCCGGCAGCACCGGTGCCCCTGCTCCCCAAGAATGGCATTGGCCACCTGCCATGGGGCACAGCTCCAGAGGAGGACGGAGAGGAGCCGGGGGGATCCAGGACCCACTGGCAGTTTGGAGCAGGTTTCACCGCGTCTTTGTCAAGCCTTTCCAGACACGAGTCCCAGCAGGTCTCACGAGGTCTCTGTGTTCACTTGAAGAAAGAAAAACCTGATGGAAGAGCTGAGCAAAGCTGAGGGTGAGGCTGAAGGACCCTCTCCCTCCTCTCACGCTCCTGGGCTCAGTATTGCCGTAGGTTGAAAAACCCAACACTGGTGGGGGACTCCTTGACCGTCACTGTGATCAGGTTAGCGGTGACATCGGTGACAAAGACGTGCTCGATCAGGCTGCGGGTGGGTTTCCAGTCCTGGCTGGTCTGGATGGAGACAGACATGTTCTGACCCACACCTGGGAGGGAAGCCGAATCCCGGTCCGAATCCGAGCTGGTGTCCTCGCCTGTGCTCATTTCGGACAGGGTGGATGGCTTGCGGCTCTCCGCGCCCGCATGTCCCTCTTGTGCACTGGCCGAGCCGCCTTTGGCCAAGTCCCTGTCACCTGCCCGGTGTGACTGCTTCTTGCTCTTGCCGCCGTCCCCTCCTGGGAGCGTTCCCGCACTGGCAGCGTTCAGCCCGGCCCCCACCGCGCCGCCCTTGGCACTGCCGGCACCCGCACCGGCCGTGCCACCACCGGAGCCCTTGGCCAGGGAGCCGCAGAGGTGCCGGGGGAGGCTGCTCCCGCTGGCCACGCTCGGCCCATTTTTGACACTCTGCAGGTTCAGAGCCTGGAGGTTCAGCTCCTGGCTGGAGGCCGGCTGGACGCTGGCCCCGGACGAGCTTGATGGTGTCTTGCTGCCGTTGGGCAGCGTTTGGCCTCCCGCAGCAAACCCCGATTTCTGGTCCCCTCCGGCGCTGCTGCTGGGAGCCTTTGCAGTTTTGGGTCCCTGCACATTCAGCCCCAGCTCCCCAGAGCCTTTCTGGCTCCTCATTTTCAAGTCCAGCCCTAAGCTGCTCTTACTGGCTGCCTGTGCCTTCAGCGCCAGCCTGCCCAGGGCTGAGCTCTCAGCTGCGGTCTGGCTTTGGGACATCCTGTTCATGTAGTGCACGATGGAGCTCTGCCAGCTGATGGCCTGGCTGGGGCTCGCCGAGCCACTCTTCATCATGTTGGGCAGGTTTTCCACCGATGATCCTCCTGAGCTGAGCCCAGACAAGGTGCCTGGTGGGTCCTTCAGCACAGCCATGCCTGAGCCCTGTGTGCTGTGCTGGGGCTGCAGCTTCCCCACCAGCTTGGCACTGCCCCCTACCTCCTTTCGGGACGTTTTCAGCACCTTTGTCAGGTTCACGGTCCTTCGAGCCGCTTTCTGCTCTGGGGGAAGAGGTTTCCGCCCACGCTTCTTCCTGGAAGCATCTTTCATGTCAGGCTTTGCCACCAGGATCTGAGCTTTCTTCTGCGGCACTGGGTGTGTCTCTCTGCTGCGGGGACCTCTCTTTGCTTCCAGGTCACTTTCATCCTCTTCATCGGAGGAGGAGGAAGAGGAAGATGTGGAGGAAGAGGAGCTACTTGACTTAGTTTTCGCAGGCATCTCTGGTTCCTGCAAAGCAACGGAGACAGAGAGTTAACAGCACTGCCCAAGGAATGGTTATGGGCACTGCAAACCCCTCAGGGCGGCCTGGCTCAGACACACACAGGTTCTTTCTGCACAGAGCTGATCTGTAGGGATCAGCTGATGTGATGAGTTGTCAAGGCCACTCCCCACCCCTGGTGCTCTCCAAGGGCAGAGCCCCTCCAGTGCCGTCACGGCCATGGATTCCCACCACTGCCGGCACTCACCACATGTTTCCTGGGCCTGCCCCGGGGCCGCTTGCCCCTCTTCCGATTCTGCACTTCTTTTTCATGTTCCCTGAAGAAAACAAGGATTAAGGACAATGTTTACATGAAAGAAAAAGTCATCTGGGGGAACTGAGGCAGCCAGGTAGGGACTGGAGAGCATCCCTGTCTGTATCCCACTCTGCATCAGTAACATCCCCGCAGTTTCCAGCAGTGATGGACCACGTGGTGTTACCCATGCCAAATCCATGCCTTTTCCAATTCTTGGTGAGATTTGCCACTTTTCTGGCACAAGGGGATCAGGCAAAGGGAAGGATCTGCCCTGGCCCTGCTAAGCCTCGCTTTGACTACACTCCTGCAGTGCTGAGTTTCCATGCTGAGTGGGGGAAAAACAAATACATTCCCTGGAAGCTCAGTGAGTCCTCTCCTTTGCTGGGCTCCTTCCACCTCTCCTGCACCTCCCAGTCTGGCCACGATGGCCCAGGCTGGAGGCCACACAAAGCCAAGGTGGTCATACAGGGATGTTTCATGTTACTGTACTTGTTCCCTAGTTCTCTGTTTAAATGGGATGGTGTTAAGCTGTAGCACATCCAGCTGATTAAACACCATCCTGTCTGCACCCACCACCAGATCCTATTCTTGAAAAAATGGATCCAGAAATCAGTTATAATTGAATCCTTTCATAAACTTTAGTGATTTTCATTATTATGGAGCCAAAATACTTGGCAGCACTATGTCTGCCATAGCCAGCTGGCTACTCTTTCCCCTCCATGTGTGACTCCTGGGATGCAACAGCTGTGGAACGATTGCTGTTCCCACCTTGGCTCCAGGCAGGAGCCATGGGCCTGACAGAGGACAGACACCATTTTGTTCTGCCATCCACGTTGTTCAGCCTGGAGAAGGCTCTAGGGAGACCTCAGAGCACCTTCCAGTACTTAAAGAGGCTCCAAGAGAGCTGGAGAGAGACTTCACACAAGGGCCTGGAGTGACAGGACAAGAGGGAATGGCTTCCCACTCCCAGAGGGCAGGGTTAGATGAGACATTAGGAAGAAATTCTTCCCTGTGAGGGTGATGAGGCCCTGGCACAGATTTCCAGAGCAGCTGTAGCTGCCCCATCCCTGGAAGTGTTCAAGACCAGGTTGAATGGAGCTGGGAGCAACTTGGTCTAGTGGAAGGTGTCCCTGACCATGGCAGAGGGTGGAACGGGATAAGCTTAATTGTCCCTCCCAATCCAAACCATTCTCTGATTCTATGATTTTCTCCCAGCCATTATTCCCTCATCCTCTCAGAGCTACGCCCTTTGGAAGTTTGTTTTAGTGCCTCACAAGCCCAGGCACCATCTTCCCACAGGGGTCTGCGGCCACCCCCCAAGCACAGCCACAGCTGGACGGGGACTGGGAGCCCCAGGTCTGTGCGGGCGCTGCTGCGTTCCCCCAGCGCACCCAGAGCACAACCGGGCCATAAACCCTCTCTCTTTGTCYGGCCAGGGCAGAACCCTTCCAGGTGGACCGGGACCGTGACTCCAGGGACAAACAAAAGGGCCTGGCCACAAAGGGCCCAGCCAGCTCCAGGCTGTTGTTTCCACAACTTCCACTGCACGCGCAGCCAATTAGAAGTTAATTGACTTTACAGTTTGCTTAGAAATGTTTAGAGTTTGCTCACTTCTTTTGGAAAGCCAGGAGCAGCCGGGGGTCCAGGATGTTCTCCTCGGGCTCCCAGCTGTTGTGCCTGCAACAGAGGACACGGACTGGGTAAGAGCAGGGGGCCAGCCGCCCCCCTCCCGCCCCYCTGTTACCGGCCCGGCACCGGGGGGTTCACCCAAGGACAACCGGGCCTGGCATGGACCGGGGCATCTCCGCACCGAGGGCCGGCACAGCCGGGGGGCGGGCAGGGGAGAGAGGCCGGGGGAGGGAGATCGGGAAGGGGGCGGCCACGCCGCCGCGGGGCGAGGCGAGTCCCGCGCATCCCGGGGGAGCTCCGGTTTCAGCAGGGCGGGCGAGGGGCGCGGGGCCGGCACAGCCGGGGGGGTTGCGGCGACTCCGGGGGGGGTTGGACCGGCCCGGGGGGGGAGCGGAGCCCCACGCGGTGGCGGGGAGGGCCGGGCCGCGGCCGCGCTTATTTGTAAACAAAAGGAGCGGCGCGACCCAAACAAAAGCTGCCGTGCGGGCGGCACCCGCTCCCCGCACCGCTCCCCGCTCCGCACCGCGTGGTTCCGCGATCCGCAGCGCCCCGCGCAGCCCCGCAGCGCCCCGCGCCCCGCACCGCCCCGCTCACTTGGAGGACCAGCCTCGCCACTTGACCAGGTACTCCAGCTTGCCCTGCGGAGAGAGACGGGGAGAGGCGCGTTAGCGGCGGCGGCGAGTGCGGAGGGGTGCGGGAAGGGCGGGGGCGGCGGGTCCCACCTTGCGGAGCCGCTTGCTGAGGATGCACTCGGCGGCGAAGACCTGCTCTCCCACGCTGCTCAGCTCCTCCATGGCCCCGGCCCCGGCCCCGCGCACACCCCCGCGCGCACACACACACACACACAAGGGGAGCCCCCGGGCGCGCCCCCGACGGCGGCCGCGCGCTCCCGCTCCCCCCGATCCACGCGCGCCCCCCGGCACAATACGGCGGAGGGGCGGAGGGGGGGTCCCCAAATTCCCCGCCGGCCAATGGGGAACGGGGGGCGGGGCGATCCGGCGTTGGGGGTGGGGGTGGGGGGGAGGCATTGTCTGTGCGCGACCCCTCCTCTTCCTCCCGCGCGGGGGCAGCCGCTGCCCGGCCGGAGCGGGGACAATGGGGTGGTCCGGCCCGGGGCTTTGTTCCCCCGGACAGCGCGGGCGGGGGTCCTCGGCCCGGCCCCGCGGGGGTTCCCCCTGGTCCGACCCCGCGACGGGTTCCTGCTGCGTGGACCCGGGCTCCGAGTCCCCCGTCGGGGATCCGTCCTGGGGACAAAGCAGCCCGAGGCCGGGGCAGCCAGCGCCGGTCCCCGTCGGTCCCCGCCGGGCCGGAACAGGCGGCAGCAACACCGGCACGTTTTGGTCCTAAAATAGTCGGTTATAATGGAATAAAGGATTTCCCCGGGGGGTGGGCCGGTTGTGACCCTAGCGCGGTGCCGGCTCGCAGCCCGGCACCGCCCGGCCCACGATCCCTCCCGAGCCGCGCTACGGGGGGTGCGGCGGGACCGACCGCGCCGGCACCGCACGCACCGAGGCGTGCAGGGCGGCGTGAGGAGCTGCTGCACGGCGGTTGTGCGCTGTGGGCGTGGAAGGATGAAATATGGTGCTTTACAGGCATGGAAGAAGATGAGTCAGCACCTCAGGGAGTTCTCCTCCGCGGGCCCGGAGCCTGCCGTTAACCGTGCGGGAGCCGCAGGGATATGAATTGCCGTCGCCCCGGCGCCTGGGTGCCCGCGGCGCGCAGGGACTGAGCAGGAGCCGGACGGGCCATGGGGTGTCCTGCGTGGGGCCTCGCCCGCACCCCGGGCACTGCCGTCTCCGGTAAGCGATGCCGGGTTTAGCGATGCGGGGTTTAGCGATGCCGGGTTTAGAAAAGCATTTGGAGCTGCAGCGGGCGYGTTGGGCTGTCCCCGCTGCGGGGGGAATGTCACCACAGGGGACCCCCTGCATGAGGGCATGAGAAACTGGACGCTTCGTCAGGGAGCGGGGCTGACCCGGGAGCTGTGGGATGTGGAYGTGCCTGGGGTGCTGGGTCGATGCCAGGGGGTTGTCCTGGGTCGGGCGCTGTCACCTTTCATTGTTTGCTTTGACAATAACCGTGGCCGTTTGCTGACGAGAAGAGCTGTAGGAGCATTTTTTAGCCGAAGGTGACACAGAATTTTAACACAGTGCCGCACTTGGTGTTCGAGTTCATTTACCTTCCTCCAGCTCGGCTCTTTGTGTGCGACACCTCTTAGATTTTAGAAAAAACCCTGTGTAACCTCCCGTCCCTGTGTGCCTGAGCCGTGCACAGGCATCCCGGCATCACGGCAGTGGGGGCGCAGCTCAGGGGATGAGGAGCCGGTGGGGCCCTCCGGGGATTTGGCTCTGAGAGATGAACCCTGTTGGGAATGAGCCCTGATTTGGGGGATGCTGGATGAGCTTCTCTCCCAGCTGGCCCTCAGTGCTGTTGTTCCTGTGCTCCCCATGAGGACACAAAGGTAGGGTCGCTGTTCTCTCCCTTCCCGGAATGAAGAAAGGAAGGCTGAGTGGAGATGCTGAGCTGGCGAGGGGCTGGGCGTCAGAAGTGGGAGCAGCCCTTGACATTCGTGTCTCTGTAGGGACCACAGTTTGGGGGGCTGTGCCAGTAGCTTTGTCCCTGGTCCCTCTTGGCCAGCCCTGCATGATCTCCAATGCTGTGCAGCCCCCACACCCTGTGTCCTGTTCCCGCTGAGGGTGACTGTGCTGCTTCCTGGGCTGGAAATCTCCTTTCTTTAGGGGTTTACTAAACACTGGTCCTGGGCAGTCCCTGGGCTGCCATGGGCTCCCTGCTTTTTACCCCTGGCAGAGTAGGGTGTCCACAGGGCTTCTGGGATGCCCTGTTTCCATGTGGTCAGCCAGAGGAAACCATCCCAGAGACGGAGCTTCCCCAGGCATCGCTGGCCAGAGCCACTGCATGGGCTGTACCAGTTGAGGCTGCTGACTGGGGCAGGAGGAGATGTCCCCCTGCTGCTGCCAAAGCTGTGGTTCCACCTTCAAGTGCCTTTGTGATAAATTCAGTGTTTCCCATCCCTGGCAGGGACTTCACCTTTCCAGAGAAACTCAGGAACATGCAATGAATAGCTTGCCCCCATGTTCCTGCTGAGCAAAGTGTCAGCGGGGCCAATAAACTCACCAATCGCCATAAAAACCTTCGGCATCTTAAAAACAAGAGTCAGACCACTGAACTAATCTGATGGAACATGATTTTGTAGCTTTTCCCAAGTATGCCAGACATCCCAGGAATGCTGTGCATCCTGCCTTATGTCTGTAGCAGGGGCTGTCAGACTGGGGTGGGGGTTTGGTGTCAAAGGAAGGGATGGGGAGCCGAGTCCCCTTTGCCTGTTGAGGGGAAAAGGGCTGTGCTGCTCCCTGGACTGGGAGTCTCTGTTCTATCCCCCCAGGGATTTACTGGGAACTAGTCTTGGTCACTCCTGGGCTGCTGTGGGCTCTGTGCTTTCTGCCCATCCTGTCAGGCTGAGTGGGAGACATGGCCGCTTTCTGGGGGCTTGCGGAGCAAGGAGCCCTGTCCTAGGAGGTGCAGGGTGGGAGYCAAGGTCCAGGGTGGGGGTCAAGGCCGTGGGTGTTCCCACAGGGCTCTTGGCCTCTATTTTGGTGCTGGACCCCCCCCAAAGGCGGTGCATTGCAAGGGTGCCCTGTTCCCTCCAGTGCTGTGGGACCCCCATGTCCGTGGTAATGGGGATGCCTGATGGGGTGTGTAATAGCCCTGACTTCAGAAGGCAAGACTGGGGCCAGCCCAGGGAACAGCTGGGCCATGGTGGCCATGTTTGTAGTGGGCAAATGGTGGCTGTTTTCCCAAGGCATCAGCCAATTGAAGCACAGGGATCTGCATATCATTTGGGTACTGCAGCTGGATATGGAGCTGTGCAGCTTCCAGGATGGGGTGGCCAGGGATCACATCGTGTCTGGGCCCCGTGGCTGTATGTGGAAACCACAGGGGCACGTGCCACCCCCAGACCAGGCATTTTGGGAGGCAGCGGTGTCCCCGCACACTGTGTGTCATAAATAAATACGTGTCCCTGTATGTTTGTTGTTATGTTCCCATCCCGGCGTGGTTGGGACCCCTGGGCAGCAAGCAGCTTCCCAGTGCAGGAAAAAGAAAAGGAAGCAAATGGTGTGGAAATGCATGGCAAATTGGGATGCAATACACAGCAGGGCTCTCCCTGCTGGCTGACCCCCAGCCCGGGGAGGGGGGCGGTGGGGAATGAATTACATGGGGATGGGAGGGCGGGAGGAGACATGGGGATCAGGGAGCAACTGCATCCGGGCCAGGCCAGGCTGGGCTTTTGGCCTCTGTCATTGGGAAATGTTTGGTGAAAATGTCCCACGGCGCCAGTGCCCAAGGTGTGAAGAGCAACGAGAAGGGCTGGGAAAGACTCAAAGGACATGCAAAGGACAGCTTTGGGTTTTCCTGGGAAGGGGCTGGGTTAGAGATTGCTCCTGGGCTGGGGAGCAGGAGGCAGGGGCTGGTTTAGGTTGTTGCAGCTGTGTGTGTTTGTGGGGTTAAAACACCTCACGCCCACCAGGGGAAGGATCCGTCTCACCCGTCTGGCCTGGGACATGGAAGCATCTGGCATCCCGGGGCACGTCGTCAGGAGGAGGAGGGGATCGTGAGATTTCAGTGTGTGACATGGATCTCCAGGGCATCACTCGGAGCATCCCCGCGCGTTGTGCTGCAGCCAGAGCTGCAGTGAGTGCTGGGGAGCGGCACGGGCCCGGCGGCTGCCGAGGGCGGTCCCCAGGCTTTGTCCCTCAGGACCGAGGAGTAGATCCCCCCCCGGGGGAGCCACCGGGCATTGATGGCCCCGCGGCAGCGGCCGGCGCTGGGGCAGGGGCTGGTGGCTGCGGGCACCGCGGGTTTGGGGGGATTCTCCGGGCCGGGGTTTTACCGTGAGCTGCTTCCCCCGCCCGTCCCGGGATCCCGGGGGCGCCGGGCGGTGAGCGCGGCTTGGGAGCCCCCGGCCGCCGGCTGCCGGTACTGCACCGGGGCACCGGGGGCACCGGGACACCGCGACACGGATACCGAGACAGGGGCAGGGGGGTGGAGGAGCAGGGACGGGTCTCGTGCCAGGGAGGGGGATCCCCCTGCTCCCGCGCGCTCAGAGGCACAGAGCTGGGAGGATCATCCGTGCTGGAAATGCAGCTGGATCCAGTACAGTGTCACACGCATTACATTGGGCCACCCCGAGTGAAAACAGCCACACCGAGCTGTGTCTCATGGCACAGCCATGCACATTCCTGCAGGGATGTCTCAGGGTTCAGCCTTCCTCCAGGATGGTCCCTTCCTCACCATGGATTTTTCTGGCAGAGCCCTGTCTCACCCGAACGCTGCTAGTTGAGTCAGGAACTCAATTCCTGTTCCCAGCTGAGGAAAACATCAGTTCTCAGATGAGGACGTGTGTCAGGAGGTTGGTCATTACAAACTCCATGTTCCCTGTGTGGGTCTGGAAACCAGACTGGGACCAGCCCTACGAGCACTGCAGCCTCTCAGTACTTAAAGGGGCTTATAAAAAAGAGGGAGAATTAAATTTTAAATGGGCACAGAGTGATAGGACAGGGTAGTGGTTTTAAACTAAGAGAGGAGAGATTTAGGTTAAATGTTAGGAGGAAATTTTCCCCTGTGAAGGTAGGGAGGCCCTGGCACAGGCTGCCCAGAGAAGCTGTGGCTGCCCCATCCCTGGAAGTGTCCAAGACCAGGCTGGACAGAACTTGGAGCAACCTGGGATAGTGGAAGGTGTCCCTGCCCATGGCAGGGGGCTGGAATGAGATGAGCTTTAAGGTCCCTTCCAACCTAAACCATTCCATGGGTTTGTGATCCCACTCCGTACCTGCTGGGCACCCTTGGCATGGGAACRTGCAGAGCTTGGTACCAGCGGGTTCTGAGCTCTGCAGGCTCTGCTGGCATCTCCAGGGTACCAATTTCCACCTGGCTGGCTGCCTCTGCCCATAGAATGTGCATGGGTGTGCTGACCTGCACAGAAAGTCCCAAGGTCACCACCAGGATAACTGGGAAGGTTTCTGGAAGGTTTCTGTGCGCTGTTATCACTGATACCAATTTCAATGGTGTGCACAGCGCTGGCCATGCTCCCCTTTCAGAGCCTCCCTGCTGCTGCTGCCGCCGCCCTGACCCCCACCCCAGCATGGTTTCAAGCCAAACATTTTCTTCCTGTTTTTCTGAGGGTGCGGCTCGTGTTTCATCTCGTTGGGTGAAGCCGATGCAGTGAGCGAGTCTCTATGGCAACAGATGTTTATCGAGCCCCTGAGATGAGGCACAGGGTTGGGGAAAGGCGCCGCGGCATCTGGGATGGGTCTGGGGGTGCTGGAATGCCATGCTGCAAGTGCCAAAACCAGAGCTGCTGGACAGGGGGTGTCCTGCTCCCTGTCCCCTAAGCCCCAGCCTGGCTGAGGGACCCTGGACTGCTTCCTGCGGAGGGAAGTTTGGATTTGTTCAAGGGCCTTTTGCCTCAGCCCTGCTGCGGAGAGGATCCCGGGAGTCTGGCACAACCGGCATGGGCTCTGCCGGGCCCCAGCTCAGGAATTGCGTGGCTGGGAGTTTGCTGTGAGCTGAGGRGTCCTGGCCCTGGCACTGCGACATTCCCTGTCTCTCCAAAACACATTAACCGCCCTCCCAGAGCTCCGGAGGTGACTTGGCTGCAGTTGCTGCAGTTCTGTGACGGAGCAGTTGAAGCCAGGCCTGTCCTGGTTGTGAGTTTGCAACTCAGGGGTACATAGATGGCATTTCCCGTTTTTGTCCAGAGCCACAAGGGACAGAAAGACAAGCAGGATGGTGCGGAGGGCACCTAGGTCTCTTGGGGCAGGGGCTGGAAGTGCTGATTGGCTTTGGGATGCTTCCAAGGCTTCCAGGCTGGGGGTGCCTTGGCTGGAGCCGAGCTGGTGCCATGGCCAGCCCAGCACTGTGGCCAGCAGAATGGCCTCCCTCGGCCTCCCTGTCTCGGCAGGTCAAGGCTGAGCGTGCCCACCCTGGGCAGGGCCTGGCACCATTCACACTGGGAGGCACCCAGCACACTCGGAACAAACGTTTTTAATTACATCAGATACTCAACATGTATCAGCTATCCCTGCTCCAGCCCACGTTGGAGCTGTTCTGCCTCGAGCAGTTGGGGTGATGCAGAGATGGGGTGACCTTGTCAAGGTCAGGCTGTACATCAGTGCCACCTTCCGTGGCAGGGCATCCCAGTGTCACCCCGGAGCTTGGGAGAGGCATCTCTCCAGGATTCACTCACGCTGGAGGAGCATGGGTCAGTAATTTAGAGAGGTTTTGGGAATTCTGTCCAATTCCCYGAGCCTGGAACTGGTTGTCTTTCTGAGCCATGTCCTTCCCCATCTTGCTGCATGTTCTGGTAGAGTTGCCTGGAACTCGTGGGCTGCCAGGAGAGGAGAACACGGCGCTGCTGGTGCTTGTTTCAGGTCTATGCAGCCTGCAGGTTGCAGCTGGATGTGCACTGTGCTGGAAATACCAGGGAATCAGATTGGGAGTTACTTGACCTGGTGGTTCTCTGGACGAATTTGCACGGTGAAGGCAAGTGACAAACTGTGGTCCTTATTTCTCTTGCAGTCACACACAGACATGTGCAGAGCCATGAGCAGTGAAGGACTCACCCTTCGTCGTTGCTCATGCCACGGCCCACACCTGGCTGCACACAGAGGACAGAGGGGACAGGGCAGGGGGCAGTGGCAAGATCCAAGGGGGTGCACACTCCTTCTCTTCAGCCTAGTCCATGCCCTGGGTGGTGTCAATGCTGACCCGGGGCAGGAAAAATGCAAAGTCCTGTCTGAGGTGTGAAGCCCCTGCTGTGCCCCGCGGGGAGTGGTTTTTGGGAGCTCCACAGACAGACAAAACCCGGGGAGACCACGGCCAGACAGGGCACGTGTTTGCCCAGCTAGGAGCCCTTCCCGGGTCCTTGGGGTCAGTTACCTGGTAGGGGTTAGAAAACTCCTCCCCAGAATCCCAGAACAAGAGCGAGTCCCAGCATCAGAGGCAGCTTCTGGGCGGGAGGGAGGGGAGCAGCCGAACCTGCAGTGCCGGCAGTGGTGGAAGCAGCCGAACCTGCAGTGCCGGCAGTGGTGGAAGCAGCCGAACCTGCAGTGCCGGCAGTGG
>JACAXG010000291.1:0-309072 GCA_018881555.1 Amblyornis subalaris
GGGAAGGGAAGGGAAGGGAAGGGAAGGGAAGGGAAGGGAAGGGAAGGGAAGGGAAGGGAAGGGAAGGGAAGGTTTGGGTACGAAAGGTTTGGGAAATTTTGGGAAGGGAAGGTTTGGGAAGGGAAGGGAAGGTTTGGGACGGGAAGGTTTGGGAAGGGAAGGTTTGGGAATGTTTGGGAAGGGAATGTTTGGGAAGGGAAGGTTTCGGAAGGTTAGGTTTGGGAAGGTTTGGGAAGGTTTGGGAAGGTGTGGGAATGTTTTGGAATGTTTGGGAATGTTTGGGAAGGAAAGGTTTGGCAGGGGAAAATTTGGGAACGGAAGGGTAGTTTTGGGAAGGGAAGGGAAGGTGTGGGACGGTTTGGGAAGGTTTGGGAAGGGAAAGTTTGGGAAGGGAAAGTTTGGGAAGGTTTGGGAAGGGAAAGTTTGGGAACGTTTGTGAAAGTTTGGGAAGGGAAGGTTTGGGTACGAAAGGTTTGGTAAATTTTGGGAAGGGAAGGTTTGGGAAGGGAAGGGAAGGTTTGGGAAGGGAAGGTTTGGGAAGGGAAGGTTTGGGAATGTTTGGGAAGGGAAGGTTTCGGAAGGTTAGGTTTGGGAACGTTTGGGAAGGTTTCGGAAGGTGTGGGAATGTTTGGGAATGTTTGGGAAGGTTTGGGAAGGAAAGGTTTGGCAGGGGAAGGTTTGGGAAGGGAAGGGTAGTTTTGGGAAGGTTTGGGAATGTTTGGGAAGGTTTGGGAAGGTTTTAGAAAGTTTGGGAAGGGAAGGTAACATTTGGGAATGGAATGTTTGGGAAGGTAATGGAAGGGAATGGCAGGGCAGGGAAGTGAAGGGAAGGAAGGGAAGGTTTGCTAAGGTTTGGGAAGGGAATGTTTCGGAAGGTTTCGGAAGGTTTTGGAAGGGAAGGGAATGGAAGGTTTGGGAAGGGAAGGTTTGGGAAGGCTTGGGAAGTGAAGGTTTGGGAAGGGAAAGTTTGGGAAGGGAAAGTTTGGGAAGGTTTGGGAAGGGAAGGGAAGTTTTGGGAGGGGAAGGGAAATCCTTAACTTGATCATTAAGCTTCTTCCTGGGAGACAAAATTCTGATTTTTTCTCTATCACATTTAGAAACATTTAGTATTATATAGAAAGCAGTGTTGTATCTATGTAGGAGGCATTAGTCAATCTGAAAGAATGAAGTTTGCAAATAACATATTGAAATTATCAGAAAGAGCTAACAAAAGGTTTTGACGGCCTAGAAAATACATCCTGTACTGATAGAGCTAAGGTTGAGTCAATTGTAACAGAAATAAGCATAGAAGAAACAGATTTTATGTGGCAGAATTTCTCAGTATAACAGGCTTTGCTTGGGAGGCAAAGTTAGATGGACAGAAGCAAAGTACAAAATAAGGTGCAAATTCTTCCCAGTTAGTATATTTAAATATTGGAACAAATTAAGCAAAAACTTGATAGATTCTTCAACTGCAATACTTTCGGTAAAGCTACATGTCTTTCGAAATCTTATACTCTAGTTCCATACAGAGCTATAGGCCCATGTTAAGCAGGTCAAACAGGATGACCATGATGGCCTATTTGAGCCTTGCATTCTACAAATAGATGAAAATGCAGTCATTAATTTCTCTGTCACAACAGACTTGCACTCTCAAACATGTCGTTTCACCTGACAGTTGTTCCTTATTTATTTATTTATTTGGTTGGTTGGTTGGTTTTTTTTTCTCCATAGCTATCTTTTTGGGAGCTTCATTGTACAGAATGGTCATTAAGTGTGATGGAAATGCCAATGTTTCCATGGAAACCTCTGTCCACTACAGAATATACTAGAGCAATATTTGAACCATTTGTCCATTTGATTAATTATGTCTTTGTGCTGAAGGCGGCTTGGCTTGATTGTCTCATCATGTATTAGAGAAGCTACTGCTCTAACAAAAGGAACTATTGTTTTGGGTCTATTCATCTTGGTACATCCCTGAGAGCTGATAGACATGTCAACAAAACGACTGTCCCTTAATGAGCTGCAGCTTGTCAGAATTGTTTAGGGCTTCATGCTAGGCACAAACTACTGTCGTGACAGGTCAGTTATTATGGCAATGAGTAGGATGTCTGTAAAAGAGCCTATAGAAAAGAATGACCCCGGTTTTGATATCACATAGTTTGCAATTATCAGCTATATATACATTATGTGATAGATTAATCATAGATTCCAAAGCTTTGAGACAATTTACTGATGAACCAGTTCTTCAGTCACAAGGAAAGAAGGTGTAAAATACTTTCCCTAATCTTTTTAGCTGCTTCTTGGTAAATACAAAAAACAACCCACAAGACAAAACATAACAAACAAAATCTCACAGAAAATATCAGCTAGTAATTGTTTGCAATTTTGCTTTGTTGGTAAATCACAGACATTGCAGCTTTCTGCGGTGAGATAATTTCCACCTCAATTATATTTTTTTTAAACTTTAATTTTACCTATTGCCTGTACTGAAAATCTAGTAGGAATGAGAAACGATTTAAATGCAATATGCATAGCCTAAAAGAAAAATTTTTTTCCTAAAAAAATATTATGTAAATCTACACAGAATTTACTCTGGTTCTTGCTCAATTTGCATCAACATTCTTGCAATTTTAGTAGACACATCTGTCACTGTGTTGTTTACATTAGTGAATATCCAGATCTAAAATGTAAGCAGCTTTGGCAGGGTGGGATAATGTCATACACATACCTGCTTATTTCTGCCAACGGGTTTCACATATTTTGAGTAATAATGGAAATATTAGAAATCTGTATTGATTTTCACAGGGGCCTATAACTTCACCTACAGAAATGTGCACTTCTCAAAGGAGAAACACATTCAGAGTTAACACAACATGAACTAAGCTGTCTCTAACCAGAAGCTAATTACGAAAATCAGGATAGACTTTCTACATATTTTTAAAATGTAGATTTATAATTTTCATTCTTAGATGTTACATTCAATTAATAAGCATTAAGAGTCACTGTATATGACATTTGCTTTAAATATTTCCCTGTGCAGAATCAGTGATTAAGCTGTGTCCCTAATAATCACAGATGGAAGTCAGCACCCTGTAGCTACCAACAGCCACATTTAATCAGTTAATAACTGTGGATTAAACTTAATTCAGATTAATTTGTATTAGTATAGAATTTGTAACTCAATTGCTTTCATATTAATTTACATGTTGTCTAGACATGACATCATATTGACTCTTTGTTTGGCCCAAACACTAATTACGAACCATGTAGCTAATGGATGCGAAACTTGCAGTTTAAAAGCAAAATAGAATTTCTGTCTACACTGTACTGAGGATGGTTCAATATTACAGCTTGGAGTTGCACACTGAATATTGCCTGGACTGTAACACCTGGGAATAGCAGTCCTTCATTTGCACTTCAACCTCCTTAACAAAGCATGTTGTTCCTACATGAAGAATGTGGCTATTGGAAAATGAAATTACTATCCTTCACCAAAAATTGCTAGGCTCAGATTTCTCTGGGAAAAGCTCAGTGAGGAAATCAGTGGCCTTAAAAAACCAAGGCAAGGCAAGGCAAGGCAAGCCAAGCCAAACCAAACCAAACCAACCAACCAACCCACCAACCAACTAAACAACCAACCAACCAACCAAAATAAACCAACCAACCGAAGGAAAAAAAACACCACCCCCCCTGCCAAAACTACTTAAGAAGAAGGGCAAAAACCTCACTTGCTAACACTAATAACTGTTGGGGTACAAATTGGGCTCAACCACTGCCAAGATTGTTTAATCATTTAAAATTTTATCTGTTCTAGGGTGCCTTTCACCCTAGAACATGATAGAGCCTTTCACCTAGACATGAACTTGAGCTCAGCTTTCATTTCTTGTCATAGTACTTCACGTGTTAACTTTCAAAGCACATTTTCAGGTAAGAGAAAAAGAGTGGAAAACATCCTTGGAATTCAATAGCATGATACGTAATTATTTTCAATTATTTTGGTTTAACTAGATTATGTGTTTATATATATACACTCATAAAAGGTTCAAGTTAGCTTAAGATATACTTTGCTCACAGGATTTATTCATACTTATTGTTATGCCCATTGGTAAAATAACATTTTTAAAAAATGTGAAAAAAAATTAGAATCCCTCATTTATTACCTTGAAATTTTCATTAGTGATTGTGGTAATAATTAAAAAAAAAGTGATTGATATTACTCTGAAAATTTACTTTCTTTAAATTTTAGTTTGTCTGTAGTGCCTTCATAAAAACCACCCTGGATTGATGCTTCATTCAAACAGCAGAAAATAACTCAGAATAAGAGTTTGGGTTTATAACCCCAAGCTGAAACTTTGCTTTTCCTATCTACCTGTTTATTTTAATCGTGTGAACAAAGGTAATGACTGAGCAAACAAAATAAGGCCAGACATTTTGCGGTTTGGTTTTTAGTTTTTGGTTGTTTGTTTTTTTTTTTTCCCAATGTGAATATTCTCCACATAGATTACACGGTTTGAACAAAGGAAAAAACCACAATTTTTATGGTTTAACATACCTCTGATAAATGTTATCAACTACAGGAAAATCTACTACTTGGGCATACTTTTTAACCTGCTGGATAAATAATGTTTGACTTGCTCATCTGTGGTGTCATACTGTCACCTAGTGGCCTCTCCCAGCCTCCACCAAAGATTCCTTTTCCCAGGCTGTGTGCTCATAGCAGATGTCTCACCCATATAAAAAAAGAGCACGTGGCAACACATGCTAACCTTGAAGCCATCATAAATCATTCTGTAGCATGACACTCGTATTTGCACACAGTGCAGTAGGGATACACTTTCAAAATACTCCCACAATTAATGCTGCACTTTGATTTTGATGGCACAGCTGAGAGGCAGCATTTTCAGTTTGTACTTGCATAAACTGAGTTCTGTACATGCAGATTGCACACACATAGACTGAGGAGCTGCACTTCTACCAACCACACCTTAGGGTTGAGATATTTGAGCCTGAAACAGCAAAGGACATTTATAATTTATGACTTAATGTCATAGGCACATGTTCTGAAAGTAAAGAGGGTGTGAACAAGACATAATCTGGCAAGATAATTTTGACCTGTAAGGTCTGCAGTTTTATATTATTTTATTTTCATAAGTAAATGGCTAAATTAGTATCTAATAATGAAGTAATTGCAAGATTATAGAGCTAAATTCAGATACCAAAGAAATATATTTTATCTCCTTAATACACATAATTAGAAAAAATTCTTTTTTTAAAAATCATCACATGAGAAATTGTTTTAATCTAAAATGCTTTTATTAGCTATGAACCTCAAGAAATAGAAATTTTATAGTACAGATGAGTGAAAATGTTTGAGTCTTCTTTCTCCATACAAACAAGCTAAGTGACAATTAAGCTTTTGTAAATTCATAGTGACTCACTTAAATGTTCTACAAAAAGTGACAGAAAATACTATAACTCTAAATTATTTCAATGAACTCCAGGCCAATGTGAAACAAATTTTTAAAAAAGCAGAAATAAATAAAGTGACCTCTGTAAAATTATGACAAAGTCAGATTGAAATTTTGGCACAGTGGCAATTTTTAATTTCTTCTTGTAAATAAATAAAAGTTTACATCATCACTCCATTCAATATACCTATGTATTTCTTTCTGACAAACTAGATCATACCTTATTTTCCCCCCCTCTCAGATTTTTAAATTAAAAATCCGCAATCACCTGGAACAAAACCAGCCAGAAATTTTCAGACCTATATGGAAGACAGATGTTGCAAATCACAGTGTTCCAGAAACTTTTGCAGACTAAAAAAATACAATTTTCCCTTTATATTAAAAGTTCCTGAAGCTTTTAAAGAGGTTATTTACAGCTAACGGTGCATACTGACATTGACGTCCAACTCCATTAAGCAATTGCTAAACTAATAGTCATTAAAGGTCTTAATACTGCCAGCTTTGATCTTGGTAAGTTAACTAAATATTGCAGCAGTCTCAGTAGTTTCAAAGGTACAATAATGCTGGAACTCTTCTTAGCATCCTGCTTCTTTCTTGCACATAGGCAACACGACTATAAGGGGAGTAAGCAGTTTCTACACGATTAATTAAATGTGAGAAAAGCCATCCCAGATGCTACTGAACTGCTTTGAAAACATAATTTATTTACTGTCTTTACTTGTGCTTTTCATATGGATTATATTAAATATCTCTCTTTGCAGTTGTCTGCTCTTGGCATCTGCTAACAGTTTAGTATGAATGTAATGATTTACATTAAAATAGGTGTATTTCTTCAATAACTTCATAAATTAAAGGTATGGGGATAACCTCTAGCTTCACATTGACATTATAGCTTGGAGATGTATTTTTTTATATTTTCACGTCTTCATAAAAACCTGAAACAATGAATTCACATGATCCCAATTTCTCTCCGATCTCATTGTTACAGGTACTGTCAGTGATCAAGATATGGTAAGTCATACCCAGTTGTTAAGGTCAGGCTGAGGTCAGAAAATATACTCTGTACTAGTCAAAGGAAGAAGTGGATCAAAGAACAAAGCTAAGAACATTGTGTAATAGTAGGCTTATGCTTGGGAGCCTATGAATCATAATGGAAGCAGTATGAGAGAAGGGACCACAAAGTGGGGATCCGAACTGAATATGCTGAATACTGGAATTCTTCAAATCCTCTCCAACCAAATACTTAGAAAACCAAAACCTTGAAAAGGCTAGAGCTTTGACAATTTGCTTTAGTGAAAAACAACTGGTAAGATGTTCACAGAGATGAGGATAACACAAATCAGACTCCCAAGAACACACCTGGCCTTCTGGGAAGTTGACTGTAGGAACAGCCATCTTGACTCTGCAAGGAATTTCTGAGATGGCAATATCTTAATACATCAACAAGGAATGTCCTTGGTGACAGTGTCTGACTGTAGTTTTCTTGTCCAAAAAGAATTTGAAAAGAGTTATGACAGTAAAAATTGTCTGTGGGAAATGTAAGTCTTTATTTTAACTTTTTCTGGGATGTAAATGTTTCATTTGTTCCTCATCATTCCAGTCTACAAGACCTGTATCTTGGCAATACAGCCATCTTCAGTCTGCAGTGTCAGATTCCTCAGCTGGAGAAAGCTGAAAAGATGATGGTGAACAAAAAAAATCACAGGGACTCATTTTGAAATAACAGGACAGACATATGTTCTTGGAGACAGCATGACATATCTTCTCACTGTAAAAATATACAGACTTCCCACGATACAAGGACTTACAGAAGTTTGCTATAGGAGGGCTACTTATTACTGTTCTTCACTGGTTTGACATCTTTTCCACACTATGCTGATGCCAGTAAAACACTGAGTGAATGCCCAAACTTAATTGAGATAATATTGGCATGAAGATGAACATTGAAACCAACTTAACCAGGGCTTCTAACTGCATCTTAGGACCTCTACCACCACTATGAGAAAGCTCTCACAAATGCTTTTCTGATAATAACTGCCTTTGAGAGAAGAAGAACACAAAGGAAGAGGTAGCCTTGAATGGAAGGGGTGCTACATGTTAAGCTTTGCAGGTTCCCAGCACTCAGGTTATGTGATGTATGAGCTGGCACAGGGACTCTTCTGGGGCAAAGCAAACCTGATTGCAGCCAAGCACGTTGTTCTGCCAAAAGCCCAGATTTTCTCTTTTTAAGGAAGATGCACAGACATGAAGACTTTTGGCAGGAATGTTTTTTCTTCCCTGAAGATACACCTACAGCTGAATCTCTGTCTTATTGATCTGTAGAGCTTCTGCCAGCCCTGTACCCCAGACCACACAGTGAAAACCATAAAGAAACAGAACCTCCACTGTGATGGAGAATTTCTGCACTGAAATACAGCCACTGTGTCAGTAAGTAAGGCTGGGTATCACTGTACTGCTTTCCTAGGCTCTTCATCTGCATATCTGCAGATGTGCACACAGTACCTGAATTCAGCCTATGTTCCAAGAGACAAGTATATATTCAAACAAGCAAACATTAAAAAGCAATTGCTTAGGTCCCCATGGCAATTGTTATGTTTAGTAACTGCACTCTTCACTGGTATCTGTACTTGCTAACCTCACTTGCAAAGTTCCCCATTGTTTAACATTGTTCAGTCCTCCTTCAGTTTCTATTCTCTCATGAAAAGAATCATCTGACATCTTTCTTTGTCAGATCAGGGACTAGTTTGAAGGTCTCACATGACAACTCCAACTCTCTCCACAGGCCTAACTAAATCTGTGACCAGAAGGCAGTGGCATTTATTCTTCTTCAAAATGAGAGTGCGATGGGATTTGAGTTTGATTTTGGGTTTGATTTTGTTTGTTTGTTTGCTTTCCTTTTGGAACATTAAATCACTTAATATTTTTATTTATATTAGTTTGGTATCTTTTGAAAAACAATTCTCTGATTTCCTATCGACAAAACAGTATTTGATTGCAGCTTCAGCTGCAATATAGTTATTTGAATGCACAGAGATATGAAATACAACTGGTGTTTGACATCTTCTAATTGATAAATAATTTAGACCATTATGTCCCAGGAGTCCTATCCACCACACGCTAGCTATTCTGGCAGAGAATAGTAGTACTGTAGTCTCAGAGTTGCACTGTTCTGTGTAAAATACGGCTATAAACATGATCAGAATCTCTGAGTGTAGTGATTTCCACTCCTAGATCACCATCCCAACAATTAAGCCAAAAACTTTGTAGCCTTCTTTTTCTTCCTCAGGGTCCACAAATGTTTCACTTGATAGCAAAGTTTAAAGAATTTCTCTCTGAGGACACTTAGCAATCCAAGGGAGAGGGCATTTGCCCAAGCAAACAGAGGTCTGAAAACCTGCTCTGAATTACAGTAAATTAGCGCTTTGGCCTCCCACCTCATCTCTACTTCACTGAACCTTTTCTGAGAACTGCTTAAGTAGTAGACTTCTTTTCCATTTATATATGGTACTTACCTTTTCATAATCTTTTCACACTTCATTCCCCTCTCTACAGGAAATATGCCCTTAACTACATTTCTATCAGCAAACAAGTCTTTACACTCTTTAGTGTTTTCTTAATCTTGTCCTGTAGAACTTCATTTCTTACTTGAGGTTCCCATGTGTGCAGTAAAAATAAACCCCAAAATATGATATTTATTTATTTATTTATTTGAACCATGATACACACACATTTACAGACATAGGCACAGAGACATACATTTTTGCAATCAAATTTTCATGGTTGCTTCTTAAATAAAATGTGTGTAAAAATGTCACCAAATTAAACTCTTGAATAGGTAACATTTAAATTATTTTCACAGTGGGGCAAAATGCAAGTCACCAAGAGGGAAATGTTATCACAGCTATATAACCTTGTTGTAAAAAGGATATATAGCTGTGATAACATTTTTTAAGCTGTGAAATGTATATATGTGTATATATATATATATATAAAATATATATGCATAATACACATATGACATGTATTATCTGTCATACAACTTTTTCTGAGGAAGCTAAGTGGCAACCACAATTTTAACTCTGTGTGAAAAGTGCTAGTATCACTTTCTACTCTGATATTACAGAAAGGTATTTCAGGGAGACTAATCCGTATTTACATGCCTGACTTTTCTCCAGCCAAATGTCCTACTTTTAAATTTAGTGTATGACCAGCCTAACCAAAGAAATCCCATGGGATTTACACCTGATTGTAGTTTAGTACTTTGGCTGATTTTCAAACAAATGTACAATGAATAAGAAGACTGAATGAAGCTTTCCTTTACACTTCTGGGAAGGGGGATGGGGAAGCCATGGGGGAAGAGGGAGAGGAAAGACCACAGACTCTGTGGAATTCCTTTTTCACCAGCAAGTGTAGCAACAGTGGGAAAGACTTTAAATGCCCTTCAGCAGAAACTTGCAGGTATGGGAGACAGAGGAGCCTTTTGCTCACATCTTGCACTGTAAGATGGCTCTTATCTCTTTCCCATAGCTGTCAGTGTCAACTTTGATCATTAATATATTATCTTGGTGGAGAGATAATCCAACCTCGATCCTTATAATGACGTGCTTACACTGTGCATATCTTCCTAGTGCTGTCTCAATATACTAACCTAGCTTCACTTTGTTTAATAAAGTACATTAATTAAATCAGCTCTTCTGAAATGTTAAGACTCCATCAAGAACCATTTCTTTATACTAACATATAATTTTCTTGTATAATTTATTGCAGCAAAATTTCTAGAGTTTTCATCTACTTTGAAATAATGTTTAAAATATTTCACTTAGAGGAGCAGTCTGCTGTTGGTTTGCTGTTGGATCTGCAAGGATATTCTGGAAGAGTAAATGTTTATATTCATAGCATAGATGTCAAAGCACAGCCAGCAATGATCAGTGGATTAATTCATGTTATAGGGAGCATAATCTGATATAATTAAGGCTCTCTAATGCTTTCCATTTAAGCCTCCTGGTTTACACATCTCAGTCAGACTTCAGTTTTTTGGGTTAAAACTGTCCATGATGATGGTCTGCCTTAGGGTGACCTTTTTTCAATGTCAGCAAAACCAGATCAGTTATTTCTCAAAACAAAATTAGGAAACTATTCCTCCAGTTTAGACAGTTTAAGGTTTGTTTTGAAACAAAAATAGACACATGCTTTGGAAAGGACTCAGCTATCCTTCAGAAGGTCAGAGAAGCATAACTCTAGCACACACCACTTTTTATCTCTATTAAACAGGTCAAAATATGAAAATATCTTCCTTCCAAATATGAAATTTGGTCTTCTAGTTGGAGTCCAGCCCAGTGATGTGCCATGGAAATTCATCATGTAAGAAATTAGGAAAAAAAGTGCCTGCCTGTCTGGTGGTAGACTATACTGAGGAAATCTCCATCAGTTCCCCAGTGAGTGGCACTTTCCTTCTCAATATAGGATTCTTAAGAATCTCCAGTAACAGTGAAAATTTCTTGCATTTTCTCTGAGGAAAATATGTTCCATGAACTGTTGAAATTTTCAGGGATCCCTCTATAAAAATCTCTTGCCTGATCTCAAGGTACAGGTATTTACGTTAAACAAAGGTAAATTGCAAAATGTTGAAATCTCTGTCAATTAATACAGCAGAAAATTCTGTTAAAAATAAATAAATATATAAAAAGGAAGGAATGAACTCAGCAACACAAAATACTCCATATGGCTGTTGTTAAAGCCATCAATAGCTGACAAAATAACTGCTGCTACATTGAACTGATAAAAGGCAGATCAGGGGATTCAAAACATGCATTGAAAGCACCACAGTCTTAGTAAAACTTAGTAAAACAAGGAATGCAATAATTTTTTTATTGCAGCATTAACATGGTAATATACTCACATCTTTCTTCTACCAAAGGATGCCACTGAGCTAGAAAGCATGCAAAAATGAAGAGAGGTTAACATGGTACACTCCATAAAATGTAACTGTAGAAAAAAATTGAAAAACAAATATGGGGAAACGATATCAAAATTAAGTACCAAGAAAATATGATGATGAACTGGTCAATTTAACATTTTTTTGCCTTAGAAGATCTCGGCACAATGGATTTTAAAACTGGAAAATCCTGAGATGTCAGACATTCAAACTGTTTCTCACCTATTGTCGAAAAAAGGCTCTTCCAAACAAAATTCTTTGAGCTTTTCTGAGCACGAATTCTCCAATGCAGAAGTAATTCTCACAGTGAACTCCAGTATTTTAGACAAAACTTTCTGGCTTCTTTTATCTTATGAGTGTTGTAGAAGAACTTTATGAAACCTGGGTTTGTTGACAACTGAATTTTCTTTACAGATACTGCCAATGAAAGTAATAGACAAAATACTTGTTTCAAGAAGCTACAGTATCAAATGGCTCTACAATCCCATTTACTATGAAGTTAACTAATTATGTTCAGCTAGGCCTAATATTTCTGACTTAAGAAGCTTAGATTGGTGCTCATTAGTTTTACAATAAATGTTCATTTAAAAAAACCCAAACAAGCATGAGGGGAAATGAGGGATGTTCGTGCACTCATGAAGCTGAAAGTTTAAATTTGGAATCATCCTGAAAAATGGTAGGTTGACAGAAGAAATTCTACTTAGGCATCAATGGGTTAATGCAATCACCAACAAGGAAGTCACTAAAGCTCCATCAGATGTGTTCAAAGAGATGGTAGATGTTACGTGAGGAAACTTAATACATAGGTTGAGTCTTGCACCAAATGACCCAGAAGCTCCCTCCAACTATAAGCTCTATGAACTGTGAAAATTGTAATAAGTGGTGGCACTTGTGGAATTCCTTCCTGCCATGAAGGATAAATTATTATATAAAGGCTGTCACAGACAATACATCATCTACAAATTTTTTAAGTTCTTACTGCAGCTGCCATTTCGGAAAAAAAGCCCCACCAAATCAATAAAGAATGTTTCACTAAAAATAAATGAAAAACACCTAGAGTTACTTGGCATAAGAGAAATTAATTCTGAGGCTCTCTACAAGTACCATAGTCTTCGTCATATTTGCCGTTGGTGATGAGTACATCCATAGGACACCAAAATTTGTGGAACAAAAGCCATTGTACAGTTCAGTGGAAAAGTAAATATTCTTGGCAAGTTTTGCTTAATTCTGCTTTCTGAAAGGTAATAAAAAGGGGACTGGGTTAACACTAAGATTTTGGTCCCTTTCTCATAACTGACAAAAGTGAAGGAAATTGTATAACCTAGATGACAACTCCTTGAATTCAGCAACATTTTAAAAATGTTAACACGTTTGTAATATATTTTCTAACAGTATTCAATAATAGAACAAAATTCAGAGGCTGCATCAATCAAGATTTCAACTCACTCATTCCCAGTTTTTCCCTCCTACCCCACCATCAACTCCATCCCATTCTATTTTGCAGGTAGACTACAACTCAGATAAATATTTAATCACTCTCTAATATTTACTCATTTAAATACTATCCTAATTACAGAAAGAACAAGAAATTGCATACTTGATACATATGTAAGATTTCTTAGGAATTGTACTGAAATGAAAATTCCTACCTTAACATTATTATTGCAACTCCAAGTCACATTTGCTCACATCATAGTGACAGAGCATTCATTACAGTCATTCTTTCTGTAATGTAATTTTCCAAATTCATTAAGAATAAGATACCACATAGCTGATGTCTGACAAAAGGTCAGACTTGTTAAATTGAAGTGAATCAACAAAGTTGATAATGGTTTATCAGCATTCCATAAACTATGATTTATCTATTGCTCTTGTTTCATACAATTACATCAGTAATATGGATAAATGTTCTTTAAAATATTCTTTGTCCTCAAAAGCTCCTTCAGCAGCAGAAGAATTATGTAAGGTTGCCAATAATTTAATTAATCTGATCATGCACATGTAGCTGAATTTTGTATATAATACGTAATATTATACGTAATACATATATATAATATATAATACTTGTACATAATACGTATTATATGATATGCAGTATTATATGTATTTATAATTTCGCTAAATCAAGCATTTAGGTTTCCAGTACTTAGAGGAAAGGAAACTGTTCTAAAAATTATGGTCAGAATCATTCTAATTGCTGTCCATATTTTTTTTTTTTACAGCATGTGCTATTCATGAGTGATAAGAAAACATTGGTTACTGACATATGTTCTTTACTTTCCTGGGCAGTTGCTTTCGTTTAACATTTATAATTCTTTGTAACTAGAAAAATTCAATTTGAATTTATAAAAATTCAGAAATTAGTAAGATATTCTATTTTCAAGCTGGCAGGTTTAAAGCTATTTCTTTTTGCTCACATAAAAGTAGTATGAGGGAGGCATGTACGGTCTTCTTCAGTTATTAAAGGAAACAGCACAGCTCAACTTTTTCTGATGACTGAAACAGAAAGACTTAAGACAAAATAATGCAGTTACAACTCATGTTTAGCTTTAGTGTTGGATAGCCATTAATGGGCATCAAATTGTCAGTGCTGTCATAAATTTAGTCTCTGAAGGTTATTATTACACAAAAAAGGCTAAGTATTGCAGTGAAAACCAAATTTCAGTCTTTTTTTTGTTATTCTTAAACATTTTAATACTGTTTTTTGTAGCTGTAAGAGCTATAAAACCGAATATGTAATAATATATAAAATAATAAAAATTATTTGGTTTTCATTGGTAGCAGTAGTTGTACATAGTATTAAAGGAAATTGCACAGAAGTACCAGAATATTTTTATCTTTGAATAAATACTTATTAAATGCTCCAACAAAACACACCAATTAGTAAAACCACAACAATGCATAAGTGTAATCTGTAATTTCACCACTTATATCAGAAATTCAGGTGGCAAGCCATCACCAACTCTCCTTATTTCTCTTCGTTTCATTCATTCTGCTTTGTCACTCTTATTTCTCATGAGTTTAATTGAGGTTTTGTGCCTTTTCTCTACTGTCTCTACTCAACAGAAATAATTTCTTCTTTTTCTCTTGCTTTCTGTACCTTTCTTCTCTTCTCTGGTTCTCTTACTCTTTTAATTCCTTTTGTTTCATGTCTCTGCCATTCCCCTGCTCTCTAACACTTTTTTACTACCTTTTACTACCTTTTTGTGCACACACACACACAAATACCCACATGGACATTTCAGTATCACTGTCATAATTGTCAAGTTATCTTTTATTAAATCCAGAGTGCAAACACTCACTGTAAGTAATTTTAAATGGAATTTCTTCTTGAAAGAGCATAATCCAAACATGCTTTGACTATAATTGTGAGCCAGTGGGCAAGAAATCTTTCTCTTTTATTCTACAGTGGAATCATATGGTATATCTCTCTCCATTAACTAATGTACCTAGTAGGAAGCATCAAGCCCCTTTATTCCTCTCTAATTATATAATTCACTAATCTTTATATGAGCCATGCTTTAATTTATATGAGATATGTATTTTATCCTCTCTATAATATGACCCAATCTCCCTCTCATTTTTTTAGTGGTACGTAACACAAAGCCTTTATGACAGCAAAATTATATCCTAGTTTTACACCTTCTATCATATCACTTAGCAATTATTCATGTCCAAAAAAGGATTTTTTTTCCCTATAAACCATCTAGGACTCCATAATCAAAAACCCCAGCTGACTTTACCCACGGTTCAACATCTATTGGTGGTCAATACATCTGTATAATTATTGTCATACCGCGAGGTGGAAGATACTGTAAAAAACAAGCATGCCAGGTAGAAAATAACAGAGAAAAAAAGAGAAATAAAGCAACAAAAAAATTATCAGATTAAACTGCCTTTTCTAACAGTATCAAATGAGTATTGCACTGTCAGTCATCCCAGGCACACAGTTGTCTTTCCAGGACCACTTATCTGCAGGAAAGCAGGATTAAAGTCTTAACATGTGGTAGACTCCATACAAAATGCATTATTTCTTTGAAACAATGTATGCCAGTATCTCACATGGTTAAATTAACACTGGTCATTTGAAAATGAATGCGGTACTGAAGTAGAAAATTCAGCATAGAATGATGGACCAGCCTTATTGCAAGATCTTGTGACATTAAAAATTTCTTCCACTGAGCTAAACAGTCCTCTTTTTAATGGCACACAGACAGTTCCTTTAAATTTGTCTAAACTGTACTCATGAAATTAATGTTTTAAATAATCTGAAAAAAAGTAAAGTTAACTTATTTTTAAGTAATAATATTCTTTGGATTTTTACCTACTGCTTTGTGCTTCTTAGAGTATTTTTTAGGCTTCAAAGAAAGTTTGCTGTTTATCAGTTGCTAGCTATTCACTGTGAACTAAGGACCTACAGAAGACCTGGGCAATCTGTAGTCCCTCCATGTAATCCATCTTCCTCAAGATTTTCACTGAGGAACAATCTTCTCTTCTGGCTACCTGGTTGGCCAGATGAGCTACAACAGTTTACACACAACCTACTCTCAGGGTTTTTTTTCCTTGTATGTGTCAGATTCTGTGAGTAACATTCTATAACAAAGAAGTGCGTGTTATAAAATTCTGTGTTGCTCATATAATTTGTACATGTGGATGGTACGGTCACTCCAGCCACATCCAGTTTAGAAAAAAGTAAATAACATGCTGTCTTCTCTTGTTTTTAAGAAAAGTGGCAAGTAATACAATATACTCGTTTTGCATGGCCTGGTTTTTGGTAGTGGAGGGGGCTACAGGGGTGGCTCCTGCGAGAAGCTGCTAGAAGCTTCTTCCATGTCCAGCAGAGCCAGTCCCTGGTGGCTCCAAAGATGGATGTGCTGCTGGTCAAGGCTGGGCCAATTAGAAATGGTGGTAACACCTCTGTGTTAACATATTTAAGAAGAAATAACAACAAAGGTTGTGGTGCGGTTTTAATTGTGACTAGAGAAGACTGGAGTGAGAACATGTGAGAGGAACAACTCTGCAGACACCAAGGTCAGTGAAGAAGGAGGGGGAGGAGGTACTCCAGGTGTTGGAGCTGAGATTCCTCTGCAGCCCATGGTGAGGACCATGGTGAAGCAGCTGTGCCCCTGCAGCCCATGGACGGCCACAGGGATGCAGAGATCCACCTGCAGCCCATGAAGGAGTCCCACACTGGAGCAGGTGGATGCCTGAGAGGAGGCTGTGACCCTATGAGAGACCTGGAGAGAGGGGCCCTGCTGGGGGCTGGAGCAGCCTGTCCTTGAAGGACTGCACCCCGTGGAAGAGCTGACCCACGCTGCAGCAGTTTGGGGAGGACTGTTGCGCATGAGATGGACTCACACTGTAGAAGCATGCAGGGAACTGTTGCTCGTGAGATGAACTCACGTCGGAGAAGTTCATAGAGAACTGTCTCCCGTGGGAGGGATCCCATGGTGCAGCAGGGGGATGACTCCTCTCCCTGAGGAGCAGGAGAAACCACAGGTAATGAACTGACCATAACCTCCATTTCCTGTCTCCCTGTACCACTGGGGGAGGAGGTAGAGCTGGGAAGGAGGGAGGGGTTGGGGTTAGGTGTTTTTAAGGGCTTATTTGACTTTTCATTCTCCTGCTCTAATTTTGTTAGTAATAAATTCACTTCATATCTCTAAGTTGAGCCTGTTTTGCCCATGATGGTGTTTGATGTGTGATTTCTCCTGGTCCTTATCTCAACTCATGAACCCTTTGCTAAATTTTCTCTCCTCTCTTCAGCTGCAGAGAGGAGCAATTGAGCAGCTTTTGTGGGTGCCTGGCATTCGGCCAGTGTCAACCCATTACATGTATGTAGAAATAGTATATAAAAATCCTTTGAGTTACAGGTTTTATCTTGCCATTCCAATCAGTTTAGCTCCTGTTTTGTCAGGAAATATACAGACAGAAATGTAGTGGGTTTTCTGAATTATTTTTGAATCATAAATATTGTTCCATAAAATGCATAAGCCAGTGATCAATTTTATATTTTGTTTTATTAAAAAAAAGTAATTATAGCATTGATTTGTTTTCAAATTCTCAGTGGACTGTCCTCTTCCACACATGGTCTATAGCAAATACTTTAAACTATAGATATTTTCATGTCTTTTTGCATTTGCTTAAAGTAAAAAAAAAAAGGCAATAATTCATATTGTGTGTTTGTTAAATTTTATTTTGAAGAAATAGACTTATGGTCATAAATTCACACAAGCCTATTTGAACATTGAACATTTGAAAATTAACTCTTCATGCAGAATAGGAAGAATATTTTAAACTCCTGAAAGTATGAAATATATTCCAGAGTTACCATTATTACCATTACTTTAGATATACTTAAACTACAGGGCAAGAACACCAGTACATTGTGTGCCAACCTTCCATTTTCACTTAGATTAAAAAATAAAAATAACAGCAATTCCTACCTCTGCAAATATAAATTGGCAAAGTTTTTAACTACAATTAGTAGATATGTCTAAATTTTGAAACTTGTGCAAACAAGAATTTCTCGCTGTAGATCCATGTAATCAGGGATCCTTAAAATTAAGTTAAGAAATTCAGTTTGTACTTATGTGTTCACTGAGTACAATCCCACAGGGTTGGATTCATTGGCACTATAATTCAGTAAGTTTGATTCCTTCTTGACTCTTGTTGCAGGCATAATAAACTTTCAGACAGACATTCGAATCCTCTATACCTTTGCCCCAACGACTTTGTGAATTTGAATAATTACATAATTATAAATATCTTTAAATAAATGTAGTTATCTTTGTCTCCATTTAATTCCTTGTCAGAACCTTGACTGAATGTCAATTGTAACATAAACATATAAAGTTAACTTTTATTTCTCACTGATATTTCTAAAATATAATCCAGATAATTTTTAGAAATCTGGTAGAGGTATTTGCTCCAAGGTAGAATATTTTTTTCAGGCTTCAGCCTGAAGCAGATTTTCATGGTAGATTTCTGAAAACAGAAATTTCTAAGAGAACTGCTGACACAACCTTAGCTCCTATATAGTAGTATGAACTCGCCACTGTAATAATTAAGCAATTAGGCATGACAGAGAGTATGAGTTTCCTGAGATAATCATATCCCTGGGGTATTAGAAGTCATGATCCAGAGATAAGTGGTTTTAATCCCCCAAGGGTGTGATTATCTTATGATAACCACACCCCCTGGAGGAGATTTATAAATCACATAAAAATATTCAATGTAAAGGAAAAAGTGCTTGTATTGCAAGACTAGGAAAAAGTCTGGATATAGACAGTGCTATGTGACTTCCTCAAATTAAGGAAGAATTGCAATACACACCACCAATTCCTATAATTGCCTATCAGTCCAGTCCATTTTACTGGAGAGTGTCTCTATGCACCTGGGATGGAGCAATCATGGATGTATATACAGACTGGGGAAAGGGAAGTTTGAAAGCAGTGCTGTGGAAAGAGGCCTGGAGGTCCTGGTCAATGGAACGCTGGATATGAGTTAGCACTGCCCCAGCAGCCAGGAAAGCCAACTGTGTCCTGGGGTGCATCAGGCACAGCATTGGCAGCTGGACGAGGGAGGGGATTGTCCCACTCTGTTCTGCACTGGGTCGGCCTCATTTCTGGTTCCGGGGGCAGTTTTGAGCATCACAATATAAGGAAGACACAGAACTATTAAAGAATGCCCATAGAAGAGCAACAAAGAAGGTAAAGGGCCTTGAGGGGAAGCCGTATGAGGAGTGGCCGGGGTCACTTGGTTTGTTCAGCCTGGAAAAGAGAGTGAGGGGAGATTGCATAGCAGTCTGCAACATGTTCATGAACGGAAGAGGAGGGGCAGACACCGATCTCTTCTCTGTGGTGAGCACCGAAAGGACCTGAGGGAATGCCTGAAGCTGTGTCATGGGAGGTTTTGGCTGGATATTAGGAAAAGGTTCTGCTTGTGTTTGGGCATTGTAACCGGCTCCCCAGAGAAGTGGTCACAGCACCAAGCCTAACAGAGTTTAAGAAGCATTTGAATGATGCTCTCAGGCACATGGTGTAACTCTTGAGAATGGTGCTATGCAGGACTCGGTGATCCCTGTGGGTCCCTTCCAACTTAGCATATTCTGTAAGTTATTGTAGTCTTTCTCCCACTGCTAATGCAGCAAATACTGTTTCGAAACTTTTGAGATGATTGCAAAACTAAAAATGTATTTTCTATTTGAGACTGCTTTACTTCCAGGTTATGACAAAGAATGGCCTTCAAAAATGGCCTTATTTCGATTCCATTGTGAAAAGCATGCACTGCACAAGGTAGCAAATTAAATATCATCTCTTACTTCTGAAACTGATTGAATGCTCAGAAGTGATACTGGACTGTAAAGGGAATAAATTCCTTCTCATGAGTTGATTTCAAGCAAAAGTGAAAAATGTAGTTACTTGAAATCCTACAGTTGTGAGATCTTAAAATAGCCTCATCTATTATTCACCTTGCCTTCTCCCTTTGATGGTATGATTTGAAAACAAAATTTTGGCTCCCCTTTCTGCTGTGAAGAGACCACCACTTATTTGTAAAAGTACTCTTGATGCTGACACTGCTCCCACTTACTTCCTCTGAAATGGCATCCAGCATTTCCAAACACTGATGTGTGGTTAATCAAATCAAGATATTTTGGAACTGACTCCTGCAAACAGTTCCAAGTGTGCCTGTGCTTAAGCTGACTGATGTATGACGGTTCTTTGGCTTACAGGAGCTCTACACACACAGATGTTGATGGTACCTGCAGCACATTATGCATTGATGTTTCTTTTATTTTACCTTACACCTTTACACGATAACATGTTGTGTACAGTTATTCCACCGTTACTTCAAGATAATGAAAACATCATACACTCACAATCAGTTAGCAGGTATTTTCTATTTGTAATATTTAACATTAAGGTGTTGAAATTCCAAAGACTGAAAACAAATTAACTTAAAAGTTTTAGGTATTGATCAGGTTCAAGTTCATTTTGTTGTTCTGTCACTGTAATTTGACACAAACAAAAGTCTCCTGCAAGGAAGATTTTTACACTTGTAGCTATTCTCAGAGTTTGCTGTCATGTATTTGTTGGACAGGTCAATAATGGTAGAAGCCTGGGCTGCAGTGATTGTACCATGGTGAAATTCACAATCTCAAGGGATATAGGCCAAACAGAAAGCATAGTCTAGACCTTAAACCGTGGGGAAATGGTCTTTTGGTTGCTTAAGGAACTGGTGGATGGACAGATGTCTTGCAAAACTGCCCTCAGGAACAGAGGAGCAGAAGAGATTTGTCAGATATTTAGAGACATTTTTCTTCCAGCACAAGGCCTATGCAAGAAATCAGGCAAGGACAACTGGACACCAGCATAGATGAGTAAAGATCTTTTGGACGAGCTGAAACACAAGACAAAAAAGGATAGGCAGTAGAAGCAGGGACACACATCCTTGGAAGAATATGAGGATATGGGTTAGGAGTGTAGAAATGAGATTGGGAAAGCTAAGGGACAGATTTAGCTGTGACTAAATTTGGCAAGGGATGTGAAAAGTAATAAGGCTTCATGCAGGTACATTAGTCAGAAAAGGAAGACAAAAGAAATTGTACCCCCAATCATAAATAAGACAGGGGATCTGATGATAGCTGACATGGAGAAGGCTGAAGTACTCAACTTTTTGGCTTAAGTTTTCACTGGCAATTGCTCTCCTTGTATCTCTTGGGACTCTCAATCTCAGGGCAGGGGCTGGGGCAGAGAAGTCCAGTGCCTCTCATCACAGGAGAAAATCAAGTTTAAGTAAGCTGATGTGATCCACTGATATGCATCCTATTGTCCTGAGGAAATTGGCTGATATTGTCCCTAAGTCACTCTCCATTGTATTTGAAAAGTCAAGGCAGTTGACTTCGAGGTGAAGTCCTTAGTGACTGGAAAAAGGGAAACATCCCAACCATTTTAGAAAAGGATAGAAAACAGGAACCTTGTAACTACTGGCCACTCAGCTTCACCTCTGTGTGCAGTCAGATCATGGAGCAGAGCCTTCTGGAATCTATGTCAAGGCATATGGTTGAAAGGGAGGTGATTAAAGACAGCCAGAATGGCTTAGTGAAGAGCAAGTTGTGTCTGACTAATCTGGTCATCTTCTATGGAGTGACTGCATTGGTGGATAAGGAAAGAGCAACTCAAGAGATTCAAGCAATTCAAGAGAGTCTTGAATTCTGCAAGATCCTTGGCTTGATCCCACATGACATCCTTGTCTCTAAATTGGTGAGATATGATGAATGGACTATTCAATGGTTAAGGAATTGACTGGATGGCCAAAATTAAAAAGTTACAATTAGTGGCTCAGTATACAAATGGAAGTCAGTGACAGCTGGCTTCCCTCAAGGATCCATATTGGGGCCAGTACAGCTCAATATTGTATTAATTACATAAATAGTGGATTGAGTGCAGTCTTAGCAAATTTGTGGATGACAACAAGATGAGTGGTGCAGCTGATTCATTTCCAGGAACAAATGCCCACCAGAGAAATCTTGACAGGTTTGAGGAGTGGGCCCATGTGAACCTTAGGATGTTCAACAGAGCCAAGTGAAAGGTCAGGCATTTGGGTCAGGACAATCCCCATTATCAGTACAGGCTTTCAAGCCCAGGAAGCCAATTAAATCCTGGACTGCATCAAAAGCAGCATGACCAGCAGGTTGAGGTAAGTGATTCTGCCGCTCTAATCACCTCTTTTGAGACTCTACCTGGAGTACTGCATCCAGTTCTGGCGTTCTCAGTATAAGAAAGACATGGAACTGTTAGGCTCGGTCCAGTGGAGGACAGCAAAAATGATGAGAGAGCTGGAACAACTATCCCATGAAGAAAGGCTGACAGAAAAGGGATTTTTCAGCCTGGAGAAGGCTCTGGGAAGACTTTATTGCAGTCTTTCTATACTTAGAGGCAGGCTACAGGAAAGATGGAGAGGGACACTTCATCAGGGAGTGTCGTGATAGGACAAGGAGTAGCAGTTTTAAAGTAAAAGAGGGTAGGTATAGGTTTAAGGAAGATATTCGTAATTTTAAAGATGGTGAGACACTGGAATGGTTTGTCCAGAAAAGTTGTGGGTGCCCCACTTCTGGAACTGTTCAAAGACAGACTGGGCAGGGCTTTGAGGAACCTGATCTAGTGGGAACTGTCTCTGCCCATGGCAGGTAGGCTCAACTCTGAGCCTACCTTTAAGGTCTCTTCCAACCCAAACCATTCCATACCTCTGTGGTTATATGCATTAAACAATGACATGGGAAAGACCTTACAAAGACCACATCAAACTTTCAAGATTTTGTTTGTACTTTCCTAGATGCTATTTTTAATTTATTCATACAATATCTTAAGACTACATAATGACTGCAGAATGTTTTGCATTTTGTATAAATTGAGTAAGTGTGAAGTAGAATGATACAGAAAACCTGAGAATGGAAGTAAGAATTATTATGCTTTTGTACTGCAGTTTAACCCCAGACAGCAAATAAGCACCTCACAGACGTTTACTCATTCGCCGCAGTGTGATGGGAGAGAGAATCAGAAGTGTAAAACTGAGAAAACTTGTAGGATGAGATAAAGACAGTTAAATATGTAAAGCAAAAGCCACATGTGCAAGCAAAGCAAAACAAAGAATTAATTATCCCATGGACAGGCAGGTGTTCAGATACCTACAGGAAATCAGGGCTCCATCATGTGTAATGGTGACTTTGGAAGGCAATGCCTTCACTTCTAATATCCCTACCTTTTTCTTCTTCCTGCAGTTTTTCATTCATGAGCATTACATCATATGGGATGCAATATGTCTTGGGTCATGTGGGGTCACCTGGCACAGCTGTGTCCACTCCGAAAATCCTTGTACCCCTCAGCCTCATCACTGTTATAGGGGGTAAGAAAATGCCTTGGCTTTGTGTAAGCTGTGCTCAGAAAAGTGAAAATATCTCTGAATTATCAATACTGTTTTCATCACAAATCCAAAACACAGCCCCATACTAGCTACTGTGAAGAAAACTAACTCTATTCCCGCTCAAACTAGCATACCATTTTATAGTATGGAGAATGAGAGGGCAAAGCAAACTGGCTGGTTGTCCCAAGACATTACAGAGTTCATTAGAGTTCTGAAGCCTTTTAATACCACTGTTCTGTGTTTGGTTTTTGTTGTCAAAGTTCTGTTCACTTATGTTCTTGTCGAGTTGAAATACAGGATTCATTATGGGATCCAAAACCATGGGTAATTACAAGAACTGAAAACTCTGTAATAGATTTCCGTGGTTCTGTTGGTTTGGGTTTCAACAGAATTAAAAATTCAGGGATTTTTAATCAGACAATCAAGGAAATTAAAAATTATTTGTAGAGTTTAGGCACAATTATAACATAGCACAATGTCTGCTAGATTACCTCTTACCACTCCATACAAATAATATCAGTACAGCTGGATAATAATAATGATTTGGGGACCTATAGCTTTCCATTTTTTCTGTGTATTGTTACATTTTCTGTGCGTTTTTTCATGACCTTTGGTAGCTCATGTACTTTCTAACAACCTCAGGATTTGGAAATTGGAATGGAGAAGAACTACCTCTTCAAAACACAACTGAGAATTTCCAATTACCATACAGCTCCATTGTGCACTCTTTTGTGCAGTAGGAGAGCACAGAAAAAAAGATAAACTAGGATTCCCTTTTAATTTGAGATAAAAAATGTAATATTCACTTAAAATTAATGATCTCTTTAAGCAAAGATTTGAACTCATTAAATAAAGCTATTCTTTGTTAATGGATTGATAACATGGTTTTACTAGTATTTATACACAGGATAAATTTTCTTAGCTGTAGGATATTTTTAACTATTTTACACCATGTTTTACCCACAATATCCTTTGCATCACCTTGTAAATCTCACACAGAACAACTCACCAATGTCACTGCTAAGAAGGGAAAATACAATAAACTGAGTGATGATAAAATGAAACTCTTGATCGGGTTTCATTGTAGGTATAACTTTAGACCTGTAGAAGCAATGCAAGCTGATCAATTCGGCAGTCGGTCAGCATTTTTGTAGAAAAACATACACGCTTTAGTAGAAAGGCAGGGATCTTTTCATATTTTCAGAGACATAGTTAAACAGAAAGGCCTAGTAGAGTTCTGAAATGATCAAAACAGTGGTAAAGGAAATATTTTAGGAAATAATATTAAAACTGTCTTGGGGATCGTTATCCTATATTCAGGGCATGCCCAAAATTAATGTTTCTTTTTTCTTCCCCCTCCTTCTCTCCTTCCCAGCTCAGGGGTATCACAATGTTTGAGAGCCTGGCCAAGAACATGGCAGGGGTGCGGAGCCGGGACTTGCTTTCTGTCTCTGTTCCAGTCAGGATCGGAGCGGGCAGCTTGGTGCAGGGAGGTTTCTGCTTGGCTGTGCAATGCAGTTTCTCTGCCTGGCTGTGCAACATAGTTTCTCTGTGCCAGGGACTGGTTTTCGGCCCAGGCAAAAAACCTTTCCCTTCCCTGACTTGGAGAAACTGGAGTAGTGATTTTTTTGGCTGCTGGGAGCTGAACTGAACAGCTGCTGCTCTGAGACCGGAAAGAGCAGGACCCAGCAGGAGTGGAGCTGCTGCATTCCAGCCCAAGCCCTGGGGAGCCAAGCTGGGAAGAGAGAGCACACCAAAAGGCTTCAGCCCAGCTGTTTCATCTGCCATGACTGCTGTGGAGAGGGGGTCGACACCAGGTAGCCACTGGGATTTTCCTCTGCTGCTGGACTGCTCCGTGGGGGTTCTGCTGCTCCTGGTCTGAAAGCCGGCACCATCCCTGACCACATGTCGAGAAAGGAGTATCACTCCACCACTGGCCCCGTTTTCTCTGGACATCTTTTTGGGTTTTTGTTTCTCTGTGTGTGGGGGGGGCGGAAGTGGGCTCTGATGGTTTAGTGTGGGAAATAAAGTTTCAGAGACCTTGCAGGTGCAAACAGAGTACATAAACAGCATTGTGCTTGAACAGATAGAAAAGGATACATGTTTCGATCTGAGGCCTTGGCGGAGGCTGCCTGAGTTAGAATAGCGAGCTTTTTACAGTTTAAAGCAAAAATGTAGTTTTTGTAGTTTTTAAATAAGTATGCTTTATAAAAGTAGAAATGTACTTTTAACAAGTAAAAACATGTTTTATGTAGAAAATAATAGTGATAAGTAAAAGAGTTAAGAATTTTGAGTTTAGCAAGAAACCATATACAATAGAGTTTCATAGAAAGTTAAAATGTAGCAATATAAGCCTGTACAACGGGCCTCAATAGAAGTGTGATAATTGGTTAAGAAAATGCGCATTGCGGTAAAATCATACAGTAGTGATTGGTACAAACGTGTTAGCCAGCTTTGCGGCATTTGCTTATTGGCTTAAAAAAGCATATAAGGCCTTGTAGAAAAAAGTAGAGAGCCGAGCTACCTCCACTGCTGCTGCAGGGACATCTATACCTGCTGCAGCTGCTATTGCTGCTATTGCTGCTATTGTTACTGTAACTGCTACTGCCTTTGATATTAGAGATGTTGTTCGCATGTCTCTCCTGTCTCACCCTTCAATAAACATGAGACTGATTCAGCAATAAATCATCTCCGTGACATCTCTCAGTCATCCCAACCCCTATAATCCCGGCAGTTTAGTGCTTAACAACTGTTTACCTTTTTTTCCCCTTGTCTTGCAGGTGGGCATTCTGCTTGTTAATAAATCGATTTTAGTTTGGTTTCTTTCTTTTCCCACTTTCATCTATGAGTATTCCTTTCCTATTGGTGGAAACGGATTTTAGGAACCCTTTTGGAGAGAAGGACTCAGTCCAGAGAGTCCTCTCTTAAATTTGTCTCAAAACTGAGACAAAAACTTTTCATCATTTTTCATCCATATACTCCCCTAATACTGAAAAATTATCTACTAGTTTTACTTTTACATAGAGGTCATGCCCATTTAGTTCTCTCATTTCTTATTATAAATATTGCCATAGGCTCTTTCCTGTTTCCAGTGGAAATGGCGTGTATTTAATTAAGTTTGTAGTTTTTTCTTGTGCTGTTTTTTGGTTTGTTTTTTGGTTTGTTGGTCTTTCCGTTTTTGTTAGAGGTGATCAGCCAGCTTTCACATCCAGGTTTTATCTAAATCTTGCTTTCTAAACTAAAACTGTTGGGTTGTATCCTTTCCTATTCATGCAATTGGAAATTCCAAGTAGACTCCATATTTTTTACTCCTAATGCACACATCTGTATCTTGTGCTTTCCTCTTAGGAGCATAGTTGTGATCCCAGCACATTTTAATAAGGCAAAGATAGAACATAAAGCTGTTTGTTGTTTTTTGTCTTTTGAATTAAATTTTTATTATCTAAACTGAAAAGGTGTGTTTTTATATTTGGAAATTGTAGTGGGAAACAGATTTTGGCTAAAGATGTAAGATATGGAAGTAATGTGACTAACGGAGAGAAAACCAAATATTTTGATCAGCAGTATATTTTATTTAAGCTTTGGAAGCCAAAGCAGAAGGAAACCATTAGCTGGAGGAAAAATTTTAGAATTCAGACACAGATATGTTTTAGAAGTATTTTTGCTTAAACTTCAGTATAACCTGCTAGTTATCTGAAACCACAAGAAATTGCGACAAAGGAAGACACACCTAGAAATCTTCATTGTGTAATTGAAATAAAAGCAACTTTCACCATGTTCAAGAAATGGAACAAACTCATCAATTTGGAATTTGTCAGAATGACCACCCTATACTTAATGAATACAATGTTTATTTAGTTCACAACTCTTCTCAAAGAAAATTCAAGATATGATCAAAACATAGCCTTACTTTGAGTTTCCCTTCCTTTTCTTTTCCACTTCCTATACTGTAGTTCACTAATGATAGACTTATTAAATACAGTCCAGCTCAGCTTCATACACCTCTCAATCAAAAGAAGTCAAACTGTTCAAGATCAGGGTGGTTTTTAGCATCCTTTCTAAAAGGCAGATGAAGCCTTTAAGGAAAAAGGGATACTTTTTTTTTTTTTTTGCATTTCAAATACTTCCAGTGTTTTCATTATGCTTTATATCATACAGTCAAAGGAAGTCATCTCCAAATATGAGGAAGAACTTCTTTATTCTGTGGCTGACTGTCCACTGGAACAGATTGTCCAGGGAGGTTATGGATTATCCCTCACTGGAGATATCCAAGATCCAAACGGACACAATCCTGTGCAATGTGCTCTAGATGACCCTACTTGAGCACGGAAGTTGAACCAGATGACCCACTGTGGTCCCTTCCAACCTGACCCTTTCTGTGATTCTATAACGATGTAATTATTCATCCTGATAGGTATAATAATTTCAATAAATAGGTGCTTCTGAAGGGCATGATTAAAGTCACTAAACTAATTCTTAACTCAGCAGAAAAACAACTCAGCATTTATAGTGCCTTTGTGAAAAGGTTACCACAAATGTAATTTCTTAACAGGCCGTTCAATATATCCCTCTGATTTTGAACAGGCTTAGCATTGACATAAAGAACTGTAAAAGCATAAATTGATCAGTTTGATGGCACTTTACTAGAAGCAGAATCATTCTGCAAAATAAAAATCACAAATCATCCATGAGAACACTGACAATTTGGATGCCTTCCTACAATCTCATATGGTGATCACTTTAAATTTATGCCTGAAGACAGGTAATGCTGGGGGGAAAAAACCCAAGCGAAAAACAAGAATAAAAAAACACCACCAAAAAACCCAAACCAACTATAAAAATTTCTAGCATTTTATTAGGCATCTTCTAAACATCTAAAGACAAGACTGACATTTCAACTTTGCACAGATTTCTGGATTTGCTGCCAGTATTATGCTTTTCATTGCTGGCACAGTAACAAAAGTCTGATTTCCTACCATATGGAGATAGAGTAACTTTAGCACAACTCTAGTATTCCTAAATTCTCCAGTGTTTGGCAAGATTTCTGTGGTGGTTTTGGAAATTACTGTCAGTGATAGAAATATTGAGAGTTAGTTTGGTTTGATTTGTACAGCCTCTTTCTGACCTGCCATGGCTAAATGGAGATGTCAAACTTTAGGCTGACACATCTAGCCTCTAAAACTCTGCGTAGTACAACAATTCCCAATTTAACATTGAATGAGGTACTATGCCGCAAGTGGTAGCTGGCTTTTGGGGGGATGTAGCTTAGGACTCCTGTTGTCTGGTTGCATCCTGTACCGGATATAGGTCGTGATGCTCCATTACACCGCAGAAACACTGCACTGTTGCTTCCCCTTCAGTGTGAAGAGATTTGTCTGCTCCAGAACATTTATTCCAGTGCTTACATTCACCGTCATTAATATTTGTTAAGGTATGCCCACAGCAAACAACTGTGACACTAGAGCCAGTGCAGAATTTATAAGAAAAATACATTTGGATGGTTAATCCATCTCAGAAGCAAAGCATCCCTCAGGTAAATGTTGGTCAATTCTGTGGCAGTGTCTGCTTAGCACTAGAAACTGATTATATGTTGCAGATACTGACACAAATATCATGAAAATCCTGGACATCAGTTTAACCTGCCTGGTTCTCTTCATGGAGAATTGGCCATTTCCAAAATATCCAAGAGGCTTCTAAATAAATGCACAAAATCTTCAGCTTTGTATGCTGCTGATCTCTCAAATATCAAAGCCAGCAAGAAAATACTGATCCTGTTGAAATCTCCTAAATTTCCGTAATTCTGGAAATTCATGTCATATCCATCTGAACAAATATATGTATTTAATACATTGATGGTTATTTTGAAAGCAGTAATACACACAAAACCATGTTATTTTCTATAATACAATAACATAAACTATTATGTAATTAATTGTATACTTTTTATTTTATTATTTGCAGAATATTCATTTACCTTGAATTTACCTCTCCTCAACAATCTTTTGGCTCTTTTCTTTTACTTATTCCCTCTTTCCCTTAAATTATCTTTTCCCCTCTTCATATCACATCTTATCCAAAAAATACTTTGGTTGCTTCCATGCTTTACATTAAGCTGTGTCCTACCAAGTTGTTTTATTAAATCACTTGGCCTTGTAGAGAAAAATCAATGACTTTCCAGACCAGATTCCCACCAAAAGTCACCTCTACAGCCAAATCTGTTTTCAGATTTCTTTCAGTAAAATAAATGCTGGCAGAGTGTGGCATTAGCAAGAATTAAAACAACACAGGTTTGCTATATAATAGCAGGGTGTTTTAAACTTTCTTACCGAGAGCCTTCCAATTTATTTGCAGCGGTTTACATCAAATGGCATAATATTAGCTCTAAGACAGGGACACTTAAATGTAAACTCAGAACAACCAGCATCAATAATGACTAGCATAATGTTCAAAGGAAAACCAAATTAAAAAATATTTAATAATATAATAACTGATTCATTAATTTTTTAAGTCACTGCTATGGCACATGTGGGTAGTTAAGTCCAAACCCAGATATTAATTATGAACAACTAAATACATTGTATTTCTAGGCTTTAAAAATTACTTTCTGATTCAAGCAATATAGAAGAAAATAAGAGAAAGAAAAAAAAGAAAAAGGAAATATTTGTGGAATGGGAGTAGAGCATAAGTTATATCTTCTATATAGTTCTTCAAAGAAGGATAAGTTTCTCTGTTTCTTGTATGTGCTGTAGAGTTATCAGAATTCATAAATGTTCCTGTGATGTGAAGAAGTCCAAGTGAAATCAGAAAAACTCTTTTCAGAGTGGTTATTGCACCATTATCTTCCTCAAAATTAATAAATTAATGGATTTGACAAACATTTTTGTCCCCATTCCCTCCTGGTCTCCATTTCTTTGCTTTGGTATAAGACATAAAATGAGTGTGGGATGTGGGATTAATAGTAGGAAAAGAATAATTAAGATTAACCAAGTTTTCTCCATCTCTAATTTCTCCATCTCTAATCTCAGGCATTGCTAGTGAGCTGAAGCTGAACCATAAATTGACCATACATTCCATTTAAAAGAAATCTTCACTGCTGCTCATAAAGTGCTGTCTGCTTTAAATTTCTGCAAAGATAGAGGTCGCACTGAAAAAACACAGCATTTATCCCTAAGTTCAATAGCAAAGACTGGAGGAAGGATTGTCCAATGGGAGCTATCAGGAGAACTAGGAGGATAACATCCCAGTGAGTAGAACAGGAAAAGGTCAGGGAAATACCATGAATAATATGTAAAGGTCAGTAGGAGAATAAAGATGTTAAGTTATACCTGGAGATAAATGGGGGGGAAATAAAAAAAAATGAAAGGTTAGCAAAATGAGAGAACTAGAAGAAAAATAAAAGTAGTGAGAAAAATTAAGGAAAGAAAACAGATTTAATAAAAACGTATTACACAAGAGAGCCGACACAGTACGTCCTCCAGGTTTCAAAAAAAGGGACACCACTGAAAAGTCAAAAATATTGAGCTTCTCCCTTAGTTTGTGTAGTAATTTCTCTGTAGAAGTCTCTGTCTGTCACAGCAAATTTGTCCTTCTCAATCTCTCTCTTCTGCCCATCATAACACTCATTGGACCTATATCCACTGACTATCTATGACACTGTGAAAACTTCTTTACCTTTGTACAGTGTGATGCAGGTGAAGACAGAGGAAAACTCCTTAATGACAGCAACACTAGTAAATATGGATGGAACAGAAGGGAAGGTTTCCAAAACAGGACAGAAAGAGGCTGAGGCCTCTTAACCTGTGCACAAAAGAAAGAGCTATGCAGGAGACCGGGATTAGCTTAGGGCAAATCTTGCGGAAAACTCTTTGGAGCAGTCATTTAAGGGACTAGATGTAGTTGTTGTGCCTGAATGGACTGACCTGCAAGCAAATTGAGTCATTGCCCCCATTCCCAGTCTTCAGGACAGTGGATAAGGAACAGATATTGGTTATGTTTCCAATCCATTGTTAACCTTTACTTCCTCGAGTAAAGTAACCTTTACATCTGAGGATGTTCAGTGTCATCTGAAGAGTCATCAACAAAAAAGTAAAAGTACTAAATCAGAATGAGAGTAATCTCTCTGTAGACATGGTGGACTAGATGGAAAAAAGTGCTTGTGGTAGCAATGACCACATGGTATTTGAGGTCAAACTTAACTGGAAATAGAACGCCTAAGGAAATTTTGTGATTTCAACAGAAACTCTGGCATAGAGAACAGCACACAGATACCTTTCAGGACTGTCCCAAGTATAATTGATCCAATATTAGGCAGGGGAATGAACAAATGATTCCTTCATTCAGCCAGTTAAGGCACAAGCAACATAATGTTTATGCACCTATGTTCATTTCTCCTCTCAGTGCTGCCTCAGTGACAGTTCAGTGTATTTACCGTAGATTTTATTTTAACCATAGTTAAAGGCTGCACTTATATGAGTTTCACAGAACATGTGTAGCATAATTAGACAATGGTGTCCCAGGAACTTTTTCTGGCTTTACAGAAGCCTTTTTTATTACTTCGTTATATAACATCATATATTTAAACTAGTTTTCCTTGAGAAGAAAATCTGAATCTTGTTAATCTGACTTAATGTGTTTTTTCCTTTGTACGTGCAGCTTTTAAAAATCTGCCAGATTGGGTAACAACCTCTGCCAGCAACTTTCTGATTTTCTGCCACTCCCCCTTAGCTGAGAAAGATTTCAGAAACCTTCCCTTAAATAAAAACTTGCATTCCTTCTGTATTTTGACATTTTTTTCTGAGTGTAAATACAGTGCAGTGACAAAATTTCTGACCATTAAATCTCGATATTTATTTTTACTCTTCAGATTGTATTCCACTTATATTTTCTCTCTGATTTAGAATCCTTGACCTTTGCTCCTGTAAAGTAATTTGATCGTATAATGGTAAAGAGGAAACTGAGGGAAGACCTTGCACTAGTCTACAGCTTCCTCACAATAGGAAGCAGAGGTGTAGACACTGATCTCTTCTGTGTGGTGACAGTGACAGGACCTGAGGGAATGGCCTGAAGTTGTGTCAGGGCAAGTTTAGGTTGGATATTTGGAAAAAGTTCTTCACCCAGAGGGCGGTTGAACACTGGAACAGTCTCCCCAGGGATGTGGTTACAGCACTAAGCCTGACAGAGTTCCAAAAGTATTTCAACAACACTCTCAGGTTCATGGTGTGATTCTTGCGGCTGTCCTGTGCAGGTCCAGGAGCTGGACTTTATGATACTTGTGGGTTGCTTTCAACTTAGAATATTCTGTGATTCTGTGATTCTATGATTCTATGATAATATAACCCTGATTTTTTCTTTCAAGCTGCTCTGCATTCTTTGCCTGTGAGGGACAAGGTGAAAAAGAAACGCAGATATTCAAAATGCTAGAGGATTGCATCACTGCTCCAGTAGTGTCTGATCTGCTCTGTCTCTGTAGACTCCTCTTTCCTTCTCTTTCTGAGGATACATAATGGAAGAAGAGATGAAGTAAACAAAATTAACAAAATATATTCAAGAAGATGAAAGGTGCCAAGAAGATGTTATAAACTTCCAGTGCATAGGAGACTTCCCCAACCTCCAAAAACCCTCTCTCATCTGCATTATTTAGAGCATGCACTGAATAATGAAGACACTCCAAAAACACAATGTAAACACCGTTGGTCTCTAAATAACATTGTTGTGTTGCCAATACTAGACAGAACAGAAACATGCAATATAAATATTCAAACATGGTAGAATTCACTAAGGATGAAATATAATCCTCCACTCAGGTTTTTGGGGGTTTTTTTTGTTTAATCTAAAACTGCAATTGTGTTTTAATATAGTTTTTTGGGATAGGGTAAAACATAAAGCTGAAATACATGATAAACTGAGTCATTGTGCATGTTCATTGTCGTAAGTAAAGCCAGATGCTTGGTGATTACTGCTGTGGCTATAGAGGGAAAAGGCAACAAAGAAAAATCTATCTGCATGTGTTGGTTTTAGAGGTGATCAAAGAGAACTTTTCATTCCCCTGCTTTAAAGGTTCTTTGAAATCAGCTAGAATGACTGGCTAGTACTAAAACAACTCTCCAGAGCAGCTCCTCTGAACCACATACATCAGATAAAAAGACAGCAAAATGCAGTTCTACAAAGACTTCATGTTCGTAAGGGAATATTCCTGCTTGACGAACTGAATTTCCATTTACGACAAAATAAACCACCCTGTTGATCAATGGAAGCCAGTTGATTTAATCTTTTTGGATTTCAGTAAAGCTTTCAATACTGTCTCTCATAGTATCCTTCTGGACAAAACATCTAGCATACAGATGGATAAACACATCATGGGATGGATGAGCAACTGGCTCAGGGGTTGGGCACAAAGGGTTATAGCAAAGAGGGTGACTGTCCTGGTTTGAAAGACAGGTGTCTGCCAAGGAAATTGGGAAACCTCCCTGGGATAGAGAGGATGACCCCGCTCTCTCCTCCGAATTACTATACCCTTGAAATTACAGGGCTCTCAGGCAAAGATGTGGGGAAAAAAAATAACAGCTCTTTACTAGGATTATATGTCTATATATATCTAACAAGACAGACAAACGGCAACAATAAGAGAACAGATAAACCAGTAACAGTCTTTTCTCACTCGTTGAGTGATTCTGTTGGGGCAGAGAGGCTGTGGTGACTCCCCCGCGGCTGCAGGGGGCGCTGTGGCACTAGCGCAGATACCTCTCCATGTGGCAATGGCAGCTCCGGCGAGAGGGAGAGGGGAGATCGCTCCCAGTGCGAACTCCCAGGGCAGCAGCCCATCTGCACCAACCTCGGCAGCAGGCAGCAAGCAGAGCAGGCAGGCAGAGTTGACTGGGGAGCGATGGACCTTGGTATCACCCACCGAGGGGCCAGCAGAAGGCAGGAACAGCAGAGATGAGTAGACTCCAGCGCTGACCCACGTGCAGCAGAACCCAGGCTGGCAGCAGAGACAGCAGAGGCGAGCAGCTCTGGGTGGTGACAGTTCCAGCATAAAGCTGCACCGTGTGCCATGGAGGCGTCACAGTGCAGCAGTGCTCTGGACTGAGTGGGTGGAGACGCTGCAGTGTAGCAGTCACAGTGTAGCAGTGTTCTCCAAGTGAAACCATCACTCACTGCAAACACGACCGCCCTCACCAAGCGCTGAGCCAAGAAGGGTGAGAGACCAGCCTCTGCCCCCTCTCACCAAAGTCTTGAAAAGTCCCCTTGCCTCTCAGTAGGATAAGCTACAGCCTCTGGGGAACAATCCCCTCGCCAACATTCCCAGCTCTTGTTTCTTTAACTGGGGAAATTATCGTGGCATGTGGGTTGGGTAGGAAATCCCTTTTGTTCTTAAGTATGGCCCATTCCGGGTGATTGTCATGGCATGTGGTTGGGTAGGCAACTTTCTTTGTTCTTAAGTATCGCCCGTTAGTTCCCAGCCAACCCCTCCCTGCCCACACAGGTCTCCCTGCTAGATGGGAAAAAAAGGGGAAAAAAAATTTCATATGTCGAACCCATAATAGTGACATCACACTGTCAACTGGTCATTAGTGGGGTTTGTCAGGGCTCCATCTTAGGCCCTCTTTTCTTCAACATGTTCATAAACATCTTGGATGCAGAACTTGAAGGTATATGGAGTAAGTTAGCTATCAACACCAAACTGTGAGAAGATGTTGACTCCCTGTCGAAGGCAGAGAGGCCCTGCAGAGAGACCTTGACAAATTAGGGAGCTGGGCAATCACCAACTGTATGAAGTTCAACAAGGGAAAGTGCTGGATTCTGCATCTGGGATGGGGCAACCCTGACTGTATGGGCGGACTGGGGAATGAGAGGCTGGAAAGTAGTGCCATGGAAAGGGACCTGGGCATCCTGGTTGATGGAAAGTTGAACATAAGTCAGCAGTGCCCTGGCAGCCAGGAGGACCATCAGTGTTCTGGGGTGCATCAGGCACAGCATCGCCAGTGGGCAACGGAGGGGATTGTCCTGCTCTGCTCTGTGCTGAGGCAGCCTCACCTTGAATATGGTGATGCAGCTTTGGACACCACGATCTAAGAAAGATATAAAGTTATTAGGCAGCTTCAGAAGGAGGACCATGAAGATGGTGGAGAGTCTGGAAGTCATATGAGGATGAGCTGAGGTCACTTGGTTGTTCAGCCTAGAGAAGAGAAGACTCATCATGATCTACAGCTTCCTCATCAGGGAAGTAGAGGGTCAGGCACTGATCTCTTTTCTCTGGTGGCCGGTGACAGGATCCAAGGGAATGGCATGAAGTTGTGTCAGGGATATTTAGGTTAGACATTAGGAAAATGTTCTTCACTCAGAGGGTGGTCGGGCACTGGAACAGGTTCCCCAAAGTGGTCACAGCCAGAGTTCCAGAAGCATTTGGACCGTGCTCCCATGAACTTAGTGTGATTCTTGGAGTTGTCATGTGGAGGGCAACAAATTTGACTCAGTGATGTTTGTGTGTCCCTTTCAACTCAATCTCCCTTTCCTGGCTGGTGATGCTGTGCCTGATGCACCCCAGGACACAGCTGGCCCTCCTAGCTGCCAAAGCACTGCTGATTGATGTTCAACTTGCCATCAACCAGGCCCCCCCAGGTTCCTTTTCATGGTGCTGCTTTCCAGCATCTTGTTCCCAAGTCTGTCTGTACATCCAGGGTTGCCCCATCCCGGGTGCGGAATCTGGCACAGTCCCTTGCTAAACTTCACACAGCTGGTGATTGTCCAGCCCTGTACTTTGTCATGGTGTCTCAGCAGGGCCTCTCTGCACTCGAAGGAGTCAAACGGTCCTCCCAATTTAATATCATCTTCAAACCTGTCAAGCATTCCTTCAAGCCCTACAAAAACCCACTAGTGACCGGACATCAGTCTGATGTCACTCCATTCACTATAACCCTTTTTGCCTGACCTGGGAGGTAGTTTCTCACCCGTTACATAACATAGTTATTGAGCTGCATCCTGGACATTTTATCTAGAAGGATCCTGTGTGAGACGGTATCAAAGGCTGTGCTGAAGTCCAAAGAGGACTACATCAACTGGCTTTCCAAGATCAACCATGTGGGTTACCCTGCTTTCTTGGTTTAAGATAATTTATGAGGTAGATACTCTTAAATGAGTTGCCTCCCCTTATGGTATTAACCAACCCCTTTCCACCAATAAGGAACAAATATGAGTAGACGTAAGTGAAAAACTAACAGTTTACTAACAAGCAAAACTGCAACAGGCAAAAAATAACAGCAAGTAATCAGTAGATATGAAATTGCTAAATCTCATTAACTCTTGCCCCCCCTTTCCAAGATGGCAGCTGCCAAGGGCAACCTCGTGTAGGGAGACAAAGGGAAAATGGCATCAGCGTCTTCCCCTCCTGCTTGTCTCTCCGGCAGCAGCTCTGTCAGCAAATGCAGCTGGCAACTCCAGCGGCTGGTATTTGATCAAGGTTTAGAACTTGTGGAGGGACGTTGCCTTCCTCTCGGCAGCAGAGAGCAAGCGGCCAGCTAGGGCATCCCAGACTCCATGCCCCTTTGTCTCAGCTGGGCGCTGTGGGCAGCTGCGGTGACTGTGCGGAGCAGAGCTTCTCCGCTTCCCGCAGTGTGGTGCTGCAGCTGCAGAGGGGTGTTGCCAAATTCCCTCTTGAAATAGTTTTTGACTGAGAAATGCAGCTTCTGCTTGCATTGCTATTGTTGCGAGTAGAGGCAAGAAAAACACAGGAGTCAAACCAGGCAGCCAGAGAGGCAAAGCCATGCAGCAGAGGAGAGCGAGCTGCCTGGGAGAGGCGACTTTAAAAGTGACTGAGCCATCCTCCCCCACCCCCCACTCCCAGTTCCATTTTCTGGCTGCAGGGTCTTAAAGAGACAGTATAAATTTTGGGCACAGATAGATATGGAAGACAAGAATATTTTGGGTTACCCATGACACCTGTTGTAGAAGGAAATCAGGTTGGAGAAGCAGGACTTCCCCCTCATGAAGTGCTGGCTGTGACCGATGACTGTGTTGTCCTCCAGGTGTTTTTCAGTACTTTCCAGAATAATCTTTTCCATCATTTTACTAGGCGCTGAAGTGAGTCCTGTAGTTTCTGGGGTCCTCCCTCTGGACCTTCTTGAAAATTGGGACATCATCAGACAACTTCCAATCAGCTGGGACCTGTTCAGATTCCCAAGTTTTCTCAAAAACCATCGAGAGAGGCTTTGTGATGACAGCAGCTATCTCCTTGAGGATTCTCAGATGAATATCAGATAGTCAATTCTTCATTTGCTATAGATTTGAGGTTTATCTGTGTCTACAACCACCATATTAGCTGTGCTTAATACAGCGTGCAAAAAAAAAAAGTGTTCAAGAAGTAAACACAAAGGTTATTACAAACTTTTCAATTCTTCATTTAAAAAGTAATTATTGAACGTGAACAATCTGTAAAACAGTCAATCACTGGATTTTGTTGTTTGGGCAAGTCATGGAAGAAGCAGGAGTTGAATGGAGGAGTTACATTAACCTATATTAAGGAAAAATCTCTTTTAGCAATTATAAAGAGTACACATCAAGAAATGAGCAAAGATCACACAGTAGGAAGTATGTTTTTAAAAATACACTTTGGAAAGTACTGTAGAGAGCTGTAAGGTAATGCAGGCATGCCATCTAGACAGATTTGTTGGTCTATTTAACTATTGCTTAGAGACACCAAAAAACATTGCTCTGAATCTGTTTGGGCTGGTGTTTCCAATTAAAACTATATGATTCTTGACAAGGGAGCAGTTAAGTGTATTGCCTGTTGTTATTATGGTGAAGCACTGTGAGCCTGCCCTAGAAGATTTTTATATGGTACATGTCTGTTCCAAAAAAATGGGTGTGAAATTCTGACTTAAAATTCTTCATGAAAACTACCTCAGAACTTCCAAAGTATAAGTGAACACATTTTAAATATTTTGGTTTTTTAAAATATTGGACTTTTCTTTCTAAAAATATGGCAACACCAGTCTGTGTCCCAAGTGTGTGTTTCCTGGAGGATAGACAATTGGATCATCAGCCATGGACCTCACCAGGCACCTCAACAACAGCTGGTGAAAGCATCAGAGATGGAGGGGCTGGGATAGACCTAAAAAAAGGCCCAAGACTGTCTTCTCCTGTTCTGGGAGCTGATTTTAGTACGAGCCTCTTGCTCTTTGCCCTGTCTAAACTACACTGCAATCCCTGGCCCTCACAGTGCCCTGAGAGTCACATTTCACCACGTTCTTAAGACATGCATAGACAGTTTTCCTAGGGAACCAACCATCTTGGCAATATAATGATGTGATTTTAAAGTTTGCTTTCTTTATGTAAAATAAATACAGTTGTAATTACTAGGCTTGTCTTATTTCAAAGTAGATCCAATTTTTGATTGACAATGTACAAGTTCAAATAACTTACACAGGATGCAGAGGCTGGCAAATACTTACAGAGTACTTATCCTCCAAGCAAGATCAAAGATCTAGATTGAAGCAACTGCTGTTAGTGAAACCCAGACCTTTCCTTTTGTAGAGAGAGAAAATATAGAGACCTCTTATAACAGTTAATGGTACAATTTCCTTCATTATGATGTGACCTGCTTGGTGTAATTTCTCTCATTAAAATATGTGTATGCTGAAAAGGATTCTTATTTACTTATTTATTATCAGATTAAAAATATGTCAATTTTAAGCATCTGTTTATACATGGCACAACTGATTTTTTATTTCTCTTTTTCTAGTCTGCGAAGCAGATACATGGGACAAGTGTTTGTGAAGAAAGATCCTGAAACATCAGTAATATTTTTCAGGATCTGCTAGGCCCTTGTCTTCTCGGAGGCAATCGATGTTTGTCCAGTCGAGCAGGTAACCACTTTAGATCTGTTGGCAATAAAACACATGTTTCTCAGAAGTGAAATTGAGACAACAGTGCTTACACAGGTCTGTATTGATATAGTGAATGTAACACGGTGGCCAGAACACTTTTAGTATGACAGTTTCCTTTGTATTAAGAAACACATGTGTTTATTTGCACAAGCAGACCATGAGACTTGAGGTATGTTGCAGTTTTTGTCAGGAGATACAGAGTAACATAACCAGTGATCTTTATCAGGCAGCCCAATACAAAATACAGCTGAATAACTGGAAGAGTTTAATCGTTAATGCTATGGAGGTTTCCATGTGCAATGAAATCTGTTCTTACTAGAAACAGTCACTTAGTCAAGAACAGTGGGTAACAATTATAAAGTCGAGGCCACAACTGGAGGAGGGACCAGGGGCTTGAGATGAAACTCTGCAGGGGGGTTCCCTAGCTCAGGAACACCCAAGCAGCAGCTGCAACCCGCACCGCGATATGGAAGCCATCAGCACCCAACCAGTCAAGGAGGGAGCAATCCCAGGAGCTACTGAGAGAGATTTAAACAGCTCCAGGAAGTGCATGTGACCTGGAGTGTGGCAAACAGGGGAGTGGCACGGCAGTGAGGGCGTGACACAGCAGTTTGCAGGGCATTTTGTGCAGGCAGGGTGAGCAGTAAGGGTTCCTCTCTGACTATCTGAGAGCAGCCAACAGAGGCAGCAAACAGACTCATTAGCAGGTAAGAAAGAGCAAAGACATCCCCAGTCTTATTAGCATACTATATTAATTTTCCTTGGTTATAGTGTTGACACACAGTGAAGTTCGATCCCCTGTAGCTGCCAGGGTCACTGAACCAGCCATGTTAGAGGCCTCCAGCCAGCCAGACCTGCTGATGGTAGATGTATCTGTCCAGGTCACAGGCTGCCAGGAGTGCCTGATGCCTCTTCACAAGGCTGGCACCAACAAACTGTTCTTTAGCAGAAGGTGAGGTGTAGGGGTGCAGAGAGACATAAAGTCTCCAGGCAGGTGCAAAAGGGAGTTTGTTCATTGCAAAAACCAGGCCTTTTTAAGCAGTTAGGCCCTTATCAGTTACATACTTTCGAAATACAACAAACATTAGCTCAACTTATCACCATAAAACAAAATGTGAACACGTGATTGTTATACAACTTGTTTTTCTACCTCTAATTCAGCTGAGACATTCCCAGAGGCCTTTTCTACTTAGCCGAAGCAACAGGAGCGAGCCATGATTTTACAAGAGTAACAAGGCCTTCATTTTGTAAGGTTTTATCTATCTGCAACATCTCCTCCTTCCTTTGTTTTTTGTGTGAAGGGTTCATGTACCCTAATGTCAAAACAGCCTGCACCTGTAAAGCCTTAGTCTTTATTAAGAGTCTTTAATAAGATAGTCTTATTAAGACTGATGGAAATGGAGAAGTCAAAGTTGGCAGTGCCTTTGATTTACAACCTTAGAAGCAGTTAGAGTTAGCTTAGTTAGCAGTGATTTATGACTCTAAGCAGGAGAGTTACAAATCTGTGTTTTCATAGTAATAAGCAAGAAGCACATTTTTGGGTGTTTTTAGTGAAGAGTTTTAACTTTATACTTTAAAGTTAAGTTAAGTTAAAGTTTAAGTTAAGAATTTAAATGTTACAATAGAAATATCTATGAGTACGTGACATGATGAGTAATTCGTAGAAATACTATCGCATTGCAGGTAGCAAGTCCAGCTAAGATAGGTCAAAAAGCCAAAACAATAGTCGTCTCAGTAACCTATTGGTCTAAAACATTATAAATTCTTGTTCAACACTGAATCCTGTGACATTCACCACTTTGCAATGTGTTGTTAAAATCTCACGCCAGATGGGACAGATGCCTAGTTTGTTGTTTTAGCAATAAATTGTTAAAATTGTTTTTGTCTGACCTCTCTAATTGATAAGAAGTCAAACGCAGGGCCAGGAGTGTCGAAGAAACACTCCTGTAGTAAGATTTAAAAAGATTAGTGGAACTTACATAAGACTATTACTGATCATCTGCTGGACACAAGATAAGATACATGGAATACAGATCACAATCAACAAAACCCCATCAAAAACAACTGTGCCACTGACAAAGAGACTCACAGCATAGGAAAACAAAAGATAGTGTCCAGTGTCCCCAGTAAGAGAGCTGCTTCTTCTGCACTTGGAAGTAAATGGCTACTGTTCCAAAGCTCATATGGCTGGAGCTCGGGGGCCATGCTGTTTAGGCAGGRAGGAGTCCCTTGGCTGGAAATGCTGACTTTGACGTCACCAAACGTCTTTCTGGAAGCATGGAACAGGGAATAACAGAAGAAGGTCAGCAGGAACACAGTAACCTGATGGTGTCTGCAGTGGGACACAAGGCCTCTGTTGGCAGGCTGCTTCCATAAGCTTCCAGGCACAGCCATGTTCCTGGCAGTCCTACCCCTGCTCCTGCCTTGGCTACAAGGGCTGGATGGTAATTAGGTCATTTTTCTTCTCACTGGCCGTTGTCTTCTTGGAGGCAGTCAATGTTTGTCCAGTCGAGCAGGTGACCACTTTAGACCTTTTGGCAGTAAAACACATGCTTACCTTCTCCCCTAGGTTAGTAAACCAGCTGGGCCTTGCCATTGCACACCCGATTGTGGATCCTTACGTAAAACTTTTAGAAACTGGTTCCCCACACGCAAATCTTCAGTATCACTCTACCAGGGATCAAAATTGATGATCTTCCTGCAAAAACTTTAGTGTAAATATTGCATTACATAAATGTTCTTGAGGAGCCACATTCCCCCTTCTTTGTTTTTTTGTTTTTATAATATATGCGTCTTTCACTATGAACATGAAGGCAACATAAAAGTAAGACAATACATGTAATAAAGCAAGAAACACCGAGCAAAAATAAGCAACGTAATACATGTAACCATTATCACATGAGAGAAAGGATAGTGATTTAGAACGATACACCAATTGGCTAAATACTGTAGCATCACCCAGAGCCTGCGACAGCCGGTGAGCCCTGTTTCACAGTGAGGACCTGGAGAACCTTCCTAGGCAAGGCTTCCAAGATTACCTCGAAAGTGGATCCAGCTTTTAGAAGGCCAGATCGACAAGTCAAAGTTACTTGATTAAATTTTCAGTGCAGAAGCACCTGAGTCTGCTGGCATACATCTGAACAGCGAGGACCAGGGCTTGGCCAGAGCCAAGAAGGGTTTCCCTTCCAGTTAGATAGATAAACCTCTATCAATGACAGTTAGGAAAGTTTCTTAAAAGTATACAGTCCTTGCAGATAATTACACAATGGTATGTGAAAGTCTGTAAAGCAGCCGGCTTTGTCATTTATCTCTAGCTAAGTAGTGAATGGTACCATGAACAAACTGCAAACAACCAAAAGAATACATATGTGTAACATCAAATAACATCATGGGGATAATGCCTGTTATAAAAGGTCAGTGAATTCAGACTATGATATTAACAACATAATCAGAGTCGTTAATACAGCAACAGTAACTGTTCTAAAAAACCAAGATTATATTTTTCCACACATCTATTCATATATGACTGTAAAGCAAAATAAAAGCAAGCAAGAAAGCACTAAACAGCTTACAATTAATAATATCCATAATTTGGAATTGTTACTCATTTTTCTGTGTTACCTATGGAAGATTAAACAGCAAAGCGTTATGAATAATTATCTCTAGTGACCAGTGCAGAACATTTATACCCATAGAATTTTCGACAAAATTAAGGATTTAATAAACCACATCTTCACATATTTTTACACAACTCATTATCTTACATTCTTAAATAGTTACTTACCAACTCTTCATCGTAATTGCTTTAGTCAGTTCCATCTTATCTCTATCACAAAAGAACTGTATCTTTCATTTTAAATGAGCATATTTCAACAGAACTTAAAATTAACGTCACTCAAACTTAACATCACTTAAACGTAACAGAAAGTAAACCTAACAGATCTTAAAGGTAACGTCACTGAAACTGAAGTTAATCTTAATAGAACTTAACAGAATGTAAAATAACAGAACTTAAACCTAACATCACTTAAATTTAACAACACTTGAACTTAACAGAACCTCAACATCACTTAAACTTTACAGAACTTAACAGAACTTAAAATCAACTTAAAATCATTTAAATGTAACAAAGTTAGAGTTAAGAGTGTTCCTTTAAAAGTTTCAGATTCAACAGAATTTAACTCATCTTGACTCCATTGTTGCACGAAAGCTACTGAAAATTTGTCATCCAACAGTTAAACATCAATGAACAATATGCAAGCAAACAACTGATTCATAAATGAAATAGCACCAACATGGGCTTACTGGAGAGATTATAAAGACGTGGAAACTACGCTGCAGTTTCACATAATTTAGTTCTGAGAATAGCTCATGGTAACTGCAAACACTATTGAAAATATCTGTTCACAGTCAGGACTTTTCTAGTAGAAGCAGAGTTTTGCATGATTTTCCAAATTGCAACTGTACTCCAAAAATGACAACATTGTATGCCTTGGCAAATTGCATTTAAAATCTGTTCAGTTCGCAGATGGTAAGATGGTTTATCATGATTGTCGGTACAATAGATTTGACCTTAGACTATTAAAGCTAATGGGATATAAATATTTAAGGATAAAACATCAAGGACCTAGTTATATAGTACTGCCATGAGTCTTGCACATGTAACTCTGTTAGGTCAGTGGGTGTATAAGACTGACACGTGTATATAAACAGATACAAAGTCATGGTTTCAGATGATTTTAAAGGTGAGTGTGCTAAAGTTTACTCCACTTGTGGTCCGTTAATGTACATAAATTGTTTTGATCTCAAGTTCAATTTCAACTCTTAAGTGGCAAGGAAGAATAACTACCCTTGAATCACTAAATAGCTGTATCTATTTGAAATGCTGTCACATGTTTCTTCATGGCAAAAGAATCACAATAAAATTACCTTATTAAAGCTGTGGGGTAAGAAACAAGCGAACAGGTAAAGTTAGCACAATTCTGCTTGCCTTTACAGTAGAGAGTCATGAGCTAATTATATATAAACCTTGAACAACTTCTGCAGACAACATTAATGGGGAAGGGAGCAAAGAAGTGCTTTGATTAATGAGTGGCTAAGCCTACCATGGTCCTCACCTAGCTAAGTGCTCCCAGTAACTCTTGTAAGTCATGCAAAGCTTTGACATCAGGCTTTAAAGTTAATTACTGTGATTCACATTTTGTTCCGTTAATTTCCATCATAAACATTTCCAAGGAGGGGTCCACTGAATTTTCCAAGGGCCACAGTTGGGTTTGCAAATATTTTTCCAGGTATACAAGTTTCTAATTTTTGTGGTAACCACTAATATAATTATAACTGAGCAAAGAAGCACAATTAATTCAGTCCAATCAGACCTCCAAATGAAAATTCCTGAAAAGGCAGCACACATCCCACACGACAAGTCCTACCAATCATGCAAAACATCAGCACCTCCACTGAAGAATTCAGACTCTGCCAAGCAGTGCTAAAGCAAGAAATCACATAATGCCATCTGCATGCAGAAACACACCACATTCACACAGAGATAACCCCGAATCTCTCCAATAAACAGTCCTGTCAAAATCCACAGCTCTGAAAATACAAAGTTAGTTTTAACAGAGATCCAGTTAATGATGCCATGAATATTGCAAGGATAGCCTGTCTGTGTTCTGGGGTTTGAGTACACGCCGTCACCTGCTAACTGAATGACAAGCACAGGGGGTTGCCTTTGCTGCAAAGCTGCAGCTTGAGGCATGCATGACTCATGGTAATCTGAAACCCAAACCATGTATTGTGTCATGCTTAGTTTCATTTTCATTAGGTTTTTCCAGTCACTAGGTGTAAGAACATAGGTAGCACTTATGGACTCCAAGTAAGCAGTAACATGATGGGAAGATACACCACTCTCCCACACCAATCTTCGCAGGTCTCTGACAGCAGTGTAGTCTAAGTGTTTGTAAGCGGGTAGCCAACCTGGTTCATAAAAAACTGGGCATGTAATAATAACATAAACATCCCCACGTCTCAATGAGAACTCCTGGCATCTCTGACAGTGAGATAGTGTCATAGCATCAGCATTCTGTGCAGGATACAAATCTGTCATCTGCTCAGAATTTATGGGTCCGGGGTTGCAGTCAGGGTAGCTATCAGAAGGCAGCATCCGCTTAAGGGGTGGCCTGACTGTAGAGTCGGCTGGAATGCTGCAAACTTCCTCCAGGTGAGGGGGCCTGGGGAGGCCAGCTGGGTCAGGGGGCCTAGAAGGGCAGTGGGACCCGGGGGGCCGAAAAGGGCAGGGGCGCCAGGGGGGTTGGAGGTGCCAGAGGGGCTGGAGGCGCTGAGGGGGCCGAGGGGGCCTCTGCTGGTGGGGCAGCCATGGGGGGGCTGGTGTGGGGGGGGCAGGTGGTGAAGGAGCCACTGCGGGAGGAGCGGGCAGCAAAGAAGCTGCTTGTGGGGGAGAAGACGTGGCTGGAGAAGTGCACTGCAAAGCAGCTGCTGCAGGGGTGGTGAGGGGGGCCCCATGCTTGGGGGGGGGCCCTGCTCCGAGGAGGAGCACCTTGCTCCAAGGGGGGGCCATGCTCCAGGAGGGGCATTGCTGGTGCCTGCAACATTGCACACGTCCTGAGTCCGTCACTCCAAGCCGAGGATCAATCCATTCCCTGGATCCAGTCTTTGGATTCTTGCCTGGGTTCATTATCAGCAGCCTTTCCAGCAGTCCCTCCCACAGCTCCACAGAGGGCTTTTAATATCAAAGTGTCTCTCATTTAGGAAACAGTTATAGAGTTCTTTAACTGTAATAAAACCTTCTCCGATGGGGAGAACGTTTTGCAATGTCCTTAAGGTGGACCGACACTAGGGGATACCCCCACAGGTGCAGAATACTCACAGTCCCATGGTTCTTTTTCCAACAAATACCACTGACCTAACTTTATAGGCTGCGTCAGCATCTTGCACTCCGTCAGACTGTGGTTCACAAATGAATTCCCCTGTCATTGTAGCAGGTTCTGAGCTCTGCTTTCTGCTTGCAGTCTAGGGGTCGAAGCTCGTAAGGACTGCCTGGCTGAGTTGCAGTGCCTGTCTTCATTGCAATCTGATATCCTGTTGTTCTGGGTCCACGAGGCTTTGTTGCCAGTTGCAGTCCAACTCTTCACTGCGATCCAAAATCCTGTCATTCGGATGCCAATTGTAGGGGTGCAGAGAGACATAGAGTCTCCAGGCAGGTGCAAAAGGGAGTTTGTTTATTGCAAAAACCAGGCCTTTTTAAGCAGTTAGGCTCTTCTCACTACACACTTTCGAAATACAGCAGACATTAATTCAACCAATACAACATTAGTTCAACCAATCACCATAAACCAAACTGTTCACATCGATGTGAACATGCGATGGTTATACAAGTTGTTTTTCTACCTCTAATTCAGCTGAGGCATTCCCAGAGGCCTTTTCTACTTAGCTGAAGCAACAGGAGCGAGCCATGATTTTACAAGAGTAACAAGGCCTTCATTTTGTAAGATTTTACCTATCCACAACAGTGAGGAGCTATGTTGCCAGGTGAAGGAGCTACGGGAAGAAGTGAACAGGACACACAGTGTTTAAGCAAATGAGCAAGAGATAGAATGATTATTTTCAGAGACTCTACAGTCTCAAGACCCTTGGGAGTCTTGAACCTTGAAATTAGGGGGGAAGAAGATGGATTCAGAGCTCTGCAGCGTGATTAGTCAAAGGTCTGCTCACCAAAGGTCTGTTAAAGATGAAGATTGGAAGCAGGTCACTGCATATACCAGAAAGAAGGTTCCTCCTCATTCTCAGAATCTGACAAGTAGGACTGGCACCTTCTATAACAGGTATGAGCCTCTGGACCTGGGAGGCCAGATAACTTATGAGGTGGGTGAAGGTTCTTCTGGGATAAAGGGGCCTCCTGAAACAACACCACCTGTACCCCACATCAAGACCTCCTCTGTCAAGAGGAAAAGGAGGGTAGTTGTAACAGGAGACTCCCTTCTGAGGGGAATGTAGGGCCTGATATGGAGACTGGACCCAACTCACAGCGAATCCTGGTGTCTCCCAGGGGCACAGATAATGGACATTACTGGAAAACTTTCCAGTCTAGTAAGGCCCTCTGATTATTATCTGCTATTGTTTGTTCAAACTGGCAGTGTTGAAACAAATAGAGAAGTCTGAGGACAATCAAAAGAGACTTCAGGGTCCTGGGACAATTGTTAGAGGGATCAGGAGGACAGGTAGTGATTTCCTTGATTCTTCCAGTAACAACAAATAATATCAACAGGAATAGCCAGATCCATCAGGTCAATGCATGGCTCCAAGGCTGGCATCAGTGGAAAAATTTTGGGGCTTTTGGCCTCGGGAGGATCTACTTGACATCTGGTTTACTGACACCTGATGGGACGCACCTATCTCAGAGGGGAAAAAGAGCTCTAGAACAGGACCTAACAGGGCTCATTGACAGAGCTTTAAACTAGCTTGGAAGGGGGAAAGGGACAAAACCAGGCTCACCAGTGATGAGCGACGGGATGGTGTGCCAAAACTTGAGGAAACAAGCACTAATGGAATCCCTCGATCCGCTTTAGGAGGTGTTGGCTACAATGTACCACACCTGCAATGTTCCTACACTAACGCACCCAGCCGAGAGCTGCTTTGACGCATCACTGGCGTAAGTGAAACCTGGTGAGATGAGTCCTGTCTGGAGTGCCCTGTTGAATGGTTACAGGCTCTTCAGGAGGGATGGGCAGAGGCAGAGGGCTGGCACTGTCTGTAATAGAAAGGTTACAATGTATGGAGCTTGCAGTTGGCAATGGCACAGCTGAGAATCTCTGGATAAGAATCAAGGGGCAAACAAATAATGTGGATGTCATCATGGAAGTCTATTAAAAACCTACTTGCCAGGATGATGATGCTGATGAATTACTCTTTGAGGAACCAAGGAGTTCTTCCAAGTCAACTGCCCTTGTCCTTATGTGGGGCTTCGACTTGCCAGAAATTAACTGGGAGCATCACACTGCTGGTACAACTCAGGCCAGAAGATTCCTAAAAAACTTGTAATACAACTTTGTGGAACAGATCCTAAGGGACCAGACTCAGAAAGACACTTTCCTTGATCTACTGCTTGTCAGCAGAGTCGATCTCATGGGCACAGTGGAGATTGATCACAGCCACCAGTGTCTTGGCCACAGCCACCACAAAGTGATTGAATTTAAAATCTCTGTTGACAGGAGGAAAAGTGCTAGCAAAACTTCAGCTCTGGGCATGAGGAAAGCAGACTTCAGGCTGCTCAGGGAATTAGTAAGCAAGGTCTCATGCAAAAATGTTTTTGCAGGTGCTGGGAACCATCATTGCTGGTCACTTTTTAAAGGGCACAGGGAGGCACTATTTAAAGGGCACATCACCTCCAAAGGGCACAGGAGCAGCAATTCCCGAATGTCAGAAGTCAAGCAGGTGAGGCAGAAGGCTGGCTTGACTGAGCAGGATTCTTCTCTTGGAAATAAGGAAGGCAAAAAAGGAATATGTATGTCCAGTGGACGCAAGGTCAGGTAACATGTGAAGAATACAGAGATGTTGCTTGCCACTGTAGGGAGAAAGTTTGTGCAGCCAAAGTTCAACTGGAGTTGAAGCTGGCCAGAATTGTGAGGGACAGTAGAAGGACTTTTTTCAAATATATTAATGGCAATATTAAAATAACATTGGCCCTCTACAGAATGAGGATGGGCACCTCACAAAGAGGGACAGGGCCAAGGCAAAGGTATTTAATGCATTCTTTCCTCCGACTTCAACGCAGATGACAGACTAGGGAGGTCTCAGTGCCTTGAGCTGGAGGACCATGACTGAGAGAAGGATCAACTCCCAATCAACCCTGAAATAGCGCAGGATCTGCTGCTCCAGCTGGATCCCTGCAAACTTATGTGGCCTGATGAGAGTCATCCAAGAATCCTTAATGAGCTGGCTGACATCATCACAGAACCTCTCTTGATGATTTTTGAGCAGTCTTGGGAATCCGGAGAGGTACCAGCTGATTAGAAGCTGGTGAATGTTGTCCTGATTTTCAAGAAAGGCAAGAAGAAGGACCCCAGTAACTACAGGTGTGTCAGTCTCACTTCAGTGCCTGGTACAGTTATGGATAAGATTATTCTGGAAGATACTGAAAAACACCTGAAAGACAACATAGTCATGTTGTTGCACTTATAATATGTATTAGAAATATTGGGACTGTGACATGTCATGTCAGATAAAACTGACTGCATTCATACCATATGAGTGATCTGAAACCAGGCTTCTGTATTCCTGTATTCCTTATGCTTGTCATTCACATAGGACATCTATACTGTGAATGTGAGATCAATAGGCAAATAACACAATCATTTAATGTGTAATCATGACTTCCCATAGAATTTTAAATGAGGAAATGCTAGGCAATGAGAGATCTGTAAAACTTGGATTTGTCTACATGGATAATCATTCTGTGACCCTCCTCCATCTGATTTTCTCAGAAAAGATATAATTACTATGAACTTCACACACAGCTAGGCAGTGTGAAAAGCCAAATGAACACCGTTAAAAGAGATGAAAGGGATAAAGGCATGCAAGGTAAGATACATTAATTTTCTTCTTTTTCTCCATTAAATAATGAGACTGTCTCAAGATAACACTGTCATATTTATTAATGAAAGTGTAATTAGTTTGAGGTCTTGTTAGATTTATGAATGTTAGCCTAAAATGCCAATGCATGTAAGAAATATTTGCATGAGAAGAATCCCAGCTACCTAAATGGACAGCCCAAAGAGACAGCCAGGCTTCAAGGGTATATGTCTTTGCCATGTCCTGGCTCTACAAGTAGGATGAGATCACACATCTTGGTTTCAGAAGAAAGGAAATTAGGGCACATAGAATAGAAAACAACAGTGTTCCATGACATTAGATCACAGATAAAGATGACTGAGGCACCCATCCTCAGGGTGTGGTGCAGTGATGAGTCATTTTATGAGTAGTTTGGGAGTTCAATTAAAAGCTGTCTTTTTAGAGAAGACTAGCATTTAATTTTCCTAGAATCATAGAAGAGTTTGGCATTTTTTTCAGTTCTGTGATTGATAAAGAAGAGACCAGCTATCTTAAGGTGATTATTCATTGACACCTCAGTTATCACATTGAGCAACCCAAATAGTTATTACATTATATTTAATAACTTGTGTTTGTAGTTGCCACTTAGCTGTTGTTGACGTAACACATTGAGAGCAAAATCAGAATTTTGATCTGCAAATAATCTCTTGAAGTCTTAAGTGATGGACTTCATGCTTTCTGAAAAAAAAAAACAAACAAACAAAAAAACCCCACCACCAAATAAAACCAAAAATTTTTGTGCATCTAAATTCAGATCACCAACTATTATTTTAAAATATGTGTTCGTTCAGACTTTTGCATTAGACCGACTTGATGTGTCCAGTGAAGCAACAAATATCAATTGCAGCTGTGATTTCTCAATCCTGATTCAGACAGATTTTTGTCACTTTGTTGGGCACTTCGACTGGCACAAGGAGATTTTGGAATTAGACCTAGGACAATTAGCTACCCCTTTCAAGCCTGATCCTTATTCCATCCTATTCCTCTTCCTTTCCAGAACAAAATCAAAGTTTATTCAGTTGCTTTTTCAAGGAGAATTTGAGACCTGTAGACTTCTTGTACCAAAAGAGTACTCCAAACTGTTGGTTGAAGAGAGGCAAAATACAATCATGTAATGTAGTACAATGCTGAATTTTATGATCCATTTTATGGTAAAATAGTATTAAATGTTTATCAACTCTTAGAAAACAGATAATAAAAATATTGACACCCTATAAATTCTGTAATACTGTGGGTAACATTACAGTAATTCCTCTGCTATATCATATGTGTCATAATATCATTCGTTAAAACAAACAATTAGGAAAAAAATATTGAACATTTTCTCAAATTTCTAGAGCAGACCTTTTTTTTTTCAATACAACAACAAAGGAAAACAAAGGGAGAAAAAAAGAAAAAGAAAAAGAAAGAAAAAAATTCCAGTCATAACTGGGAAAATAAAAGGGTTAGAACATTAAAAAGCGAAGCCTTCAGGAAATGCCAGAGGATAAATCCTCAGCCCATTTTTAAAATAGTGTCTCGGTTTTGAGACAAATTTAAGAGAGGACTCTCTGGAATGAAGACTCCTCTCCAAAAGGATTCCAACAATCCCCTTCCACCAATAGGGAATGAATACTAGTAGACAAAAGTGAAAAAAAAAAAAAATTAAACAGTTTCGTAACAAACAGAATGCCCACCCACAAGGCAGGGGAAGAAAAGTAAATAACTGTTAAGCACTAAACCATCAGAAACCACTTCCCCCTCCCCCCCCCCCGCCACACACACAGAAAAAAAACCCAAAAAATGTCTAGAGTGGGGGCAGTTCAGGAGGAATACACCTTTCCCAACACGTGGTCCAAAATGGCATCGGTATTCTGCTCAGAGGGCAGCAGACCCCCCGCCCCATGGAGAGGTCCAGCAGCAGAGGAAAATCCCAGTGGCTACCTGGTGTGAACCTTTCTCTGATGGCAGTCACGGGGGGCAAAAACAGCTGGGCTGGAGCCTTTTGGTGTGCTTTCTCTCCCCGGCTTGGCTCCCTGGGGCTTGGGGGTGTACAGACCTGCTCCACTTCCACCAATCCCACTCCTGCCGGTCTCAGAGCAGCAGCCCATTCAGTTCAGCTCCCGGCAGCCAAAGATTGCTACTCCAACTTCTCCAATCCAGAGAAAGCAAAAAGTTTTTGTCCGGACCAAAACCCAAGCCAGCCATGCAGACAAACCATGCTGCACCACCAAGGAGGAACCTTGCTGCTCCGAGCTCACCAGAACCATGCTGCACCGAGCTGCCAGAAGCCTGGGCAGCGAGTCCGATTGTAGTGTAGCGAAGAAGCCTACTGCCCCCTGCAAAATGCCGACTGTTCTCTGTTCCCACCCGGGCACAGACCCACCTACCCAGCTAAGAGGCTGCTAAGTCACAGTGTAGCAAGATGCCGGCTGGAAACAAACAGACCTCAGCACTGGTAGCACTGCTGCTCTGATCCCCCAACCAGAAGAGAGGGACAGCAACTCTGGGCCCGACCCCCTGCAAGGATCTCAGCAGGGCTCGCATACTGGCTTGGGAGGAGGGAGATGGGAAAACAGTAACAATTTTTGGACATAAGCAGAGGATCGTGGAGTAGACTATCACGATAGATCACTCCTGGACAAATAGTTCTTAAAAAAAATTTTGCCAGCATGAGACAGTACCTTCAATTATGTACTTTTTAAAAAAATTAATAGTACCTTTCAGGCACTAAATAAAATAGTTAAAATAGTTCTCATAAACACATAATTAGCAAAGGAGATTTTAATATATGATTCAGTGGATTTTTAACAACAAACAAGCATTACCTATAACTTGTATAGAAAAAATTATATTTTCCAACCCACTGCAAAATTGTAAAGGAAAGAAAAAAGAGTGATTAGTTAGGCAGCAAACTGAACTGTAGGAAAATTCTATAAAATCTACATTAACTAAATCTTATAAGTACGGGTTGGGATTTTTTCTTTGTTTTTTTAGTTTCAGTATGTTCCCCTCATTGTATCTGCAAAAGTTTCAGAAAGTGATGGATCAATAGTCCTCTGGAATATTAGGGTTTTCTCCCTAGAGGTATAGAGATATATGTCACAGGACCAACCTCTTGGTTCATTTCTGCTCAGTTTATAAACAGCAAATATTTTTCTAACTAAATTGCTCATAGTGGGTTATTGCACCTTATCTTATTGCACAGTAGCTCTGAAAAGTCCCCTAATTTTTGGCAAATTAGGAAAAGTTGACACCTGCCCCAGAATAGAAGGAGAGGGAAAAGTAGCAAGACAACTGTCTCTTGGAGCTGGAAATACCTTGTGTTAAGGAGATGCCAAGCAGGGTGATAAACTGACTAAGAAAAAGATTTTAAAAATCAACCTTTTTATAACTCTAACTGCAGTTCTATAGTTTGAAGGAAACAAACATTATGACTTTCAGGAGATATTATCTTTTTTTTAATGGTGTTTTCTCACTTGGATTCAGAAAGTATTTGCACAAATTTTAGCCTAAATTTTTGTACTTTGAAATTTAAAAAAGCTGTCATTCTCAGTAAATTAGTTCTTTTTTAGTATTCCATTGAACTATTTCTCAATAGATCATTTATTTACGTTGCACGGTGAGAACTCACGAATACATACATTCCAGATTCTTTGACAGATCTAGAAAAAATATTCTGTTGTTATTAAATGTGCATTGAAATATCCTTCTTTGTATTAGTTTAGGAAGGGATTACACAGGCCTGAAAGATAATGAGATAGTCTACTTCTGAGAGTTATCTAGCTCAATTACCAGAAGACATTCAAATCATACAAACAAAAAAGCAAATACTTTCAGTCTTTCATAATGACTAGAATCCTACAGATTACCTTTTTCTTATGTCCATATATATGTCTATAAGTAGCTACTAAAATTACAAGTCAGTCTCCAAAATTCAAAATACTGGATGAAGTGTTTTCTTTTTAATCTGTATTTTTGCTACACCCTATCCAAGAGCCAATACTGCACCAATCAAGACTCCTTGATTCCCATCTGTGAGATAATCTGTGAACTGGAGTGACAGGGAGTGGTCAGCAAGACTTGCTCATCCTTTAATAGTGCTATATGGCCAATGTATAAGTCCAATGGAGGGTGGAGATTGACAGTAGACTATCATGGCCTAAATGAAGTCACACTGAGCTCTGCTGTGCTGGACATGCTCGAACTTCAGTACGAACTGCAGTCCAGAGCAGCAAAGTGGTGCCACTGTTAACATTGCTAAAGCATTTTTCTCAATTCCTTTGGCAGCAGAGTGCAGGCCACATTTCTCTTTCACCTGAATGGATGTCCAGTACACCTGAAATCGACTGCCACAGGGGTAGAAACACAGCCCCATTACTTGCCATGGACTGACCCAGGCTGCACTGGAAAAGGGTGAACCTCCAGAACATTTGCAATACATTGATGTCATCATTGTGTGGGACAACACAGCAAAAGAAGTATTTGAAAAAGGGGAGAAGCTAATCCAGATCATCCTAAAAGCTGGTTTTGCCATAAAGCAAACTAAGATCGAGGGACCTGATCAGAAAATTCAGTTCTTAGGAGTAAAATGGCAGCATGCATGACATCAGATTCCAATAGATGAGGTTAACAAAGTATCAACTATGTTCCCACCCACCAGCAAGAAGGACCACAGGCTTTCCTAGGCACTGTGGATTTCTGGAGGATGTATGTTGCAGATTACAGTCAGGCTGTAAACCCTCTTTATCTTGTGATGTAGAAGAAAAATGATTTCAAGTGGGGTCCTGAACAACAGGTTTTTGAACAAATTAAAGGGGAGATTGTTCATGCAGTAGCCCTTGGGCCAGTCAGGACACGACAGGACATCAAAAATTTGCTCTCCACTGCAGATGGGGAGAATGGTTCTTCCTGGAGTCTCTTGCAAAACTTACCCATGGAGAATCGAGGATGACCCCTGGGGTCTGGAATCACGGTTACAAAAGATCCAAGACTTGCTACACCCCAGCTGAAAAAGAGATTCTGGCACCTTATGAAGGGGTTTGAGGTGGTTCAGAAGTGATTGGCACTGAAGCACAGCTCCTCTTAGCACCCCAGCTGCCAGTGCTGGGCTGGATGTCCAAAGGGAAAGTCCCTGCCACACATCGTGACACCGATGCCACATAGAGTAAGTGGATCAGTCGGATCACACAGTGAGCTCAAACAGGATACCCCAATCACCCAGGGATCTTGGAAGTTGTCATGAACTGGCCGGGAGGTGAAAATTTCAGACTATCATCGGATGAGAAGGAGAAGAAAGTGACATACTGAGAAGGCCTCATCATATAATCAGCTACCAAAATATGAAAGGTGGTGTGTTTTCTTCGCTGATGGCTCCTGCCATGTCATAGCGATACATCCAAGATGGAAAGTTGCCATATGAAGTCCTGCGTGGCATGTTGCAGAAGCTATTGAGGGACAAGGTGGATCAACTCAGGTTGCAGAGCTGAAAGCCATCCAGATGGCTTTTTATATCACTGAACAAGAGAAACGGCCAGTAATCTACACTGACTCGTGAATGGTAGCAAATGCTCTGTAGGCGTGGCTGGTCAGTTGGCAGTGGAGAGGTAAACCCGTCTGGGCTGCTGAATTATGGCAAGACATCACTGTCTTGGTAGAGATGTTGGCTGTCAAAGTACATCACGTAGATGCACACGCACCCAAGAGTTGAGCTACTGAAGACCATCACAATGGACAGGTGGATCAGGCTGCCAAGATTAGTGTCTCAGGTGGATCTGGACTAGCAACACAAGGGTGAATTATTTCTGGATTGGTGGGCCTGTGACACCTCAAGTCATCAGGGAAAAGACGCAATATACAGATAGGCTTGTGATCAAAGGGTGGACTTAACCACGGACAGTATTTATCAGGTTATTCATATCTGTGAAATGTGCTGCAACGTAGCAGGCCAAGTGGGTAAAGCCTCTAAGGCATGGTGGACAATGGTTGAAATGCGGACAATGGTTGAAATATAAATATGGCAGATTGATTACATGACACTCTGGCAAACCTGCCAAGGCAAGATCTATGTGTTGACAGTGCTGTAAAGCATCACATCACAGGATGTACCCTGTGCCTCATGCGACTGCCTGGAATACCATCTTGGGCCTTGAAAATCAAGTCCTGTAGTGACAGGGCACCCCAGAAAGAGGTCAGTCAGACAACAGACTCGTTTCAAAAACAGCTTCATAGACCCCCGGACCAGAGAGCACAGTATTGAGTGGGTCTATCATATTCCCTGTCATGCACCAGCCCCTGGGAAAATTGAGCAGGACAATGGACCATTAAAACCCACACTGAAAGCAATGGGTGATAGGACCTTCAAGCATTGGGATCTATGTTTAGTGAAAGCCACCTGGTTAGCAGGTCATTTCTGTCTTACCCTGGTCATTGGAAAAGATAAATTATTTCCTTTAAGAGGCACAAGCCACAACTGTTGTTAAGCCATGGAAAGGGGTGACTGCTGCTGCTGCAGCTGTTGCTGTTGCTGTCACCCCACTGCTGCCCCAGTGAAAGGCAGACTGTGCCTTGGAATAGCTGGAGCCAGCACTTGTCGTCAGTGGCTGCTGTTTGGACCAAGCAGCTTCCCAGGCACTGCCAGCCCCAGTGCCGGCAGAAGAATGGGGTAGGGCAAGCGCCATTTTTATCTTTGCCTCAGGCTGCTCGGGGCCTCAGTCAGAGAACACCTGTTTTGTCCATAAATCACCTCATTTTGTGTGCTTTTAACATAGTTACTTTTAGTGTTCTTTTTTCTTATTTCATTGCCGGGGTTTTTTTCAAGTAAGTGGTTCTCACCTCAACTCAGAATCTCTGCTTTTAGTCTCCCACTCACCAGGAGGGGGTGGGGGGAAGAGAGCAGCTTAAGTGGGGTTTAATTTTCCAGCTAGTTTTTTTTAAACCAGCACAAATGTAAACAAAGAGATTTTTCTTTTCAATTAAAGAAGGATTTTAGTATATTCTTAACATATGGAATAAAAACCTTCTTAAGCAACAGCAAATTAATATAATATTCAAAAGCTAAAATTTATACACTATTGTCTTTTCAGGGCAAGGTTTTTATAACCCTAGTCTAACTAGCTTTCTCCCTCTGGTTCTCCTTCATCAAGGAGCTGTTATTTCTTAGATCTGAGAAAGAAAAACAGGATAAATTTGTGGGCACAATGTGTTTTATCAGTCTTATGTGGTCCAGATGTCCTATTTTCTATTCTGGCAAGTTCCTATTAGTTTTATTATTTCATTGTTCAACTGATCCTTATTGGAGACAAAGGTGAAATCATTAAAGAATAGGCATAGAAGAAGACGCTTCAAGAAATTACCTGATCTGTTCCCAACTATACTTTAGCAATTCCGGACAGACTTTCTTTTGCCCTGTAGTACAGATTGTCATTAATGTGATTGTTTCAAAGTAACCTCTCTGAAAAATTTATAGACCTGAACAAGAGGCTTGTCATACACAGATCTCCGTGGCAACATAAACAAAAACATCCTTAGGTTTGACAATGACAGCTTTCTGGACACCATGAAAATACGTAATGTAGTCATGCTGGAGTTAATCTGTTCACCGTGTAAGCAATTTAATGTAATCTCATGATCACTGTTATTGCAACTGAGAACAGGAAATCCTCCACAGTGAGAAAGAGGCATCAATTAATGTAGCACTTGTGATCTCTATGCCATATCAAATCTTAACTGGTGGTTAGGACTGCAAAACATAAGTAAGGAGGGGAGCAGGGGAGGAACCAACCACCCCAGCCTGTGTTTTCTGGCCACAGATTTTTCCATAGACTTTTTTTCCTAAAAGAGAGAGCAGACAGGTCATTGATGAGTCACTGTGCTGTCAGAAAATTTATTTCATGTTAGATGACTAATGTTTACCTGTTTTTTTTAGTACTGATGGGAATATGGGATGTTGTCAGACTCAAAATCAGGTAACTGTTCTCTGCATTTCTGCTGCAATAGCAGGTAGGGATCAGTCTTGTGAGTTGCGTTCTTCGACCTCCAGGAGGATCAACAGTCAATTCGGGGTAATCACAAGCAGAAATGAATCACGTATTTTTTGCCTTTCACATGTCTGAAAAAATGTTATAGAACTTTTTTAGAAAGCGTCATTGATTCATGCTGTATTTCTTCACAGTGCTTAGTATAAATACAATCACAAGAGAAGAATATCCATTAGCTGTGTTTACTATGATTCTCGAAGAGTTTTCAGAGCATCCCTCAAATCTGATCTTTAGAGCTAAAATTCTCAGCATGTTCAGCAGAATGTTCACAACACAGCTATCTGTTTTTAGAATAAATGTCTCTCCCTATTCCAGTTAATTGAAAGCAATTCTCAATCACCCTCCTGCGTTTAAAGTATCTGGATTAAGTTATAGTGGTAGAAAAGTATCAGGGTTTTAAAGACATATAAACAACATAGTTGTTTGAACAGTTGACAAATAAATTCAAGCGCCCCAGGATACTCTTGTTTAGGAATTTCCCAATTAGGCATTTTATTTGATCTCTGGGTCTGCGTGAGCCACAATTCTCGAGAATTGAAGAAGAGATTAATGGACTGGATACAACGGCTAATTCCTCTCCAGAGTTTTGTTCATTGCTTGTCTTTGCTAATTTAATGCCATTATATTCAAAGTCAAATAAATCAAAATGAGAATTAGGCTTAGTGTAATGAATCCAAGATGGGGAGTTTATGGCTTCCAGATTGTAACAGTTTTTTACAATTCTTAATAAAACCTTTACAGTTTTTCTTATGGAATGTTGCAAAGATAGGCTTGCAAGAAAGTTTTTTATAAGAAAACAAAAAGTTGTGATTTTACATGTTAGACAGACATGTACATTCACACCAAGACAGAGACACTTGAAAAGGAAAGTGAGAGCTGAGGGCCTAAAATATTAAGTATTCAAAACATGTTTGAGGAGCTGCATCACCAGGAAAATATTCGAGGAAAAGGCAATGTAGGACACAGATAAAGGCAAAAATGGTTTTGTGGTTTGTTTGTTGGGTTTTTTTTTTCCTTTAATGACTGCACTTGAATCTGAAATTAAGCACAGCAGGCAGGAAGATACTGCAGGGATTTTAAAAGGTATCGCACATCTGTATGCTAACAGACTTTGGTTTTCACCCATAGAGATGTGGACCCCACAGTGTTTACAGTCACAAATGGGAATTGTGTATTTCTTGCAAGTATAGTGTGTCCTGTTGACCCACTATTTAGAGCAGATAACTTCTATCTGTTAGTAGCACTTGTCTTTGTTTTAAGAAACAGGTTGTTTTTCTGAAAGGATGCATTTCACACAGGTTGTCTTCCAAGATAGAGTATTTTTCATTTCTGTGACTTTATCTGTCTGGACAGGTAAGATTTATATTCTTTGGAATGGATCTTCAGGTGTATAAATAAGCCTAACTCTACCAGAATCAGAGATATATAATAGAGTGGTTGTCATTGCAAAAGGCTACATCTTTTTCCCATTCTGATCTGGTACTGTACTGACCTACAACATGTATGGTACATGTGGTCCAAGTGTTTGCAAATAAAATCGCCAAAATGCCCATCCTACAGGAGTTTTCTTAGAATTCTGCAAAATATGATGAGACCAGAAAGGCTATGATCCTTTTCCAAAATGAAAGTATTAGCTGGATTTTTGTCCTCCATTTTTTAAAACAACCACATTTTACCACTCCTGATGTATTAAAAAATGTCCTTCTTATATTTTGGGTAACTTACAAATATACTCAAATCTTAGTGTTAAAAGGCCCTTCTAAGGACTTTGCTTCTTCATCAAACACATGGTATTTGATGAGGGGCATTTGCACATTCAGTTCACATCACCAAAGCGTAAACTGGTCCAAGCAGAAAAATCTCAAAAGGAAAGAAAAAGAGAGAGAGAGAGAAAAAAAAGAAAAAGTAAGAGAGAAAATAAGTAATGAAGCAGTCCCAAATACATTGCAATCCTTTTGGGACCATGAACAAGCTTCAGGCTAGCTCAAGTTCTGTGATTTGGTGCTTTCAGACACCAAGCAGAACAGAATAGAAGGTCATTACCACTTTTTCCTGAAAGTCTTCCCAGTCTGATAAAAGCCATAGGGTAGAGTTAGCTAGGCTGTAGGAAGTCATACACAATTTGTAAAAGTACAACTTCAGTAAAGCTGGACCATGTAGAAGGAGTGCATATGTAATTCTTTTAGTTGTATCTCTGGGGAAGTGCATAGCAACAATTCAGTCACCAAAGTCAAACCATTACAGACAGCATGCATCACCAGTACAGAAGGAGATTTTGTTCCTTTCCTGGGTGTAATAGGACAAATCACTAAGGCCAGGACTGCACTGTTCAATGCTTCTGTCTGGGCTTTTTTTCCCAACACTGGCGAAGAAATTGGAAGCCTTAATTAGTTCACCGTGCTTCAAGATTGTATTTCTGGAGAACTAAAGAATGTAATTAACATGGGGCTGTAAATCCCATTGAGAGTTATAAATCACTGTCATTTAGGTGTCTGTTGTGTTTGGAAAGTAACCTGTTATCTCCATGTTTGTTGAAGGGTCTGAAGTACAGGAGTTGAAGACAGTAGGTTCTTGGTAACTCTTCAGTGTTCTAACCATTTCATAATGACTCTTCTGTCTTTACTTTCAGGTGGCTGATAGATGTAACTGAGGATTTGCTTCTAGCATTATGAAGATTTTTCTGCAATGGATGGTCAAGCCTGCTACACAAGACATTGATCATGCACTTGAAGAAAAATATCTTCTTTCTTTAGAAATCCTCCTCCTTCTCAGGAACATCATGGCAATTCTTGAAAGCTGAGAACTATCCCCAACTCAATCAACTCTCGTCAGCCCTGTCCCACCTAGCTTGCCACTGCCACCTCCATTTCTGAGCTTCTTTATCACTCTGCTGCTTGCAAGGAAGTGCAAGACCTAAATCCAGACCTTAACCAACCAGCACCTTCCAGTTCCTGTACACTTTAACAGAAAAAACCTACTTGTTTTAATATGACGAAAATTTGGTCCTAGCACACCCAGCAGTTGTATCCTTGCACAAAGGGTCCTGTGTCTAGCTGCAACCAGAGGAAGTTGAGAATAAAATCCCATGTTTCACAGGCTTATTTTATGAATAAAGTGGCACCACTGATATTAAAAAAACCAACCAATCAACCAACCAACCAACCAACCAAAACCCAAAAACCCCCAAAGATTTTGGTTTGCTGAAACAGTGCACTCTGCTGGGCACACTGCTGGGCCATTGTCTCTGTCAGTTGTTATGACTAAGCCAGTGGTTACTACTTTGAACAATGTTGTAAACCTGTCCTGTGTTAGGGTATAGTGGTTTGACTTTGGCTGGGTGCCAGGTGCCAACTAAGCTGGTCTATAACTCCCTTTCCCAGCGGGACAGGGGAGAAAATAAGATGAAAAACAACCAGTACCTTGAGATAAGGCAGTTGTATTAAAGCGACAGAAAGAAACAAGCAAAGGTCTGGGTGCATAAGCAAAAAAGAACAAAAAGTCAATCTCTACTTCCCATCAGCGAGCGATGTTCGGACACTTCCCGGGAAGCAGGGCCTCAGCATGCGTAGTGGTTGCTCTGGAAGGCAAACATTACAGAATAATAAATGCCCCCCACTGTTCCTCCTCTCTCCCTTAGCTTTCATATCTGAGCTGATGTCATATGGTATGGAATATCCCTTTGGTTAATTTGGATCAGCTGGCCTGGTTGTGTCCCCGCCCAGAATCTTGCTGACTCCCAACCCTGTGATGGGGGAAGGAATGCTAGAGGGACAGCACTGCTCAGCAGTAGTCAAAACACTGCTGTGTTATCAACACCCTTCCAGCTCCCAATGCAAAGCACAGCACTGGGAAGACTGCTGAATTCTACCTCAGTCAGACTCAACACACAGGGCTTTACATTTTCCTGAAGTTTCAATTGCCGTAATTTTCAGCATCTCAGGTCACTAGTAATGCTAATGAAATAACAGGTCAAATACATCTTCTTAGGAAAAATAACCAGAGTCTATCTCATGAAAATGTTATGGAAAATGTAATGAGAATTTCATAGTCCTGTCAGTAAATGGGTCAACTGTGGAGACAAGTTTTTAACACTACAGAAACAGAACCTTATTCCTGCATCGTATGTGGCTATGAATGTGATCCTGAAAATAGACTGAATTCAAACACATTCATAAAAATACTTTAGAAGTCATATAATAATAATGATAACCAAACTTAATACTTCAAAACTGTTTATGGTAATATTTTCTTATTGTTTACTTTTTCAGAGCTAAAGGGAAAGAAAATAAAATCATACTTACACACAAAAAAGATAATTGTCTTTTGATTATTATGCTAGTTATCCCTGTTTGTGGCAGAATTTGTAACACCTTTTGAAGTCCTGAGATTCTGTATTTAAACTGTGGTGCTTCCTGCTGGCTTTTGTCAGCACTTCTTACATCTTTGAATACCATTTTGACTCAACACCACAGTGTCGTAGCTCATATATTTCTCTGCACATTTAAATAGAGAGATAGACTCAATCCAAAAAAGGCAGATGTTAGGATTGTTGAAAGAAAATCTGGCATTTAGACCAGATCTTTGGAAATAGTCAAGGTATGGGGAATGCCACTGTGCTTCACATATTCCGTTTCTACAAAAAGATGAGTACACTATGGATTAAGTCCCTATGGTGACATCATCAGTACACCTCCAGATTTCACTCCTTTACTGCTTTACATTCTCTTTTGTAAGTCTGGAGAGAGACTAAAAATTTCAACATCACAAATCATATGAATATCCTATTTTTCTTAAGCAGCACCTTTGAATAATCCACTTTTTATATTTTTTGTCAGCACTGTTTGATCCCCAAAAATATTTACTTGAAGTTAAAACATTATCAGATACCTACTGTTCCTCTGTAGTACCTCAGGGGGAATTCAAAACCAGACAGCTTAGATCTCTGCACTTCAAAGAATTTCCCCTGAAACCTTGTTTACAGCATAAGCAGAAAAACAAGGTCTCTTTCACCTTTTGTACTACCATTAAACAAATTAAAGCACAACACCCCAGTAAATAATTCTTCTACAACATACAGAGAAACTCCACTGTCACCTAAAATTGGTCAATAGCTTTATTTCTAGCATGCTAATTTACCACTGCAGAAACCTAATACTGGAGAGACAAGAATGTTTTACAGTAATTTCTGCCCCATCCCCTGCTGCTCACCTGTGTTATTTCACAGCTTCCCAGAACTCTATGGTAAGATACAGTGAGACCTATATTGCATTAAAACATTACATCAAAATAGAAATTTGATTAATTTTCTCCCTGGCCCTCATGCCTTGAACTTGTCTAAGTTTGAGTTGTTCTTACTTTGTTTTATTGTAGTAAAGGTTATAGCTGAATTGAACAGCACACCCTAGTTATGTTCCAATAGCTTTCACCAGAAAATGAGTGGGGCATACATAAATATATACACCATGCAATCACACCAAGTGTGCAAACTCTTCAAAAGCCAGCTGTGGTTGTAACTCTTTGTAGTGGGTTCACCTCCATTGGCTTTCAGACCCCCACCCAGGTGCTTTCTCACTCGCTCTTCTCAACACTAAGAGACACTAGGATGGACAAGCTCATTGGTTGAAATAAACGCAATTTAATAATGAAAGCAAAAGCCAGGAAATTTAGTCTCAACTTATCACCATCAGGCAGGAGTCCACCCACTTCCCAGGCGGCAGGGCCTCATCATGCATAGGAGTTGCTTGGAATGACAAACATTTTTAACTCCTAATGCTTCCTCCTTTTCCTTCCTTCCCCCCAGCTCTTATTGCTGAGCATGATGTCATAAGGCATGGGATTACCTTTGGTCAGTTGCGGTTCCTCCAAGTCCGTTGACCAGCCCCAAGCCTTCTAGACTTGTGGAGAAGAGAGGGGTGTTTGGGGATCCAGCCATGATGCTGTGTGAGCACTGTGCAGCAATAGCTGAAAGACCAGTGCGTTACCAACACTGTTCTAGGCACCAATACAAAACACAGCACCATATGGGCCCCTACAAGGAAAATTAACTGTGTTCCAACCAGACACAGTACCCTACTGAACAGTATCATAAAGTATGTTACATTTTAGCAGCAGTTTGAAGCCTGATGCTTTTAGTCTGCTTGTAGCAATCCAAAATTATTGCTACTATAAATGCAATACTGGCTAAATGAGATTTTATACCAGTGTGTGCAAGTAAGGTAATTTATAAGAGCAATGCAGCTTACATAGAAGTTTTGTAGAAGCCTACCACAATCTTACAAAGTTCTAAAAACATAGGAAACAAACTAAAAAAAAAAAAAAAAAAGACGTTGTTTTTTCTTAATTTGATTCACAAGGCTAAAAAGTAGAAACTCACATCCAAAAGGAGATCTCAAATGCATTCAGAAATTTCCCTTACTCCTTCTACTTTTTCACAGCTTTTTTCCCAGTTGCAAATACAAGGATAATACCACTTTGTTTTAGTAGTGTGTAACATCTTCATATAATATATTCAACTTTAAAGGACACAAAACTTTTGAAAACCCCATTACATTAAATATTTCTGTTTCTGTTTTTAAAATTTTATACTTGATCCATCTCTAAAAACAATTTGTTTTCTACCAAGATGAATATCTGTTGAATTTATCTTGTTTCCTTATTTTGCAAGAATAATTGTTTCACACCCATCAAACCCAATGGCCCTCTCTTACAGCACACATGAAAAACATAATTTGAAGCTAGGACAAATCTGTAACATTTCTCAGTGTTATACAAAATATTATTTAAAAGTTAGTTTCTACTCTTATGGACATAAAGAGAACTGTTAAGTGGAAGTTGATGTATTCTATTAAGCAAATAAAATGTAGCATAGGTAAAACACATCATTCATTTATGGCAGATGACAGAATTTGAATCCTTTCCTCAATGTTTACAAATTCTTATGCAGGTCACTACCAAGTAAATAATCTCATAAATCATCTCTTATTACTCTTCTGACAGAAAAAAAATTGAAGGATCTGTCTCCATGTCAATTTTCTTAGCTTATACATTTGTATACGTCTAATCTAATGTAATCAAGCACTTGCGGTCAGTTACTTGTTTAGTTGTTCAGTTTTCCTTGAGGATTCGCATTTCAGGAAGACTTTTTTAACCCACCACTGAGATAATCTATCCTATCTTTCAAGTACCTTATATAACATGATTTCCAAATTATATTTAAACCCAAACTTCATATTTAAAAGTAACTTCTCTAGACATCTATTTATAAGACTCAAAATTTTTTGTTTAACCATTCCATGTAAGATGCACTTTAGGACTTCCTTGAACAAATTTAATTCTCTGCCTCTATTCTCTTGTTTTGTTGTAGTTTGTTTGAGATTTTGCTTTGGTTTTTTTTGGTTTTTGTTTTTATTGTTGTTTGGTTATTTGTTTGTGGGTCTTGGTTTTGGTTTTGGTTTTTTTTTTATTATTTCCAGCCAAGACGGTTGGTTTTATACCTTCGGTTATATACTAGGGGAACTATCAATAGGAAAAATCCTTTCTTTGTCTAACTTTAATCACAAGGGAAGAAAGAAACAAAATTAAAAAGTTCTTTTCATTCTCAGATTAATTCATGAGAAGACAGCAGGCTGTTCTTGTCAGTTAGGAAGATCATCCTCACTAAAGAACACAATGAGTGTTTAGCTTTGGTGAGTAGGGGGACATACCATGTGTTTCACTCTTGGTGAAATTAATTGAATGTCACATGCTACAGTTCAGGGTCTGTTGTCCCACAGATTCTGAATTATTGACAATGAAAGATGTTTTGCACTTGGGAGAGCTGACACAAATTTTTAACTGAAGTTTTCACAAATGAGAAGCAAACAGGGGTTAATGTCTTGACCTCATGCATTCATCTGTGCTCTCAAACCAGAGAAGGTCTTTTCACCCACTTTGCAGCTATGAACTGCTGCTAATCTTTGATGAAACAGTGACATTTTACCAATCTCAATAACAACTGATAAGTGCCTCCTGTTGACAGTAGTACTGTGTTTTAATGAACAAATAAATGGCTTATGTACCATTCTTGGCAAGAAGCCCCATTCACTGAGGCAGAGCACCAGCTCTCCCAGTGTTACTTGGGCTAATTGACTCATTGGATGAAGTTAAATCACACTATCCCCAGTGGGATGTATGTTTCCCAGTAATCAATAGCTCAACAAGATCCACATGGCAGGTAATTAAGTGGAAAGTAATTAATACCAATCAAATGTTTCATTAAGTTTGCCATTCCTTCACTCAGAAATCCCAGTGTACCGTAAATAAGGCTCTGAAGAAAAGAATAAATACACTCTGTTTTCTAACAAGCTAAATATTATTGCTAAATTCTTCACTGCTCTGTGCACCATTTCAAAGTAGCATCTCATACACACAAATGTCCTGGTATTACATCCCAGAAGAGATTCTCAGCTGTCACTGTCTTAAAGATTTGCCTGTTGCCTGAAAAAAAAGGTGGTGCTTTAGTCCAAACAAAGGAATTAGATTGGTTGTGGAAAGCATTTGGAGTACTCCTTTTTGCAGTAATATTGTCATACAAGTGAGGCAAAATATTTAAGAAAATGTAAAATATTTCATATTCACAAACAGAGCTGAAAAAACCAGTCAAAACAGTTACTCCCAACTATATTAAGAGACGACCACCCCACTTATTCTTTGCTCCTGGTATTTCTTTAGTACATCTTGAACGTATTAGAAGCGGACTCTAAAAGGATTGATGGTAATTTGCTATGTAGAGTAAGACAGGGATAGGTTTCTGCTTTAGAAAATTTCCTGAGTGAATTCTCCCCCATTCCAAAGGTCTGCAAAAGTGGAAGCCACCACAGGAATGGAATCTTTCCCTCATCACAAGAAGCCTCACTTAATTTTCTTTTACCAGCCTTTTTAACTGCAGAGGTTAGGCTTACTATTCTTCTTCTCACATGTTGTTCATCTGGGTTTTTATTCTACGTTTTCCATAATTCGTTGTTTCCACTCATTTGCATATAAACCAAGAAGCATTGAGACAGAATAATCCTAACTTTAACAAAAGGCACCCACTTTCTTTTCCAAGGCCAGGAACCTTTGCAGAATATTTACCTAGTGCTATTCAAGAGATATAGTTTGGCCTGTCACAAGATGTTTTTAGAACTCAGCTAACTGAGTACTCAATATTTGACATTTGTGGAAATTTAACAATAGCAGTTCTTTTCCCACGTTTTGATTTCAAATGGTGCATTCTCTACCAAATAACTCTTCTAAATCTAATTGACTGAAAATTAGCAGATGTGACGCCCATCTACAAGAAAGGCTGGAAGGAGCATCTGAGGAACTAGAGGCCTGTCAGCCTGACCTCAGTGCCAGGGGAAGTCATGGAGCAGATCACCTGGAATGCCTTTACATGGCATATGTAGGACAAACAGAGGAAGTCAGGCCCAGACAGCGTAGGTTTAGGAAAGGCAGGCCCTGCTTGACTAACCTGATCTCCCACTATTACAGGATGACCCATTTAGTGGATGAGAGAAAGATTGTGGGTGTTGTTTCCTCAGACTTTAGTACAGCCTTTGACACTGCTTCCCACAGGATCCTCCTGGAGAACCTGGCTTCCCAGGCCTGGGACATGTGCACAGTTCACAGGCTGAAAAACTGGCTGGTTGGCAGGGCCCAGAGAGTGGTGGTGAACAGAGCTGCATCCGGCTGGCAGCCATTCTCCGGTGGTGTTCCCCAGGGCTCGGTACTGGGGCCTGCCTAACACTTGTATCGATGGTCTGGATGAGGGGATGGAGTGCACCCTCAGTGAGGTTGCAGTGACACCAAATTGGGAGGAAGTGTTGATCTGCTGGAGGGCAGGGAGGCTCTAGAGAGGGCCCTGGACAAGCTGGATTGATGGGATGAGGCCAGTGGTATGAGGTTCAACAAGCCAAAGTACTGGGTCCTTCCCTTGGGTCACAACAGTCCCCTGCAGCATTACAGGCTGGGGAAGAGTGGCTGGAAAGGGGCCCAGTAGAAAAAGATCTGGGGGTACTGGTCGACAGCAGTTGACCATGAGCCAGCATGTGCCCAGGCGGCCAAGAAGGCCAAGGACATCTTGGCTTAGATCAGAAAGAGTGTGGTCTGCAGGACCAGGGTGGTGACCATACCCCTGTATCTGCACTGGTGAGGCTGCACCTCGAATCCTGCATTCAGTTTTGGGCCCCTCACTTCAGTAAAGATATTGAGATGCTGGAGAACATCCAGAGAAGGGTAATGGAGCTGGGGAAGGTTCGTAAGAGCAAGTCGTATGAGGAGTGGCTGAGGGAGCTGGGGGTGTTTACCTGGAGAAAAGGAGGCTCAGGGAAGTCCTTAATCCTCTCCATGGCTACCTGAAAGGAGGTTGAAGACAGATGGGAATCAGTCTCTTCTGAGTAACAAGTGACTGGACAAGAGGAAATGGCCTCAAGTTGCACTAGTGGAGGTTTAGATTGGATATCGGGAAAAATTTCTTCTTTGAAAGGATGGTTGGGCATTGGAACAAGCTGTCCAAGAAAGAGGTGGAATAAGCATCCCTGGAAGTTTTCAAAGGGTATCTGGATGCGGCACTTGGGGATTTTGTTTAGTGGTAAATAAGGCAGCCCTGGGTTAACAGTTGAACTCAATGATCTTAGAGGTCTTTTCCAACCTTAATGATTCTATGATCCTATGAACTCATTCTTTGCCAAAATGAGCAATTCTCTGTGTTCAGAAGATTGAGATGGAGAAAGCTGACATAATAGTAAGCATTTTTTAATACGTTTTCTGTTTCATTATCTCTTATGGGTATTTTTTCAGACATTCTAAGATATCTAAATAAGGCTGAATCATGTGTCACTGTGCAAACATATTAAGAACACAGTCTCACACAAGTGGGAGGAATAATGCCTCTAATACAAGTACAAGAATTGAAAAATATGAAAAATCATCATAACTGAAATAAATAGTAAAAACTCATCCTCAATTTTAAATCTGTTTTGATGTGAATTGTATACATATGTTAAGAATACTCTAGTGCAGTCAAATATACAGAGCAAGATTAGCTGGATTTATAGATAATATTACTATTCTGAACATTTCAAATTTCTTATAATTTCTAGATCTTCCTATATTAAGTACAAAGCATTTGGTTGAACAAAAACTCTGCTCTGACACATACACACAGACTTCCCACTGATTTCTGAACTGCTGACTTCAATGGGACTTGAATGTGTGTACTGGAGGGCAAAAGACAGCTATTTATAGTGTATCATTCCCAGGCAAAATGAGCAGACTGCCTGTCCATTATACCCTCATCTACAGTATCTCTAACACTTTTTGAATCATCTTTTCTTATGTAATCTAATTCATTGTAACTGACCTACAATAAAAAATATCTTCTGATGAATAAGTTTTACAACAGAAAACCAGAAAATAATGTATTAATCAGCCAGGTTCCAAAGATACAAATTATAAGTATTTTTCCTTATTTCTAAATAATGTTGTCTAGTTATCTTCCACAGATTTCTTGGAATTTCTTTCTTTAGTACAGAAGAATGTGTAGACTTCAACAAAAAGCATGGTTTCCTCAACTTTGTAAAAATAGCAAAAAGGAAAAAAAAAAGTCAAATCAAACAATTTCATCCATATGTATTCCTTTTTTTGGAAAGCTATGCAGCCACACAGATGGTCCACTGCTTCATAATGCTGTATATTTCAAAACATACAAAACCCCAATAATATTTTGGTATAAATAAAAAATTAAAAAGAGAAAGGGAAGATTCATTTTGTTAAGAAAAAGAGAAAAAACAAACATCAACACTGTTAAACCTTTGAAGGATTTGTGCTATAGCATTCTGGGTTTCAAAGCGAAAAACAGGAAGCCTTTTTTTTCCTGTTCATAAAATTGTTTCCCGCTTCATTTTCCAGCCAAAAGGATCTCATGCCTTGCAATTTGATATTGGAAAGGATTTGTGGCAAAACACCTGTTTATTTTCTCTCTCAGTTTTGCCAGCTGAGTATGAGTTCGAAACAGGCTTGGGTAACATCAGACATGTAGTCCTTATGGAAGCGGGAAAAAGAAAATTTATCTTGGGCATACACATAGGAACAGGTTACAGCATACACATAGGAACATAGATATACAGTCTCAAAACAGTTCAGCCTGGCTGAATTTACCAGTTTTCGACCTGACTCAGCTGCTTGTTTTCTTAACCCAAGAACACCTTCTCCATGTTCCCCATAACAGTTCTTGCAATACTTGTGTTTGTAATTCTAACACCTTACTGAAATAGACAAGATTTTGGTTAGGGATTTGACCAAAGTCTTTGAAAAATGTTATTTGTAAAATTCTGATTATCTCTGGAGAGTAGTACCACCAGAAACTTTGTATTAAACATTCCTCAGGTTTCAAAGCCACATATTTTGCCAGGCTGATAGCCTGACAAAATTCTGGAGTTCGATGCTACGACATGCCTTCTAAGAACAGCAGGGCTGTGTTTGAAGAACTTGCCTGTGGGAACTACAGCTTTGTGTGTACTTTCTCTAACCATGTAGCAAAGCAAAAATTATCTCCATACACAGTTGTCAAGAAAATCATGATCACACCTCTAATTTGACAAATGGTCACTGGATAGCAGTATAAACAGGTGCATGGGAAACAGAGAAATGTAAAATGCCCTAGGAAACAAACAAAACAAATCCCAAAAAGACGAGTAAAGGTGTAGGTGTACTAAAAAATATGAACGAAAATTGCAGAAGGGGATTCTCCCTAGAAGACTGCACTTGTATTGAAGGTGTTCATTTCAAACCTGACTCCTCCATGAATCTCTTGACACAGGTAAAATACCACATATTTAAGAACTGACCCTTCTGCCAAATTCTCACCAAGGTGAAAAAAATCACTTGTTTGTAGGCAGCTCAAGAACTAAATGCTTTTTTCCAGAACTAAACTTGTTTTCTCAGAACTAAATGGTCAACTAGCAGGTATTCCAGCTGTCACTGCTGCTACAAAGACTCTTCAAATGACTTTTACGATGGCTAACCTTCACCAAAGGCATTTTCATTTAATCTGTTTTAAGATTCCAAGCAAGTATAGTTACATGGCAAACGTTTTCTAGCACCTCATTAAAAAGAAGACTCTGTAAAATTAATTTTAAATCCAGAAACTTTTGTCTGAAGATGTAACAAATATAAGAAATACATATATATATATATACTACTGAAAATTTTATGTTCCAAGATCATAGCCTCATTGAAACAAGAAGAAAGTCATAAAAATATTTCTGTCCACTGACAGAACTAACATTTTAGGCTCACTAATGTTTCAACCAGCAGACTTAATCTTTGGTAGCAGCCTGGAACAATAATACTTCCTGTAAATTAAATTAAAATGACTAGCTGAAAAACGTGTGTTTGAGGTCTCTTCCACCTTCTGTTTTAAACATAAAGGTAGTGCTCTATATAAATGCATATATAAATATATGCACACAACACGCTTTGTTTTGCTTGATGGTGTTTCCACAGCTGTATTTCCAAATGAGGGAAATCCAACTTGAAGAAGGATAATTGCACACAGTGCTACAAGTGCTAGCAAAAAGTGAGGCAAACAAGCCATGCATGTGATTCTTCCCACCAAGCTGTTCAGGATGATGGAGCACAGGACACGCAAGGTGTGTCGAGAGCTAGATTTGTTTGGCCTCCAAAGAAAAGAAAAGGTTTGGAAGAGGATGGATGGCTGTCCACAGATACCTAATGAAGAGGGTGTAAGGAGAAAAATGCTGGAAACTTTGTTAGGTATGCTGGCTGAATCCTAGGAAAAACTTTTCATCATAAGTAGGGTCAAGCAGTGGAAGAGACTGCTCAAAGAGGGTGTGAAATCACCTTCATCGTAGATCTTCAAAACTCAGCTGGGCATAGACATGAGCTAGGTATACTAACTGGGCCTGTATTGAGTAGGGTTTGGACTGAATACCTCCAGATCTCCCTTGGAAACTAAAATATTCTTTGGTTCCAAATATTTGCATTCACTATTCTCAGGCCCAAACAAAACCTCCATTCCTAGTCCTCCCTAGGGAGTCCAACTACTGAATACCAGCATAAACCAGGAATTAACTTAGTCTCACATGTGTAGCATCTGGTTAGAGCTTCTCCTGTCTTTTCTCGTTAAGAATGACATTTCCCAAGTTAGTACTTTGTCTTCCGTTAATTATTATAAACCTACAATATTTTATAATTAAATTAGCAAAAAGTTTTTTAATTAAAAGAACAAAAATCTGTGCTTCCACTTAGTGGAATTTTCAAACTGTAAAAAAGAGAAATACTAGGAACTCATGCTGTGATTGTGTGATATTCGGTCTGGTGAAATGGAGGAATCTGATGAAAAACATCTTCTTTGTCTTCATAGTATGGGAGTACAAAAAGAGTATCTCCTAGATGACAATGCACCTAAGTCAGGCTCAGAGATAGATTCTTTGCCCAGGTTCTTCATAGCTGTTTGAAGTAGCTCTATTCAAGCCCCCTAGGTGAATCTTTGGGGGAATAAAAAAAAAAAAAAAGATCAACCATAATGATTACTGTGTTCTGTTATTATTTCAGATAATGAACAGGGTTATCAGATCACAATATCAACCCTAAAAGTAGGAATGAGCAATAAATGTTCTATTAAATTTTGCCACCAAATGGGGAAATGGATGGGAATTATGTGCCATGGGTCCTGCTGGAATTATTTACTAAACTCTCATATTCTTCATTGATCCTCTGATTCCCTAGGCAGAGAAAAGCTACAGCCCACGAAAGTCCACTTTCATGTACTGACATAAATGTGGTACCTAAATCTTGTCCTAATTTTTGTATGTTTACAAACCTAGACCAACAATCTTTCCTGATTTTCTGGCATTTATTGCTGAAGCACATCTTTTCCACTCCTCAGAATACTAAATATTAATATCTAGCTGATTCAGGTACCCCCGAATAAAGATAAAATAATTTTCTCATGTATGCAGGAAAAGGTATGCTCCTGGTGAAAAAAAAAAAAAAAAAATCACTGTTTTTCTGTAGGTGTCAATGAAGTTCAAAAGATATTGCAAGAATATGTCAGAGTGGAAAAAAAAATTATACTACTCTGTATTTTGGTTAGCATACGAAACGCTGTAAAGTTTTTCCCAAAATTACAAAACTAGAATTTTTAAATCCAATTTGTGTTGAAATGTAAGCAAGTCCCTGATGTCGCCTTCATGGATCAGATGCAAAACAGCATCTCTTTCAAGAGAAGGTCTGTCGGGTCCCCTGAAATAAAAGCTGGGAGGATTGAGGAGCTGAAAGACCCTCATAGTGGAAAAATATACTGGTGGGAAAAAATATGGTGAAACGAAGCTCCTCCTGTCTGCTTTCTGAGATACTATGAGAAGTTGGCTTGTCTGATTGGTCCATGGTTCTCTCCGCCCTCCCTCCTTAGTAATTGGTTGTGGTGGTTTCTCCCTGCCTTCTTCCCTCCCCTGGGCCGTGGTGATTGGTTGCAAGCCCCCCCGAGCGCGCGGGTTTAGAAACCCAGCACCTTCATTGTTTGGGCCTCTTCGCCTCCTACCCCCTTCATAGCTGGATTGGAATAAACTCCCTGGACTGTGGAACGTAGTGCGTTAACAGCCTTCCTGCCTCTTTATTTCTGGGCTTGTGGCTGGCTACGCCGGGCGTGAGTATTTCTCAGTGCTAATAACTGCACGGGCGATATCCCTTGGTTTGGTGAATCTGCACCCCCAGAACGGCTTCTTCTCAAAGGAGGTTTTGGGAATAAACCACGAAGGAATTTGCCTCAGGAGAAACAGCACCTAAAGGCATTAAAGGTCCTCCTGTAGCCAGGTTTAAACCATTGCAAGCCATTAGGACATTTACATAGATGTTTCTTAAAACTCTACTTACTTGACTAAGGTGACCTGGATAAAGCCTTCAAGAGTCAGATTCTTCCACATTTGTCCCAGTAGGGTGATACTATACAGAAAGTGAAAATGATTTCCTAATGTTTCCTGATGGAAAACTCTTATAGAGTCTAAAACCTACAATCACATACCTTCCCCTTCTCCCTTCGCCTTCCCCTTCCGCTCTCCCTTCCCCTTCTACATTGCCTTTTCTTTTTTCTTTTTGACTAGGAGGTGAGGACAGCATTGCAATTTGGGTTTTCTCAGTAACAGTGAGAGCAGCAGGAGGAAACACAGTGGAATCAAATTCTATTTCAGATTTTCTTCATGTTTTAGAAGTCTGTGTGGGGTTTTACATGTTGGTTGTGGCCAATTTTCTCTTTCTCTGATTTCCTGTTAGGCTCCTTAGTTGTCTTCTTGCCTAGTCACTGAGCTTTGGAGTAGATCTAAAATCAAAAGTTCTTTGTCTTTCTGTTCTTGCCCTTGACTGCTTTCAAATCAGATCAAAATATACACTGTCACTGAGCAAAAAAAATAGGAAAAGGTACAAAAAGACAGGGAGAGAGAAAAAAAATGAAAGAACTTCCTCTTTCTTTTAAATGGTTTCAGAAAGAAAAAAAAGCTTTGGAATATATTATTTGGGGTCCTTGCCTTTATGAAAGACTCTTACAGTAAGTGCTTTTTTAATAGTGAGAAAGCATAATACAGTGTTTCTTTACGATCTGTGTTAGCTGCATAGTTTTGCCTATGTTTTTCCAATTTTTTCTAATCATGAACAGAAAATAATTTGGCTTGGGGGTTCAAGTGTCAGCTTTGATTACATGCTGCTATTGTACAATATAAGCCACAGCATGCAGAGTACAGGTACCTAATCAGTCATCACTGAGTGGGAGGAAGGGAAGAAGATGAGGAGGAGACAAAGGAATTCGTTTGGGTTTTAGGTGCGTTTTTTTGGCTGGGTGGGTTTTTTGGGAAGGAGAGTGTTGATTGCTTCTTAATGTTAAAACGGAAAGTAGCTGGATTCTTAAAATTATGTTGGAATTATATATTGCAAAAAGATAAATGTAAGTGGTGACCAAGAATGTTGCTAGAAAGCTCTCTGGCTCTTTATCACAATGTTAATATTTAAAGATGAACAAATGTAGAAGAATGGAGACAGTCCTCACAGGATTTCCACTGACGAGTCTGGCTTGTGTTAAGAGGTTAGAATAGAACTGAAAAACTTATGGTGAGAGACAGGGAATAAATAAGGCCAATGCAATTAATTGCTTCAAACTGTAAAATTAAAAAGACCAAGCTGTAGTTTACAATTACAACATTTAGCTTTCAGAGAGTTATCTCCCTCCATCATATATACCTCTTCTCTGGATTCACAGCCCTCATTTTTTTTTAGTACACTAGACTCAAACTTTCAATGTCAAAATAACTAGAAAAACACCCTACTGTTGAGATATTCTTACTCTTAACATTCTGTGTTACGTCACCATTTTTAATTGGATTAACTGTTAAGGCAAGTCTGGAATTATTATTATCATTACTGTTATTTCTCTTACTATTACGTTTTAAGTAAGCATTCTGCATATACACCTTTTGTAATAATTGTTGTGGAAAAGAATCCAATAGGCAAACACTAATAACTACTCTTTAGGATGGAATTTGAAAATTACCTTGTTTTTTATTGCATGATAAGACATCTATCTCCTGTTGAAACCCAACAGTAGTTGGTAGTGTTAAAAATGGTTTCTGTTAAAAAGTATCCACATTAAGGGTTCACAGACAACTTTTTTTTTATAACCTCATTTTCAGATAAGATGCTAAAGTGTTTATTTAGAAAACCAGCTTTTTTAATTATGAGCTTTGCATTTTTTAGAATTTTTATCCTCTTTCCCTTTTCATCTCACTAAAAATGCAATAGAAAAGCACAATGATTCGTAATTTTCCTTTAACCAATTGTAACTTCAGAAAAGAAATCATAAGTTAAACATATTTAAAAATGAAATGGAAAGTGTTGGGTTTTGCTTATGTTACTGCTTTCCCCCACAGATGTACTAATTCTGTGAAGAAAAATAAAGGGAGTAACACAGGGGGAGAACAGAAGAAAAAATTGGGGGGAATTATGAAAAGAATTTTAAAATATGAGAACTGGTTCCTTATGAAGAGACCCCTAATAAAGCTAGACTCAGTCTTGAAGAGTTATACTGAAAACATGTTTTCTAATTTTGCAGACAGCTTTTTTTTATAACGGCTGCATATTTTTTTATTAATTATAGTCTTGTTGTGGCCATACCAACTCTCCACAACTGCAGACTGTTAAAATGAAAGCAGAGGCAGTTAGAACAGAAATTGTCAGCAAATTTTTTTATGAGCTCCAGTAAGACCCATTAAAATATAGGACTGATATCATACATATTTCATGTCCAAATTTTTTCATTAATTTACTTTTTTCCCCTGACTTATATCTAACAGATAAACCCTTTACGGCTGAAGGATCTTCAGTTTGACTTTTTTTCTCTTCACCATAATATATATTGTAATCTTTTACAAGACTGATAGTTTGAATGAAGTCATGGTCAGAAGTCAAAAACACACTTGGAAACCACATCTGTAGATGTTCAAGTCAAAAATGGGTGCATTTAGGTGCAGACTTGGAACTTATGTTCTCCAAAAACTAGATTATTTTTTAACTTAATCTGTAAAAAATACATGTGAAAAATCTACTATAGCAAATTGTGGTTCAATGGCAACATAAACTTTCAGGCTGGTTGCACCACCATAGTCAGGAATACAAACTTAAGAAATGCTGGTACCAAACCATAAATTGTATGCTAGGGACAACTGAAGATAAAGGATAATTTTCTATGTGTTTCTAGCAGGGGAAAAAACAGAAGAAAACAGTGATAAAAATAGGATGTGAGGAAGGTGAAGGAAAATCTTTTTTTACGTTGCTCTTTTGTATTTTTTCTCACTTATAAAATAATGTAAAATTTCAGCTGAAAAAGCAGCATCCTGGTAGCATCCATACAAATTGCAGTAATTTCCAAGTGCTCCTTTTGTAATGATGTGTCATCTGGAGATCAGAAGTGTCATTCTTGCATAAGCTTCATTAAATGTTATTTACATAACAGGAGACTCTTCTCTCAGGTTATGACAGGCTCCTACCAGGAACAATCCAGCAACCCACACAATGGTCCTCAGAATGATACAGTGCAAAGCAAATAATTACTATAATAGCATAGCAAAAGACAGAGAAATGCAGAAATTAGGGGAAAAGCATGGTAAGAGAGGGCTTCCATCCACTATTTAAGAAGGTTATGGATTGCGTTAGCTGCAAGTCCTAATGATTATTTTTTTAAAACCTAGGAGCCTTTGTATCATACAGATTTTGACAACTTCCATAATATAAAATGGCTCAAACTACCATTACAATTAACAGCTATTACAATCAACTGCGGGGAATGATAGGAAGATGCTGAAATGTCTTTTCTGCCAAGTTGTCATTCACTGAGGCTGACCTGAGGCCATTTTTTTTCCCTTGCTGATTAGACCATCTCTTACTGCAGGCAGGACTCTAATTTGAATAACACGGTAATTCTTTGTTGCTGGAATTTTTGTTGCCTCATCACTTTATGCAGAATTCTAACATTTTGCTTATGTCAAGAATGCAGATAAAAGACGTTCAGGATGTTACAACAGATTTTTGGATGCTGACTAACTATCACTGTCTTTGCTTATTTTAAGTCACTCTAATTACAAGCTGGAAAAAGAAAGGACAGCCTTGCCTCTAAAGAGATGCAAACAAGGACTTTGTTTCAAACCTGAAAAAACTACAACTTGTACCCTTCCACCCCCCACCCTGCCACTGCCCCTCATTGTCACATTGCAGCCTGATGCTCCTCTGTTTTGAAAATATTTCTGTTGCTATGTCTGAAAACAATGTAGTAGTGACAGGCTTACCTGTTACTGCTTGTTGTATTTTGCTGCTAACAGCTTCTGCACACTCCGGTATTTCGTTTGCTTACAAGTACTCTCACATTTATCCCTGTGAAGGTAGCAGTCCAGACACAACTTGGGACAGCACATTTCAGTATTGCTGTAAGTACACTACAGAAGAGTAATACCAAATGAACTAAACCCCATAACAGACTAGAATGTGGAGTCTAGTGCCTTTTTAGTAGCAGCAGAGTTACACAAATGCAATTCTGTTGATGTCAGTGAGCTCAGAAGTAGTGGGAACAGAACCGTGAGTTTCAGCTTTAAAAACAGTTGGCTGTTTCACCTCTACACACATTACAGTGGAGACTTCTCTGGTGCTTATTCATTGCAAATTAATTGCCATTATGACTTGCCATTGGATTAGAAAAAGCAGTTGGCTTGAAAGAGAGAATAATAATTTGAGATGATGAGAAAAGTCTGAGATCAGTATTTATTTTTTTCATTTTGTTTTCAATCAATTGTCAATCATTAACTACCCTATAACTTGCAGGAGGATGTGCTTGTTTACCAATATGTTGTACAAGACATCTGAATTCGTATTAGAAGCAGTTATACTGACTTTCTCACTTCAATGTGAAATCCAAATAAAGAGATGGATTACCTCAGAAAAGACTTCAAAATCTTTTTGGGGTTTAGGGAGAGGGAGGAGTATTGCATATCTGGAACACAACCAGACAAAGCAACATACCTTCCTCACAATGCCAGTAGTAATGTTAGCTAAGTATTTTCTATGGGCTTTATTGGCATCCATTTGTCTTAATCTTTCCTCCAAGAATGCAGGAAAGTTGTAGAATGACAGAGATTCCTTCCAGCAGTTTTTAACTCCATTAGATCATTTTTTAATTACTGTTTTTCTGAAAAGTCAAATTTCATGAGATACATTTCATAAGCAATGATATTCACTATCACATTTTTGTTCATTTGCTGTTTGTGTTTCTAAAAGACCATAAAATTAAGATTCTTGGCTGGAAGGACAAAATTAAATCAAAATTAATTTGAACCATCTTCCTTATTCATTAGCACCTGCTGAACAAGTTTCAAGAGTAGTTATATTTCTTCAGTGCCAAAACATACAGCTCCATAAAAGAAATTAGACAGCTGTTGTCTTTAGAATGTATGTGTGCAACACAAATTAGCCTTTTAACTCTTCTGCAGTTTCTAGAAGGTGACATCTTGTAAGGAGTGTGAATTCCAGAGTAAAGGCTGGGTGCTACAGGAGTGCAAGGACGATTTAAGGAAGATTTCCTGTGAGTCCAGAGCAAGCATGAAAACACAGCCCCTGCTTTGGAAATGGCTTCAAATTGCTCCAGGATGTGGTCCGAAACTATCACTGGAATTAGAAACCTATTTGAAAAGGTAAGAGAAATAAGAAGGTAAAAGACATCAACACCCATTCTGGGCTCATCTCAGCTACTGTACTACCTGTGTCACTGGCCTCAGCATCAGTCCTTAGCAGTATTCCAGAGCATGTGTTGTCACTTTTCTATATTTTCTGGATTTGAGTGTGTTCTCCTGCTTTCATGAATATTTCCAGTAAAATTAAAGCAATTGCGCTTTCTGCATCATGCAGCAAGCAATGTGCTAAATGGTTTCATTATTAAAACTGTGAGATGTTTTAAAGCACAGACTGTGGAGACTAATGGGAGCCAATGAGCTGGCAAGGCATCTGCTGGGGAACTCTAAGTATATTCCTGTGTTAAATGATGATTGATAGTAATTTTGGGGATGCAATCTGTAATGTAACATCAATTGATAGCTACTGCATGTGAGTACGTGCTTAGATGTATTATTAAGACAACTTGAGACTGTGTAGCTGTTCTCTTCTTTCTGCTTGTTTCTTCCATCTGCCTATTGCAATGTATTATAAACTGTACTGTGAAAATATATTCTTGAAAAGTACTCAACAGAATACAGCAATTTTAGCTCTGATGAAGAACGCTAATACTTGTAAAAACATCACATATAAAGAAAAAGATAATTTTTATTTTGGTCAAAACATCATAAAGTCCATGTGTACCAGCAGATGAGTCCATGCTGAACACCAACAGCCTTGTGCTAATTTTTTTTTTTTTGCCTTGTGAGGCATTGTCCTGGGGTGATCCATAACATTATTGTATTCCATATATTCTGTGCCCAAAAATTGCTACTATGTCTGTAAGACCCTACAGCCAGGTACACCTGTAGAGGTGTGCTATCACAGGCCTTTTTAAAAATCATCTCTCGGCAGCTTCCAGTTTTTGCCATGTGGTTTGCTTCACAGGCTGTTTGGTCTTTGCTCAAGCAGAGATTTTGTCTTCCCTTTTTGGGTTCTCTTTTCATTTTTGTTTTTTCCTTGGCTTGGAGAGACTGCAGTTGGCGGTTTGGGGCTGCCTTAGGGCAGATTCTACAGGTGCCTGTCCACAGTCGAGGCACAGCACCAATGGGAGCAGAGCAGCCCTGCTCTGGCCTGAGTCACCGGTGGCTCATCAGCAGCGCCCGGCCAGGGAGAGAAAACACCGAGTGGCCCAAGCCCGGCTGCTTCACCTGCTGTGCCTGCCCTGCTGTGCCTTGCTGTGGGGAAGGTGCTGACCCTGGATGAACTGTCAGGTCTTCGTCTGCTGCTAGAACTGCTCTGTGAAACTCCTGCCTTCCAGGGAGGGATCCGACACCATCTTGTCCCTTTGTCCTACAAGCCCAAGACTGTCCCTGCTGGACACCATCTTAGAAAGGGTATTTCCTGCCTTTTGAGTCTCTGTTCCCAGGGCATGTTGTGAGTTTTTAGCAGTTTAGTATCTAGCAGTTATTTACTTTTTTTTCCTTTTCTTTTGGCATTCTGTTTGTTACTAAACTGTTATTTGTTCATTTATATCTACCTCGTTCCTTATTGGTGGTAAGAGATTGGTTAGAATCCACAGGGGGTTACCCATTTCAGAGTGCCCACCTCTTTAAACTGTCAGAAACCAAAACAAGCGTTTAAAAATTTCCAGGGTCAGAAAGTCTTTTCACCTACTTGAAGATTATTAGGTCTAACCAAAAGGGAAACCAAGACAAGCATTTAAAAGTTTCCAGGGTCAAGAAGTCTTTTCACCTACTTGAAGATTATTAGGTCTAACCAAAAGGGATATATGAGGCAACAGGCTATTTGAAACTATAACAGTAGTCTAGGTTTGTAATTTATGGCTGTTTTTAGAATCTAGACTGTTCCCGTATTTTTGTTTGGTTCTCCAGATTTAAAGCATTTATACTGACCTGTATCTCACAAGATTTTTGTCAAGGGTCAGGCTCATCACAATGGGTCAGGCATATGTAACTTTTAGACCAAATCACTTCAGTACTCTACAACATCCTCAAAGGCTATTGAAACTCTGATGAAACAGCTGCCCTTCTATTAAGCGGTGACAGCTGTAAATAGATCACACTACCCTGCATCGTACTTCTTACCACCAGCAGTTCTAAGCATTGACTGCAAGTGCAAGATATATATGCAACTGGGACTCCTATTGTACACTGCAGGTGCCACGAAGAAAAGGGTCACCTACTCCACCAGTCTGAGGGCCAGAAAGTTAACAAGGAACAGAGCAGACCTTCAGCCATATGCAGACTTTCCCTGTTTCTTGGTACATGAAACGCAGTGCAACATCTGTTTTGAACTGGATCAACCAATTAATTGTAACCGTAGCAGACTAAAAAAAAGTTGTAGGTACCTTTAGTCAATAGTCAAAGTGAGAGCAGACGGTTTAAACAAATCAAGAATATTTGTAACGCATTCTATTTGCAATTCTTTTCCAAGCAAACACCCTTGTACAGCAGCAAACAACTCAGTCTCAGAATCAACTTTATAATACCTGACAATTAATTTCAAATTCCTTGATTCCTTAATGAATTCGTCTTAATTTAAGGGAAGAAAAAAGAGAAAAAAGAAAGACTTTTTGGTGGGGCTGGTTAAAATTAAAGTTACTGTAAGTTTACTGTAAAGTTAAACTGTAAAACAGATGACGTTGGTTTCAACATTTGGGTGTTTTTCCTTTTTTTATATAAAAAGACTGAGTCATTGCTGGAACTTTTGAACTACAGTGGTTTGTTTTGTTAGCACTTCCAGATATCAAAAGGAAATATGAATATTAGGCACTCTAGACTCTAAATTGTCCTGTGGACTATACAAAAATGGTACAAACACAGAGGGCTTGTTTTCATAACCCTTTGTACCATAAACATACAAATTCAAATAGTTTTGTTTGTGAGGGGCAGCACAGCGTTCATGACTCAAGGAGAGCAGACCCTTGTTACAAAGCACAGATAAAGTACAATGTGGGAAACACAAGTAAAATCCTAATTTTTCTATCCTGATTCACTACTTTTGCTTGATGGACATTCCTATAGTAGTTTCTGTACACTTCCTTTGGCCTGTGTACACGTTTTGTAATGCAGCTCTTACCTTTAAGACCATGACTTTCCAATGGAAGCAGCTACCCTAAATAGGAGGGGAGGGGAGGAAAAAGGAGGGAAGAAGAAGAGAGGGAAAACAGCATCTCTTGTGAGACTGGCACAAGAGCAAAACTGTTGAGGTCAGCAGCAGTAGGGACTAGGTTACTAGAAAGGGTAAAACTGTTGCTGTTTATCTCCTGGCTCAGAGACCGCAGTGAATTTCCCTTGGCTGAGCAGGGAATGATGCTTAAGAAATCAGTATACTTCATTATTAACTTAATTCGTCAGGGATCAATTTTACTTTGAATTCTAGAGTTTCTCATGGCAAAACTCCCAGACCTTTGCTTCTGGGTTTCTTTACCTATAATCCTATCACTGTGACCATTAGACGGTTTCTTACACTAGTGACCTACTTGCATTTCTGCCTGGGTCATGTGATGTCTGGACAAGCTATCAGGGCTTCTGTGCAAATCAGCTGTGCATGGAGTCAAAGTACCACGTACAGAAGTACAAATGTTGATGTAATTGCATTTATACCACAGCAGTCACCCTAAAATCCATACAAAGTCACAGCAGCACAGGAACACTCCTGAGAATGGGCTCAAAGGACAACGGCACATGGGAGTGCATGACACTCTCTATGAGAGTTCTTTCATATCTGCAGGATAGTCGCTTTCATTCAGGTAGGAGTGTAGATGCCAATCTTCTTCCACTCATTTGTATGTATAACACAACCCATGTTAATAACAAATAAAACACTTTCTCTAATGGTAAACTAAACCCAAAAATTCACGCATCTGTACCAGTTCTTCAACATTCACAAACAAACAGGTATGGGTGCTTGTCAACAGTCAGCCATTAATATTCTTCTAAAACTGACCCTTTATTATACTAATGTTTGTTTACATTTATCAGTTAGAACTGAATAGCAACATCAGACCCCTAGCTTCAGTACTTTTTCATTCACAGGGCATGAATGAAGGATGACAACCAGCAAAATGCACGACTGTCCACCATCACATCCATTCTTTCTGTTTCTGCCTCCTTAAACATACATTTTACAATTACACTTTAGAAAAGCATCTAATGCAAATACATGTGCCTGCAAACATATTTGTCTTAACCATTGTAGAAAAAAATGATACAAAAAGTTTTGTATATGCTTACATGTATACCACATTTTTATTGATGGCACAGGTGTCTGAAAAAAAACAACTTTAAAAGCAATATAGAAAGTTGGGCAACCTTATAAATGCATTTCCCATGGAAATAGTAGAACAGGACACAGAACATTTATAGATGTAACTGAAAATAAAAACCTCATAATCTATTTTGATTCAGTTCTACAAGCATTCCCTGATATATTGCCAAGTGGCCACTGAATTCAATAATCTAGACAGATTACAGGACTCCTATTTTCAGGGATCCATCTGGTATTGTGGCAATTACAGCTCACCAGATTACTGCTATGTCCTACCTATACAAAATGCATCAATGTTGCAAGACAAACCTGCACTATACCACTCTAGTAACAATGTCGGACCAATTGGTGGAAGCATATATGATAACTTAATTTCAAACATCATTACTTTAAAACTAATTCATGAAAAGTCATGTCATGTTTAAATTTTACACCTACCTTTTTGTATCATGTCTAATGGAAGAGGGACTGATAAATTCAGACTGTGAAAAGAGCTACCTTATATTTTAAAGAACGACACAATATGAAGATTTGCTTAAAAAAAAAAATCCAAAGCATCAGATACACAAACCAACAAATACCCACCTGGGGAAGGGGAGGAGGAGGGGGTCAGGCAGACGTGGGTGTGTGTTTGGGTGTGTGCATTCTTTCTCCTGCAAGCATTAACAGCTACATCTAGTGGTTTTAGGCAGTATGGACCGTTTCTCTACAGCCAAATGCTATTTTAGGAAAGCATTTTGTATTCTACATTTAAGAGAAAAGTAAAAACCTTCTCCAGTGTAGAGCTTTGTAGCAGCACTGATGCTTCACGGAAAGTACTTTTTTTTTCTGGTTAATTTTATGCAAATTAATCTATTGTAAGTTTTGAGTTGTATATTTGTAAGAGTTTCATATACTACATTTGTGTATTTTCCTTTTTAGTAGGCTAAGTACACAAATAGATGAAATAAACTTAAAATTATAAATTCCAAATCCTAAGATTTAAATTTTGTGGAGTGGACTGAAACAAATTCAGGTAACTTGTTGCATGTTCATATCCAAGTTTGATAAAAACCCTTAACTATAACATCGTTTCTAGACCTGGTAGATGTACCATGGATTAACAAAATCTTCAAGTTTCCAAAATATCAAGTATCCTGTTTTTCAGATACTCCAGAAGCATTTGCCTCAATCAATTAGAAGCAAACCTATATATTTCAAACTATTATACATAATGATAATTTCAGATTATGCAGCAAAAAAATCTACAGGCAACACCTCCACTCTTTTTTGAAGAGCAGGATAGTGTTAGCAAGAATAATAAACAACATATGGTATTTATTCATATCCAGTTATTATTTGGAATAAGCAAGTATCTGGAAGTAATATTACCAATTCAGAAATCAAAAGCATTCATTTGCCAATAAACCCATACTAGCTGAAATGTGAAACTGAAAATTAACTGAAATGAACTGAAAAATATATTTAAAATCTTCTAATCGTCCTCATAATTAAACATATATGACTCCACAAACAGTGAAGAGCTTTGCTGTGAAATAGCAGGAGAATCTTTAAAATTCAGTTGGATTTCTTGAAGCCTGACATAACCTCCCAAGAAGCTTCTAAGAAATTTGTCAGTAGTTTAGCAGTCAAGTTCTAGCATAGGTTAGAATATGGCAAGAGGTGGTCATGGCAGAAGAAGAAAGAAGAAGAGAATTTCAAAATGGATAAAACCGAGCAGTAAGAAATTCAGAATTTCTCTTCATACACGAATTTACATTCATCAGCTATTTGGAAAAATCAAATGGCAATTTCTTATCATGACCCACAATCATTTATTGTGGATAAGAAGGAAGAACTAAGCAGAGATTGAAATAGTCAGAATAGATTTAATTGCCAAGTTATTATTGCTAGTCATACAAACATATTAGACAATACTAATTAACTGCAACTGTTCAGAAAACTCTTCAGATATATTAGTATCACAGTGAAAAATTTAATATAAAACTCTGCATAGCATAATCAAGGAACATACAATTTCTAATTTCTGTCCGTCTTCATTCAGACGACTCTAGAAATATTGTGATTCATTGATTTGTAAAGGATAGCATAGAAAACAATAATAAATATGGTGATGTGCACCTTCTCTAGCTGTGATAGCTTTCCACCACTTTTGTAAGTCTGAACATCTTAGAAGAAGTGTGTTTATCTTTTCCATATTTCATCCAGCTGAATGAAGGAGGCACTTCAATAGATTGCAAAACAAGACATTAAAAACTAAAGCCCAGATTCTAAAATAACTTTCTGTCTACGTTATTCCAATTATTTGAACCCAAATGGGCATATAATGAAAGCATGTAGCAATTGATAGGATTGGGCACAGGCCCAGCCTCTGGAATGGAGATGGCAAACCTGTTGAATTTCCAAAAATAAATTGATGTCATTTTATCTTTGTGCTACGTAAACACACAAAGCTGTTTAGGTGTATCACCTTGCCATAGCACCTTCTATAGTGGTGTCTATTAAAAGTTCACCTTTTTTTGCCCAAATCTGCTGAATAAGAGACTGCATGATGGATGAGTCTTTCAACTACAGGGTTTGTTGTAAGCACCCATACACATTTGTTACAGTTTTAGAGAGGTTTGGTGATGTGTTGGGTTTGAAGGGCTTTTTTCATATTCTACAATTGTCTGTCTTGGTGCTTTGAGAAACCTCTCTTTGCCTCTCCCCTTCAGAATACATCAGCTAGTTCTTTTTCTCTACTTGTTCTTTTTGTAACGAAAGCAGCATGAAAAAAGGGATTCTGGAGCAGTGGGAAAATAGAAAAATCCCCATTTTCCATAATATGCTGAACTACTCTATCTCTCTTTACTCTGACAGCCTGCAAAACAGTGTCAGTATAAGACATTCAGCTGTTTGAGACCGAATTTCTGTTGTAATACAATTCCCTGTCATTGTTTTCAACATAGTCACGAGGTGGCACCAGAGCTCAAATTTTTGGAAATGCCGTTCGGAAACTGCTATGCCTTTTCCTGGCCTCCGCTGAATTCATTATTTGTTTCGTCAAGGCAAAGCCAAAAGGGTCAGAAAAGTATTCACGGTGAAACAGAACCTGAAGAATCTGTCCAATGCGTGCAGCAGACGGCTGATCAGAAAGTAATAATAAGTTAAATGTGACAAATGTAGCATTTCCGGTGTATTTTATCAAACACTAGTGAAAGAATTAGTGGTATTTGAAGCAATGGTTTTCCAATATTTTTCTAAATTATTTAAAAATCACCATCTCTTAAGAACACTTTTCCTGGTGAAGATGGAGGGTGATTCTTTCATTTACATGTTTGCATTGAAGCTGTGCCCTTACAGCACTTTTCTGCTTACAGACAACAACCAATCAATGATGAAAAAAATCATATTTCAATCTTCTTATTTCCTTTCTTGTGCCTCTTTTGTCTTCCCTCCTCCCTCCAACTAACAACTAAGCAAGGAAGCCCTTCTCATGAATTTCAATATAGCCTTGTCTGTAACATATTTACCGACATTTCTTTTCCTCTTGATTTTACCCCTTACCTCCACTCCATTAGATTTAAATGGCTGAATGGCCATTCCCCACTGAGTGGGTTACCATTCCTCACAAGTCTGAAAGCAACTCAAACTCTAATATATGACTTTACAATAAAATCATATCTTACTGTCTTCAAAACATGACAGGCTACTTTCCTTCTATCCCATGTTCAAACCTGATTAGAGGCTTTTTTATTTTTTTGGGCTGTTATGAAATACTTGTCCCGTCTCAGAAGAAGGATTATAAAATTCATAAATTGTGTTTCACTAAAATAGTGGTGAAAATTCCAGCACACCGACTATTACCCAGCAAACCTTCCTCTGGACAGTCTGAATAAGCACCAAGAAGTTCTTTCCAATAAAACTTTGTCATGATGGACTTTTTTTGATTTTGAGATAAGTTTAGAAAAATGCCTTTTTAAATTTTTTTTTTTCCCTTTATTATTTTTCCTTATACTGGTGCTTAATTTCTGATATTGATTGGGAAAACAGCTGCAGAAAACTTGTAAACATACTTTCTTAGTACAAATCTGTCAAGTCCTGCCATGCTTGAAATTCAGCACAGAGAGAAGTATGATACTGAATGGAGTCCTTAGGGAGTTATTAAAACTCATTTGCAGTGATTTTATGTGACATTTTCTCCTTTGATGCAAAAAGTTAGAGCTAAAAAAATCCAAACAACCTTTCCCTACTTGTCTTCTCTGGTAACGCAGTTTATCTTGACAATCTGACTAGAGTCAGCATACTTAGTCTTTCACTTACATTTCACTGCTGATTCTCTTACTAATTTGCATAGAAAACAAAGTCTATTTGTTCTGGTCCCTTTAATTCTCTGTCTCTCCCCTGTACCGTGCAGCATAACTCCTTAGGACAAGGGTTGTCCTTCTTAATGCTGGGAAATGGCCTTTCCACTTATGTTAGTGTAACTGAAAACCATTCCTTGTTCTTTTTTTTCTGGTTTAGAAACATCTTTCACTTCTACTCAGACCATCACGGGGCCTTCTGACAGTGAAATAGATGGTGCAGTTGCTCTGTTTCACAAGTATTAACCTCAGTCCTACTTTTTGCAGTAAGAAATTTTCCGGACAACAACAGTGGGCTGCAAATTTCCATGGCAATAAATGCATCATAACATTTAAAACAATTGTGAAATAGCCATATGAGCAGAATTTTTAAAAACTTCTGGTTTCTTAAATGTTTAAGGAAGCAGTTCCCTAACTCTACAGAAACCTGTGTCTCTCAGACAGAAATGAATGCCCAGGGGGATTTAGCTGGCTTGCAGCAGTAGTAAAACCGTGACTTTTCGTTGATACAACACAAAAGAAAGCAATCCTTCCTCTTCAAAACAATCAGCATTTGCATTTGTAGAAGTAGACAAAAATAGAATACAATCAAAACACAATCATTCTTGCCTCTAGCAAAGATGCATACGTACAATATTTTTTAAAAAAAGTGAAATGCCTTAAAATAAGAATTGTTTAGAATGCAGCAATGTACAGTAAACATTTCCTCTCTTGCATGGTCCTGCAAAACTCCTGTAATCAGATAACAACTGTTTTTATATTAATAGCATGTTTAACTTTACATCATCTTCTCCTTTACTGTAAAAGAAAGTTTTAGGTGCTCACTCATTCCCATTTTGAAGTCGAATAGTTAGGCTGAGCTCTCATAAAGGACATGTTCCTGCTGAGACCCTCTTGCACTCATCCAAAAAGACACTCCTTCAAATAAATATAAACTTTCAATCATTGCTTCATCTTTAATTGGAAGTAATTTCAAAAACCTGCTATAGCTTTTTCTTAATGTTTTTTTTAATGTTGAAAAAAAAATTCTTTCTTATGATCATGAAATCAGATTTCAGAAGAACTGAAATGTTGAAACAAGAATTTCAACACTAGGCCTAATAATCTATTGATTACCAGTTTTATTTATGACCCATTTCTGCAAGGGTCCAGGCAGCAATACGGATAACATCCGTTCATTGATGTTCCTGAAACTGTACTTGGTTGTTACCTATGTCAAAGAAGTCAGTACAGCATATATGCTTTGTATACTGGTCACTGATGGTGTACCCCAGGGCTCAGTTTTGGGGCTGGTACTGTCTAACACCTTTATTGATGATCTGGACATGGGAATTGAGTGCACCCTCAGTAAATTTGCAGATGACAGCAAGATATGTGGAATGTTGGTCTGCTCAAGCATAGGAAAGCTCTGCAGAGAGACCTGGTCAGGCTGGATCAACGGGCTGAGGACAACTGCAGGAGGTTCAATCAGGCAAAATGCTGGGTCCTGCCTGCTTGGGTCGCAGCAGCCCCATGGAGTGCTACAGGCTTGGGGTGAGGTGGCTCGAGAGCTGTGTGGCGCAAAGGAACTAGGGGTGCTGTTTGACAGGCAGCTGAACGTGAGCCAGCATGTGCCCAGGTGGCCAAGAAGGCCAATGGCAATTTGGTCTGTATCAAGAACGGCATGGCCAGCAGGACCAGGGCAGTGATTGCAGCCCTGTACTTGGCACTGGTGAGGCCACACCTCACAACCGTGTTCAGTTCTGGGCCCCGCACTTTAAAAAGGACATCGAGGTGCTGGAGCATGTCCAGCAAAGGGCAACAAGGCTCGTGAAAGGACTAAAGAACATGTCTTATGAGGACAGCTGAGGGAGCTGGAGTTGTTTAGCTTCAAGGAGGCTCATGGGGGAACCTCATTGCTTTTTGCAACTCCCAGAAAGGAGGTTGTAGTGAGGGGTGCCAGTCTCTGCTACTGTGTCTGCAGTGAGAGGACAAGAGGAAATGGCCTGAAGCTGAGCCGAGGGAGATTCAGATTAGTTATAGGTGTTAGGGTGGTCATGCATTGGAAGAGGTTGCCCAGGGAGGTGGTGGAGTCACCATCCCTGGATATGTTTAAGAGGCCTCTGGATCTGGCACTGGGTGATGTAGTTTAGTGGTTTAAGGGTTACAGTGGTAGTGCTGGGTTTTTGGTTGGGATGAATGATCTTGTAGGTTTCTTCCAATCTTGATGATTCTATAATTCTATATTCATATATATATAAAAAATATTATTTTTTATATATTATATTCATATGCATACAATCAAAACACATATGATTATCACTACAAATTCAACAAGAAAGTACAGCTGCATCTAATAATTCCCTTCTATGCATTTTCTTTAGTGAGAAGTAGGGGGTTCTGGTAAAGGATCGCGATACCATACTCATTTCGTATTCAGGAAACTTAACGACTTTTCTTCCAAACACAATCAACCTTTCAAACTCTATACAGACTAAAGGATTGGGGAACTTCATTCTCCTGAAACCTGCATCTGAAGAACATGAACCTTTCCCTAGCACCACACCCAAAACATACATAGTAGTTTGGTTTTGTTTTCCCCGAAGCTTGCCATTTGATCAAATAGATCCTTCGGTACATGCATAATCTCTGTGCATAAATCTGCTTGCTTGTTTTCTGTTTTAATTGACGATGACCTTGTACATGTTCCATAAACTTCTCTCTCTCTTCCACTTACCCTATTAGGAATACCCACGAAGTAAACCATGGGTAGGGTGGGAACTATAGATTTTGGAAAATAATCGGGGTAGATCAAAACGTAGCCCTGTAGAAAGCATATGGGAATTTTCTCTCCAAATCTAATAATGGTAATGTTCCTTCTAGAATAAGACGTCTCCTCTTTCAGAAACGTAGTTCTGTTGTGCTTGACCATGCCAATATAAATTGAAGAGGGCCTGCAATGTTTAACACCCATTAACCAAGATGACTTTTGATTTCCCAATAGTTTAGGATATGATTTTTGAAATGCATAATCAGAGGCTACTGTAACAAAGACCATCAGTGTTTGTGTGTGATGAAGTACCCAAAAAGTAATGCTTAATTCCATCAGTGTGCCTGAGAGCTATAATTAAGTCAGTTGTGCAGCATCTGAACAAACAGAACAGTACATCCAAGCATGAACTCTGTCCAAAATAGAGGTAGTGATAGTAGTTTTATCACTTCAGCAATATTCTGCACAGCTGCTGGCCTCACGTTGAGTATTGTGTGCAGTCTTGGTCACCACAACAGAAGAAAGAGATTAAGCTATTAGAGAGCATCCAAAGGAGGGGAAAAAAAAAGAGATGTTGAAGGGCGCTTGAGGGGAAGGCTCATGAGGAGCAGCTGAGGTCACTTGGTCTGTTCAGACTGGAGAAGAGGAAACTGAGGGGAGACCTCATTGCAGTTACAACTTTGTTGTGAGGGGAAGAGGATCTCTTCTGTGTGGTGATCAGTGACAGGACCCGAGGGAATGCCCTGAAATTGTGTCAGGGGAGGCTTGGGTTAGATATTAGGAAAAGGTTCTTCACCCACAAGGTGGCTGGGCACTGGAACAGGCTCCCCAGGGAAATGGTCACAGCACCAAGCCTGACAGAGCTCAAGGAGCATTTGGACAATGGTCTTAGGCACATGGTGGGACTTTTGGGGATGGTGTGTGCAGGACCAGGAGTTGGACTTGATGGTTGTTGAAGGTCCCTTCCAACTCAGCATATTCTGTGATTCTGTAACATAAAAAATTTACACAGCCCATCATAATAAAGATAAAAGCCCTACACGGGTTTTATGTTGGTGTTTTATGGGTGTTATGTTTTCATAACACCCATAACGGGTGTTAGGACCTGCCTCTGAAGGTGGGGTAACTGAGGTTCTTGTTTATAAATCTGTCCTGGAGTGATCTACTATGATAATCTATTCCATAATCCCCTGCTTATGCCCAAAAATAATTATTGTTTTCTCTTTCCCCCACCCCCCAAGCCAGTAGGTATGTGAGCCTGGCCGAGATCCTAGCACGGTTGGGGCGACCGGAATGTTGCTCATTCTCTTCTGGTGCAGGGGAGGCCAAGAGGATGCTCCCTCTCTTCCATTTTGGGGGAGAGGAAATCCCGCCCTCTCTTCCGGTTCCAGAATTGGGAACATGGTTGCAGCGTGCAGAGCAGAGGGAGAGAAGACCAGAGCCCTTTTCCTGCTGCCCTGCTGTGCCCTGCTGTGCTCTGCCACAGCAGCTGCTGCTGGAGAGCCAGGACCAGGGCTGCTCCCCGCTAAGCCCTGTGCTGCAGCATGGTTTAGTTTTTTTCCCTCTTTCCATGGCGCTGAGCCATGCGGTTTCTCTGCTTGGCTGACTTAGGTTTTGGCCCACGTAAAACACTTTTCTTCTTCCTCCTTGACTGAAGAAGCTGGGGCAGCATTTTCTTTGACTGCTGGGAACTGGACTAAACAGGCTGCTGCTCCAAAACCAGTGGAAGAGGAATCTCTGAAAGTGGAGCAGCTCTGCGTCCAGCCCCAAGCCCTGGCAAGCCAAGCTGGGGAGAGAAGGCACACCAAGAAGGGTACAGCCTCTTTTTTTCACCTCCTGTGACTGCCTTGAGAGGGAAAAAGCCAACACCAGGTAGCCACTGGAATTTTTTTCTGCTAGAGGACTGCTGCGTAGGGGCGGGGGGGACCGCGCCATCTTTGGACCATGTGTTGGGAAAGGTGTCTTCCTCCTGCACTGCCTCCACTCTGCACACTTTTTGGGGAGTTTTGATTCTGTGTGTGTGGGGGGAGGTGGGCTCTGACAGTTTAGTGCTTAACAGGTTTTCGTTTTGTTTTCCCTTGCCTGATGGGAGGGTATTTTGTTTGTTAATAAACAGTTTAATTTTTTTTTCACTTTCTCTATTGGTATTCATTCCCTATTGGTGGAAAGTGGATTCTTGGAACCTTTTTGAAGAAAAAGACTCAGCCCAAAGAATCTATCTCCTAAATCTGTCTCAAATCCAAGACAAGATCCTTTGGGGCAGATTGGAGTGAAATGACACTAAATAACTGCTGTATTTTTATATATTCATATACACACATATATTTATATATGCATATATGGCAGGTTAATTTTAAAATAATTTGGTCGCAATGGAAAGGAGGTATGTAGCCAGTTTGGTTATTATCTATACGAAAATATAAAGATTACACTCAAGAAATCATATAAGGACATGAAAGGAAGAGAAAGAAAGGACAAGAGTAGATAGTAGGGAAGAAAAATCTCAGCACCCATGGATCCAGTGACTGACTTGATTGTTGCAATATAGATGTGATGGTTGCAGATGTCGGGGGTAGGGGAAGCCCACACAATATGAAGTTCAGTGGGTTAATATATGTTCAGGTGGGAACTCCCAGGTACCACCACTGTCTGATGCACCACTGCGGGTAATGTGCAGTCCTCTTGTGGAAGGCCCAGAGGTTAATCTGGGGGCACTTCAGGTGCCTTCTAAGACATGACCACTGTTTCTTTCATCAGCATAGTTAAGCCACTTATGCCTTGTCAGAAGGCATGAATACCTTCAGGCCTACCTATGAATGTCCTGACACCTCCCCCAAGGGGGAGGTTTACACCTGAGACAATTGTGTATGGGAGGAAATTGGCATGATAAAAAGCATTATTCCATCTCCACAGGATCTGCTTCTTACCAGCCTTTTTTCCCTTATCTGGCTCAACAAACAGCTTGTTCCTAAATAAAGTTTTGTTTGTCATCCTTTCATGGTGTATGCTCACGCCTTCTGCATCTGGGCTGTTCTTACGTAGACGAGAGGATTTGCCACTCCACACCCAAAAACTCTCCTCCTCACTTTTCTGTGTAGGGAGTGCAAACCTGGCCTCAGAAAAGCACCCACTGACCTGCAAAAGGCCAATTGTTTGAGCCATTAACCTTTAACATTTCAGTCTCTCACAATGGCCTATGAAAAATTCTTCAATTCTTTTTTTTCCTTTTTTTCCCCATGTATAAAATTTAAATAAGAAAAAGAAATTTAAATAAGAACAAGACAGAGATATCATTGAATTTTTTATATTGTTGAATTTTTTTAACAGGTTATCCTTATGCGTTTTTCTTATATGTGGCTTAAACAAATCCTAGTGAAGTGAAAATGAAAGGTACAGATTCAGCTATACTTGATATTACTACATTATTTTTTGATTAAGTTATTTACTGATTTTTCCCTCATGCACTCAGACGACTTGAAATTAAATGCAGAATAGCAACAAAGGATATAAAAAGTTACACGTGGCTGAATTTTATTTTTAAAAGTTTATTTGCTTAGCATAGATGAAAACTTTACCATTTTAATAATTAATCAAGCACATAGAAACTTGCTGGCATTCTTTCACTTTGGATAAATAATGGCAAACCAGAAATATTGATGTCGTTCAGAGTAAGCATACTGAAAAAAATACATTCTGGGTTACAGGTTTTAAACATAATATATATGCACTAAGTACCATTCCACAGAAATCTGAGTGTGTAAACTGTGTTTTATATAGACAGGCAAGCATAAAGACTTTCACCAACTGGGCTTCAGTGCATTTCAGGAACATGAAAGTTAGTTATCATCTCTTCCACATAAAGCCACCAGGATGTTTTCATAATCCCCTTTGAGTTCATCCTGTCAATTTAAGCATGAAAATCCCATAATTATTGGAATAATGGTCTCAAGTAAAATAAATTTCAATTAACATTCAATATGCATTGATCAAAAATCGGTGCTTCATCTATATAACTTAGTCACTTAATAACACACCAGTTAACCAGAGACTGAGCTGGAACTGAGTATCCTCACTGGAGTTATTTTTATGACCTAGAAATTAACATGTGCATTTCCAGATGCAGTGGAGCATAGGTGGACAAGGCCAAAAATGCTGGGAGGTCTAATGGCATAAATAAAGAAGAGAAGCACAGAAGATTTTTACCTACCCAGGAGCTTAAGCTTTTACTCTAAATAAAGTGAAAATTTCTTTCTTGACCAGTGGTGTCCAATGTTCATTAATATTAAAAGGCTCGACACATTGTGCCTAGGAGCATCTCAAACAAAAGGATAACAGTACAGTGACACTCTGTTCACCATGGGATTGCTTATTCAGCTTGGTAAAAGTGGATAATATGCATTAAGTATGCAGTGTAATTATTACATGCTTTTCTTGTTTTCTCTAATTTGAATCTAGTTTTCAGAGACATATGAATTGTTTAGTTTAGCCAAGCTATGCCTCAAGACATTTGGATGCAATCACCACTTTGGGACATGATGAGGTGATGTAATTACATACCAAATTACAGATCACACACACTCATGAGGGAAGAATAAAAGTGACCTTTGGCACCTACATGAAAAAGTAGCAGATGCCAATAAAAATCCAAAAGGCATTTTTATACATGTAAGGGAGTATATTTCTACTCCAATTAAGACTTTTTTTTTTTTCAGTAATGTCTACTAGTCTTCACAAAGATGCTTTGTCAGTTTAGCTTTCTCCAAGTCCCTCACTGCTTAAATTTTCTGGAAAATACACTGGGTGGTCAGTCCCTCTTAACAAAATATTTTGGTTAGTTTAACTCATTTACTTAGGTCATATGGAAAATAGGCCAAATAAATGTTAATAGAAGTTAACAATTCATTTGCTGGAGTACCCCAAATGTTAAAAACCAATATCCAGTTGCGTCAAATACCTCCCTTAGAGCTGTCATAGCAATCACCTTCACTCTCCTGCCGAGGTACCGCTTAAGTATAGGACTTTGGGGATACTGTAATCTCCATTCAGCTCTTGGCTTCTACTATTATATGATATCCTGAGACATGTATCATTACTGACAAATTATTACAGTTTTTTGACAAAAACATCGACCTGGAAAAGGAATTAGTTCTACCAGCCTGTGAGCCACTGAAAACATCAGTTACTGAGATACAATGAACTAGTCAGGATGAACTAGTGACTGAGGAGCAGAAAAGTTAACAAATCTTTACTGGACTTCAAAAATCATCCAGTTGTTTTGCATTTCCTATGTCACCTGGGAGAAAACCTACCATAATGGCTTGGCGGAGAGAGATGCCATACAGTGTCTTGTAATAGCCTTTGATCTCATTCATATCCACTTCATGGCGTGAAACCATGATTCTGATGAGGTCTTTATGTCGAGTCCCAACACCCTATTAAAAGAAAAAAAGAAAAAAGGGGGAAAAAAAAGGGGAAAGAATTATGCTACTTATGTCACTGAAATATCTTTAATCGAGTTCTGTGTGTTAATCCATCGGACTTCTTTACAGGTGAATATAGCCCTTTCCTTTTCCTTAGTGTCTCTCGTAACAGGGAGCTCTCATATCTGCCTTCTGCTCCGCATGAGCACAATTCGCTTCTGACAGGCTACCTCTGCCCCGGTTTTTTTTTTTTCTAAACATTTCTTTTAGCTGTTTCCTAAAAACAGACATGTCCTTCACTGTGCTTGCTAGACATTAGGGACAGCCTAGACTTCACTGTCTTTTTTCATTACTTTTTTAGTAGTGCAATGATCCACATTTTCATAATATTTCACTGAATTTTTCACATACTACTCCTAACCAAGTCACAGGAGTTATGGCAATACCTACATACTAGCCTGTTTCCTGATCTCCAGCTGCCTCACTAACTTGGGTTCCAAATTTGCCAGAAGGATCATGGATGTCTCATTAAAGATTAGGCTTCCACAAGGTTCTTGATCTGTAATTGCCAAGATCTGTAATTGTTCTTTTCTTTGCTTTTCTCTGTAATTGTTATTTCATAAGTGAGAGAAGTTCCAGTCAGCTTCCTGTCACTGTTGACAGAAAAGATATGTGTGGATGGACAGACGCCCTCCTGAACACACTATAGAAACGAGAAAACTTCTCCAATGGAAAGCCTCAGGTTTCAAAGGAAAGAACAGAAGGAATGAGAGAAATACACTGAATTTCCTTCCACAGTCCTTTTCCATCACACAAAGGGCTTAGAGACCTCTAGCTAATATTTTATTTTTCAGCTTATAAAGCACCTCATGTTTACAAAGAGGAGTTCTTTCTTTATGTTACCTTCATCGCCAAATGGAGTTTTTCAGCGAAGAAAGCTGGCTTGCTCGTGGCACACTTTACTGTAATGAAGCAGTGAGATAAGGTCACTTCTGCAATACACGTAACAAGTAACAAAAGTCTAGTAATAAAACACTTAAAAAAAAGTCTCATTGTTCCTACCCGCATATCCTATTTATGTACTTCTTTGTTACCTTTCTTCAAAATATATTAGAAGAAGAAGTTCCTTTCCTCTGTTTATTCAGAAAGCAATTCAGTCAGGGGAGAATAGTTACTATAAAAACAAGACTATTCTCCCTAGTTTACTGCCATAAAATTAAGGAAGATGTTGGAGTACCCAAGAGGAAAAATGTGAAAGCATTTATGTCTTCTATAGCAGAGCTGGAGGTTATGATCTGATATTTTGTAAACCAAATTATAGTTTACTTTTGATATTAAGAGGGATCTGATGGGAATCATTCTTTTATCCAAACTATGCTTGACTGTGGTATAAAATCTAAGCACAAGATGGGTGTCTGGCTCCCATTTCCATCCCTGGTCCACTAGTAAGAGAGAGTCTCTGACTTATTTTACTGTTCACGAGCAACAGTCACTAACTTTAGATGAAGATTTTCTTGAAAAAAATCCACAGAAGGAAATTAGTTATATTTTTAATAATCATATATTAAAAGTATCCTTGCAACATGAAAGTCAGAGAAGAGTGGGTTTGATTGAAGACAAGTTTAAAGTTATTGGATTTTTGATACAAATTGTACCTGTTCTGACAGTTTTTTGTCATATTCATTTCCAGTAAAGGTTCTTCTATGTTGACAACTCATCTGTTCTCTTTAAAACACCTTTCCACATATCAGGAGAGGTATATCTACTCATTCATCAACTTTAACTGATTGTAGATGTCAATTAAATCACTATGATTGGATTAGATTTTCCAAGGTATTATTTACCAAGCTTCTCAATGAAGCAGAGTAGGTACAGTTTCCAATCAGAGCAAGTATGGCAGAAGTAAGAGTTTAAGTTTCATCAGTACATACAGTAAGTTTCAATCTGCAGAACTACTTACCAAGGGCAGTGAGGCAATTCTCAATATCACCTTTCAGCTCCAAATCCAGTACCTTGTTCATGTCATGCTTGCTGTATTTGCTGTACTTCTGAAAGACTAATTAAGGGAAGAACACAGTATTCTACCTGCACTGTCTCTGCCTTATTCTGTCCTCACTGCTGCAGCAGAACACTGTGGGTCATCTTTCTCACTTTCTTCAGACAGCACAGTGTAAAGAGCAGTGTTACTGCATGGACTGGTGGAGTCAGCATAGAGAATGGGACTTTATTAGGATGGAAGGGTTCATATTCCCTTTGGTAGGGGTAGAGGTGGCCAACTGACTACACCAGAGCCTGCGACGTTGTGTGATAGCCCTCTATCTACAGCAAACTGGCCGAGAAGCAAGATTGTGTTGGAGAGATCTCTGAGCCTCTACCACACCTATTGCTTGGCATTGTGATCCCTAGACATTTGAGACTTCATGGTAATAGTTCTGTTAATAGCCTAAATGATATTGCTCATCTTGACTATGGAAGGAACAGCTAGGCTGCCAACCACACCCTTAGTCAGGAAGCATGCTTCCAATTACAAAGACCTTTGCTGCAGGCAGAGTCACATCTTGATAATCTGTATCTCCTCTGAATTCATGAGCAGGGCGTGTTCAATACTGATCCTAGAGAAGCACAAAGTTTTGTTCGACATACCCCTTCGAAGATGTGGGTAGCTTCTTGCAGTAAGAACAGTAGTAAACACATTAATATCTGTTCCTTTCCTTTTCTCTCCTGCTTCATACAAGGCCTGTCATAAAGAAAAGAAAGTAGTAAAGTCAAGAAAATAGAAATTCTGTACTTCTGAGGGTCATTGCTTAGTAGTAATGAACACCAGCCTTTGACACAATCCATAACAAAACTCTACACTACCTCAGACTAACTCCAGCTCTGTCAAATAATGCTCCATGCTTCACTTGCATCAGAACAGTACCTAGCTAACATTAGGCAGCTAGAAAACGTATTCTCAGACATCTTACAATCACCATCTACCTTTCCTGGGTATACTACATTCTTCAATGAAGTTATTTTTTCATTTGTTATTGTAACAGTTTGCATGGAAGTTCAGGGCATCCTGGTAGGCTTTCTTAAGACTGACAAAATTATCTCTGCAATTAACTGGTCCAATATACAGGAGAAGTCTATGTACCAAGTATTCTTGTCTTTCCAGGAGTGACTTTTATCTCCAGGAAAGTAAAAACCAAATCAGTCTCTGCCATTTTCCTCACCTCCTCAGACCTCTTGAAGGGTAATAATTAAAGACCTCCACACAGCAGGAAGAAGATTTAACAACAATCTTCATCAAGATAAACAGTACTGAACTTTTGAGCTTAGATGGAGTACTAATTTACTTTCATATCTAGGGCTGATGAGAGAACTAAACTCCTTATGTAGCAGAATAAAAGCAGTATTTTTCAATGGCCTTTTCTTGGCTGGATTTTTTAAAAAACCAATTTAAAGTCTATCTACATTTAAATTGTAATGGTGTGATGTAGGATTTTATAGATGAGAACTGAGGAAAGGCTGTTAAGTTTTATCAACATTTTAGCAAAAATAGTCCCATTAATGGTGGAAGAAATAAGGAAAAGATCAGATGTTTATTTGAGAATTACTGGAAAATTACTGTGACATTTACCCAACAATCTTGAAAGGTTCATCACTGTAAAGCAATAGCTGTACCTAACATACTGCAGAGTTCACAGTGGTCAATGTATGGTAGCTAGTTCTGCACATACATGAGCACAAACTTGTCCCTTAATTCAAGAACTGTTTATAAAGAGAAGGAAGACTGGGTCTAATTCCTCCACTTGTTGACCTGCACTTCAAATGATCTGCATGCTTTACATGAACTAGATGAGGTCTTGAAGAAACATTTCTGAAGCTAGATATTAGGGTGAAGATCTAATTTCCTCCATATATTGAGCTTACATGAACTTTGTAAAATACTATCTCCTCAGAAATGATTGCTGTATGACATTGAAATCTCTGTTAGGTCTGCAATGTACAACATTCAGACAGCCACTGTAATCTCAAGTAAGTCAGAGGAAGAGTTCTGCACAGTGCCAAGTATGATCTTACCCTGGCATCATTGTCAGCAAGTTCATCATTGACATGAGGATCTTCACATCGATCAGCCTACATAAAAAAAATAAATAAATTTTCACTGGTACTCACAAACATTCAGTTCACTAAAGCTCAACATTTTAGAGTTCTGCAGCACCATTCTCATACATAAATGAATATATAGTTGGAAATAGGTGCAGTTAGGTCAGTTAGGTCAATCATTCTGTGAATAAAACTGTTGTATTTGTAATCAAAGTTCCTACTTCTAAGGCCATCAGCAACTTATTTCTCAAGTCCTACATAAAAATCTACAGGAAATATTCGTTTCTTGACAACGAACTACAGGTTTCAAACCTGTGGTCTGCTCCCTGTTGATCATTCAATAGACTCCTTTCAAGCTGATTTGAAAGTTAAAATTGAAATCCAAACCATGCACAGGGAAGTATCAAAAAATCATACTGTGTGCATGTATAAGCTTCATATACATATACTCAAAAATCAAATATTTATGCATTTTGAAAGGGTCTTTTTATTGGGAAGGTCCAGTGTTTGAACTCACGTGCTTTTGAAAGCAAATTTACAAAACACTTTGTCCACTTGTTAACTCCCCGCCCTTGTCCCATTATCTAACTACTAGAAACATACCTCAACAGGAAGAAAGAAAAGTTTATTTTTTTAATTTTAAGCATTTCTTCATTTTCTATTTCTAGTCAATTGGCATGACATTATGCCTGTTCAAGTGCTTAAAGACAGCACAAAAAAAAGTCTTAAAAGCAGAACTGATAAAAAAATATGTTACAGTAAACAATAATGTTTTTTAAAGGCATTTGAGATAAAATATCATTATAGTTCATTTAAGAACAATTTCAAATGGCCTAGGGTATGAAAGTAAAAAGCAATGCAAAGAAATAAATATTACCTAAATCTTTATTTATTGGATGTCTCTCTAAAATAGTCTTGACAACATTGATTTTTGATTACATATCCTGTCACTCAAAATGCTTAAGCATAGCATACCTTGGCTAGAGCAACCAAAGCCTTTTGAAAGTCTCCAGATGTGTCAGAGATGATGTCTTGTGTCAGATCTCTCTTCAGCACTGAAATCAAATCATAGTTTGTTTTAAAGTTATCAACTAGGTTGACTAGATAACCTTTAAAAGTCCCTTCCAAACCATTTTACGGTCTTTTACAGTCTTTTCTTAATTTCCCACTTAAGTATGCCCACTAGAAATGTAGTTTTCTTGCTTTCTCTCATTTGGTTTCAAGTGAAGGAGTTTATTTGTAACATATCCTCTAAATCCTGAGTTGTGCTGTGAAATTGGAGGTTAAACCCAAAATATGCTGAAAAGTGTCCTTCTCTAAGGTCTTGTGGGTAGCATTGTCTTGGGTTTTTGCTTGTGAAATACAAAACCCTTTTTCTGAACCTTTTTTTTCTCATTCTTATTTCTGGCTGTTCTTATCAGTATTGAACTCAAATACAAAACTCTCCCAAAAAATCAATCTATTAATATGGGCATCTAAGATTATTTGAATGGAAATGTCTTGTAAAAGTTACCTCATAATCTCAGAAAACATGATTTAATTAGACAACACAGTCAGCTTGACATATAAGACAGACACTACATTACATTTTAGTAATTTCTTCAAATATTTTCCCCCTGTATTCCACTGGTTGCTCCTGCTGCTAACATGCCTGTGTTGCTAACTCTGTCAGCTTTTTTTTTTATAAGCCTATCCTTTTATCTCAAAATGTCGGCCAAGATTTAGTTACAAGGGAAGAAAAGCAGCTTGGTTTTGCAAGCATCCTAGAAAGCATCTAAATGAGACACCCACAATTCTGGCAGTGATTGATGTTCCTTTTCCTTCAGTATTGGGATCTACACAGGTCAGAAAAAGCCAGCATGACCTCCATCCCCAGCAACCCTTTCAAATTTTTGTCAAGCTTCATCTGCCTCCTATAATGTTTTCAGCTTCTCATACTAAGAAGTGAGGCTGTGACTCTAATGTGTCTGCTATAGAGTTATACCATTAATACTTCTTTTTTGTTCTGAATTACCTTCTTTGTAGTATCTGTTGGCTTCTTTGATCTCTCTGTTGTTTCTTGAGGCCAGAATCTCAATTAAGGTATTTTCATCAGTTCCAAGCCCCTGACAAAAGTGATTGAATTTTTAGAAATGTTATTCAATAGAGCAAACTTAAAATTCATAACAGAAATAAGATGAAGATTATTGACTTGGCTTTGAAGGCACCACATGGAATAAGAAATAAAAACTAAAAACGTTGTGCTTCCATACAGTATTGTAATTTCAGCTCTTTCGGATTTACATTTTTATCACATTTAACATACTGGTACCCAAAAGAAGTGCTAAAGGGATCAAACAATGCACATAAAAGATAGGAATGTAAAATCTATGAAGAAAAATATCTCCTTCCCTTTTTGCTTTCTCTTATGTAAACATAGATGTAAACACTATGGCTCCCATTAGCAACCAGTTTTCAGAAGGCAGAATGAGTTCATTCTCACAAAAGAATCTCCTCCCTCTCTGAAATTCAGCAGAGATTACTGGGTCTTGTTCTCATAAACTGAATTACTGGTATGGATTTATTTTACAAAATGAAGTTAAAATAAAGATAATACACAAGCTTTGAAATCTATGTCCAGTGGCATTTACTACAGGCCTTGATAATCACCGATGCTCTCTAGGAAAGTTCTTCTCTGAAGGTTTTGCCTTACCTTCATCGAGGCTCTTAGTTCTTCAGCATCAAATTGAGCTGGAGTTTTGAGCAAAGCCACAACAACATCTTCCAGGTGGCTTTTCAGAACTTTTTTCAAAGCTTCTTCTAGGCTCTGTTTCAGGAAGAATAAGAAACACACTAAGCTATGGTAAAAGTGTAGCCGCTGTTCAGCTGCAGTCCAAAAATTAGTCTCACCTCTGATCAGTCTTTGTCTACATCATTCCTTTAGCTACTAGAAAGAATTATGAAGCCTTACTTCAAGTTTTAAAGTTGTCACCTTTATGTTAATCAAAGTGTCAGGCAGGGTTTTTCAGTAAGCATTCGGGAGTGTTTACACACATTGCAGTTCAGCTATATTGACCCCTTTACAGCATCAGAAGAAAACTCAAAATAGGCTGCTTGTTTTTCAAGAGAAGATAAAGCCATATTGCTCTTACAATTATGACCAAGTTGCTTATTTGTATAACATTTGAATTCATTATTTATTGCTTGAAGGATACAGAGTTTGAAGTGGACATATGTCAAAATCACAAGTCCTGAAGACATGGGCTATAATCTAATTTGACCTAAATTTAAGTGTGGGGGAAAAGAAAATAAATTAAAAATCTGATTTATTCTGCTGCCTATTTAAAATTGTTCAGTACTCTTATTCTATTTGTGTCCAGCTTGTAGCTGTAAGAGTGAGAATGTCAACCTGCTTTGTCAGGATACTTAAAGCAATGACATTATTTCAGAAACAAGCACTATGTCCATAGTTAGTTTTGTTCTTCTTTTGATAGTGTGCCAGGAACTACAGTATCTGATAATCTAACAGCATTAGTGTCCTTGAATCTTTGACGTTATCTTTCAATATGACTATTTAAAAGATATAAAAGATATAATTGCAAAGCTGGAGTTTCCTCTGAGGGAGGAGAGGGCTGTGAAAACCACAAGTGAGGTTTTCTGAACATAAACAGGAAATCTAGACTTAAGTGAGATATTGTTTTCCAAGCTGGCCTTTAAAAGTTACCCTCAAAGGAATCCCTGTCCGAAGAGCAAATGCTTAGTAATTCTGGTATGCCAACTGTGAAATTCCAATTTCAATTTAGAGCTAGAGGTTCAACTGGAGAAAATCTGTAACAGTAAAGAGTAAGAGCAATTTAAACATTTTCCAGAAAAATGCAGTAACTTCCAAGCTTCTCAGTTCCAGGGACTATCAGTTTTACTACCTAGAGGTAGGAGAACACTAAAAGCCCCTTCCTATAGCAGTGTTGGTATACTTGATGAATAGTGGTGTAGTCCTACAACTCTTCTATCCTATTCAGCATTCTATCTATACTCATATATACCATCTGAGCCAAGAGCAACATTGATATTCTGGGTGTAAATTTAAGCTTGGCTTGAATATACTTTACCTTTCCTTTAGCCTGCTGATAGGCAGTTTTGATTTGCTGACGCTGAGCATTTGTTCTTTTAGTCAAGATGTCAATGATGGTGGCTTCATCCACACCTGTAAATCACCAAACAAAATTCCCTATCTATTCAAAGTATATGCATCATTTAGCCAGTTACATTTTTCATTATTATGTGCTGTATGTCGTATTTTGATTTCTTGACACTCTCAAGTTTAAAAAAACCCTAAAAAACCACAAACAAAAACCCACACTAAAAGAGAAAATAGATGGCATACTCATTTAATCTCAGTAAGTCAAACTGAAAAACCTTTTAAAGTACAGACAGAGTGACAAGAATTTCATTAAAAGAGAAAAATGTAACAGAAGCATACAATACATTGTCAACAAAATCACTGCCTCTTGCAGGAATTTTACGGAAATCAATGCAAAAAGTATTAGCATGGTATGTTACAATACTTTTTCCTTCTCTAGAAATAAAATTTTTACAACACTACCTTCAACATATTCAAGAACTTTAATATAGTATTAAGGTCTGAAACTGTAATACAACACCAGACTATCAAAGAGTTGAGATTCTTTGTCAAGTGGCATAATTTAATGTATTGCCAGGCTTTTTAGAGGCACCTCTGCTTTTACTATCTCTTGCCATTGCCTCTTGCTTTGACATTTTATTCAGTACTATTCTTAAAATTTCTTGAGGAAGAGTCCTAATGTAGCAAGGGAAATATTTGTGCCTCTTACCCTTTACAGTAATAGCTCTGTCCAAAGCAACAACATCAGCTGATGGATCAAAATTAGGGTATGACTGTACTCCATGGACACCTTTTGAACTTTTCTGCACAAGGAAAATAAAAAATAAAATTAAAAAAAATTGTTCATACCAAAGAATATTTTTGTATAGAAGTAGTTTCGGATGACTAAATAAACTATGAATTTGGTATTGCCTATTATTATCAAGGAACATATTGTTTTGTAGCTACAGAGAATTGAACAGGTTCAGTGATGGATATGCATTGGATCTATTCCTTTCATAGCTCTTATATTAAACAGAAAGTACTTCATATATTGTTTTAGGTACCTGAAGACCTATTTCTCGGTGTAAATTGGATTGCACAGGAAAACACTTAACTGGTCCTATTAGGAAATTATATCCAAATTTTAAAGTCTCTAAACCCACAATTAAATCCTACAGGCACTTCCAGGCAAGTGCTACTAATTTCTTTGCTCATCTTATGCAAACTGACTGTGCATCACATTAAGGGTCTTCTCAGCTGACTCATATCTAAGGCTACAAACACTTCTTGCATTCAAGGTCTTAGGGAAGAGTTCAAGCCTAAATCCTACAAGGAAGTCAAGACCTGTTGCCCGGTGCCTTTGAGACTTTAGACATAAGCCACAGTCTTCGCAAAGTATTATCTACTAGCTGGTTTTGGTGAATCTGCTCTTCAATGGGCATTCCCTTGTCAACATCTAAAGGCCTCTGGGAACTATACAACAGATTACATGGCTTGCCCTGTGTCAGCAACATAACAAATCAAGTTACTGGTAGGACCTAAAACTCAACAGCACTATCTAACTGATGCCTCCTTCTACTACAGAAGCTGTGAAATGCCCCTAGATTCTTGGATGAAATATTTATACAAAATTCCTGTTATTCTGAGGTTTTTGGTGAGATTTTTTATTAGAAGACACCAGTAGTTTACCTAGATGTTTCAGAATCACCTATATTCTTTTTGTTGTTTCAAAAAGTAGCATTTTAATTTTTTTAATCCCTTGCCATTAAAATAAAATACCACAAGAAAAAGGGCAAGGTCTTATGCATACATGTTTTACATCCAACACTTTGTAATGAATTTTGTACACTTCTAGCACCTGATAATTAAATGTTTATGTCCCTACACAATTGTCTCACTAGGAGTTGTAAGAGAGGAGACAGACTGCATACTTAAAACAGTCTCTTGCATACTTTTCAAAAGATCATTGTGTCTTGCATGCTAAGTCAACAAAGAAATTGGAATGTTTCACTGCTTGTTTCTCAATCTCAGCAGGCTAACCTTTGTATACTGGTTTCCATGCCAAACTTATCTACCAGCAATACAAAACTGTCTGTAACCACCACAGCCAAGAATGTCTCAGAACCCTGAGAACGTAGAGGGAATAGGATGGCAGAGCCAAAGGTTTATGCACAAAACGTTGTGGAGTCAACATTACAAAATCCACAGGGGTCTAGAGCAGAAAACATGTATTTCCTGAAATTTCCTCTATATAATTTTGTTTTCAATATGTAAGTTTTTTCAGAAACTCCTGTGACTTCACAGTGTACTGCTTTATGTTTGCTTTCATTTCAGTATCTTCACTTCATTATCACAAAGATTTTCCATATCATCCTAGCGCAGTAATTCTTGATTTCTCACTACCATATCCCTCCATTCTAAATGGTAACAGTACTCCTTGTCTGAGATTTTTTATTATGTGCTGTGGCTCTTTCCACCATAAGCATGACATGTGATATGAAAACTAGGACATATACTAGCGACTTCCTCCTTTACATTCCTGGGTTCTAACTCATGGCTTCCTATACCTCAGCCAAAGAGTCCCTGACTTTTTCACATACACCATCTGAACATGTTCTTACACATTCACACAACTCAGCATCAGATTACTACTTTAAAGAAGCGAATTTGAGTGAATCAGTGACTGGCCACTGGGAATTACAGTTTAATCACACTCAATGCTGCCTAGGAATTGATAACTAGACTGATGGGTGCAAATAGGAGTAATTTCTCATCTGGTAGCAGACTTCCTAGGTTATATGTTTACATTAGATTATACACTGCAATAAAACTGGGTTCCAGTTCTAATCTGCTGGAATTTTGCCACTGTTTTTCCTCCATTTGGATGTATGAAAGATGTTTAAATGCCTTTAAGTCACTTGTAAGATTACAGGAAAATAAGCATAATGCTCTCAAAAGCTGATAATACTTACAATACATTCCTGCTCCTGATTGTCCATGAACCATGCCTGCTTGAGAAATTCTGACACCATAGCCATGTTGACAGAGTTTCTGGGAAGAGATGAATCAAGTTACAAACCATTTTTCACCCTTTTCAGCACCAGTGCAACTCAAGATTTCCCACCCTAAAAATAATTTCTCTAGAAATATAACATGGAGTCGTTAGTGTCCCAAGTGGTAACTGGCCAGCGCAATTGGAAGCAGGTAACTTTGATGTTTCACAGGTGATGTGATGCTCCACAACTGCTTGCTCACCCCTACACTCTTAGCTACTTTTGTAAGTTTTAGATTAGTACAGTAGTAGTACTATTTGCTTCTAGCAATACATTAGCATTAGCATTGACTTACAAAGGAAAGTTACTAGAAACCAATTAGTCTGTCTTCGTCATTAGTTAATCCATTAGCTATGCCCATTTAGTTTGATTATTTTGAAATTTAATGGTAAAAAAGTATTCTTGTCTCATCATTTACCGAGGTTGGAGTTTTTGTGTATTATGTTAGGACAAAAGATATTCCCTTGTTAAATATAGTTTTGTGTAATTTCTTCCACTAGACGTTTTCTAAGGAAGATGAGTAAATCTGGATAGTTTTATATACATTGTTCTTTATTTCTTACGTATTTCCTACAATTGCTACATAATACTAGGGCATTACCAATTTAAGAGGAGAAAATAAAAGTAATTTTTGCTTTTTGCCACTCAAAAAGAAAATCCATCCAGCTTTTCCACAAGTTACTATGCAGGAAGGGAAAATATTACGAGTGGTGATGTCACATTAAATACTCAAAAATAATGAATACGTTGCTTCATAACAACCTCTGTTTATGGTGTAAGGTATATTCTGTTTCCTAACGGAAATAGTGAAGGAACAGAAAGGAGAAAGCAATAGTTTATCAAATAAAATTATTCAAAATAGGGTTTTTTTATAAACACTGTTCCACAGCAAACTCTAGGGAAGACTTTGTTTTAAAGCGTACCTATGAACAGTAACTAAAGATAATGTTGCTGAGTAAACCACACTGGCTTTGAAACTGGTGCTAAGAGACAAAATTCTATTTGCAGTCATGGGGTACAGATCATATACACAATTATAAAAAATGATGTTACGTATGCTGCTAACACATCCCCTATGTCCTGCAGACCAGTCCTTTGAATCAATACCTCTTTAGGACCAAGGAGTGTAGCTGCGGTCCAGCTCTTTCCTTCCCTCACAGCAAAACTGTAAAGCTTACTTCCACATTCAGCAGCCAACAAAGTGACAACTACCCCACACAGCTCGCCTTCAGCTCTCCTTACCACCCCTCTCCAAGGCAGGAGCCACCCATACTCCCTCTTCCCCAAAAAACTGTTACTTTTGTTTCCTTCCCTCAGCCCCAAGGGCACAAAATTTATCTCTGCCTGTGCTGCCAGAAAAACTGAAACTGATTTAAAATGTGTATTTGCATGTTACTTAAGAGTATGTCTCAACTGGGTAAATAATGGAAGAATTGAGTCAGATTTGAGGACTTGTATGACCTGTCATTTATTCAGGATCAGAAAAACATGTTTACATCACAACTGCAACCAGCACTTTTCTCAAGCTCTTAGAGTGACTCCCGCACCCTTCTTGTATTGACAAAAGTTAACAAGGGAAGATGAAGTGCTATCGTACCTGAAGTTCTGCTGCATTTTATAACAGCACACATAAAGGCCATATGCAGCAGGATGAAAACACTTAGAAGTCTCCATACTGAGTACGCTGAGTCATCAACTCTGACATGTACTGGTACGTCTGTTGACTAACTGATTCAGAGAGCATATAACCATTTAAAATTAAGAAACAGGATTCAGTCTCCCAGCACCAGATCTGAGAAGAGGTGTGTTTTGCTTGATAGAGAAACACTTTTTTAGGGAGAGCTGGCTTCAGGAAACACTGCTAGCACTTTCATTTCTTCTACATACCCCCACATCTACCCCTCACATCCAGCTCTAGAGGTTTTGCTGCCCTTGGGTTTGGTTAGAGCAGAAGGCTCCTAGACTACACTAAATTTAGTTTATTAAGCCTCTAAACCTTTATGTCTTTTCCAATTTAAATTATACAGTAAGAAAAAAAATCTGTCCCTTAAAAACTAAGTATTTTTTTCTTTTGAAATAAAGACACTTTGACATGTAGATCCATCTATTTCCACCTAGTAAACAAATAATACAATTTTAATATGTCAAAGTAGGCTCTTGCAAGGAGCTAAAGACCTCAGTCTGCTTGAACTAGCTTAGAAAGATAAGAAACACACTTACATATAAAACTCTTCTTTTGCTTAATAAGAAACTACTACTCTGAGAGGAAAAAAGAAGACTGGAACCTAGGAAAACAGTTAGCCCCCTGATGGAGACAAGGTCTTGCCCAATGCTTTGACTCATGCCACTGTAAAATGCAAGCAGATCACGTAAACAATACCTACATCCAGAAGGGATACATTCAGTCCAAATATTATTTTAATGTAGTATGAAAAGTACTGAAAGAACTGATGGCTTTCTGACATATATTTCTGCCTACTTTTATGCTCAGGACATAGACTGTAAGCAGGGAGAGGAAAAAAAGCATGTGCTTACTGAGTGGAGCAAACAGAAGGTACCGTAGAAAAGTATGATGTTCCTTTCTGGTTACTCCTATTTGAGAGTTATTCTGTTTAATAAAATATTGTCCAGGCTATTGTCTCTTCCCACATCCCAGTCTGGAATATGTAGATGTCCCGTTGAAAAGGAAAGAGGATCAAGAAATTAATATCTCTCAGCTTGAAAAATATTGTGGGTTTTATGCATTTTATCTTTCCCAGTTGGAACGATCAACATCACAGCTGGATTGAAAAATTGAACAGACATCTAGATTAAAAGCCCAAACGGTTGTTTCACAAAAATTACCACAATGTTGCTTTCTACTTGGCTCTTAGTTCCCTGAAGATGCACTCTTGAACTGGCCCTATCGAAATTTTTTTAGGTTTTGAGAAAATACCTTATTAAAAATATTTAAAGACACAAACTAGATTTTTACACTACAGTCTGTGTCAAATGAGCATTTATTTATGCTTATTTAACCATATCGTGAACCATGTCAGATACATCATCTCTGGTTACTGTCAAAGGCTAGATACCAGGATCTTGATGTAAAATACAGTCATGACACACAGTTAGAAAAACAGGCAGAAGATCTACCACAGTAATTTACTTTGCAGTGCAAAGTCTGCTGAATACGAAAACATCAGAGAGAGAAACCATCTCATCCTGGTACAGTTCTGTGGAAAGATTTAGCAGAACAAACTTCACATGATACAGCTCTTACATGGCTTTGCCTAAGTTCTTAGTCAGAAAACCAAGATTTTCTAAAAGATTGGTTTGATTTCTAAAATTTGATTTCTGATTTGATTTCTAAGAGGTTTGATTCTCATCACTTTCATGAGCAACAACTCCTCTACTATCCTAAAGCAACAAACTGTTGTTGAAGTAACAGCAGCTGTTTCTATTTTTTAAGTTTACATACAAAGCATAGCACTTTTCTACGAACTCCAGTTTTACTGCAGATTTCTATCATGGCCTATTAAAAGTGCAAACAGAAAGTATATGAAATGGTCACCTCCAAATAAGTTGCTTTCAAAGTTTTAACCTTTTTTTTATTTCCTTTATTTAATTGCATTAAATAAAAGCATTAATTGTCCAACTGCTTGTGTAAAATGTTCCAAAACTGAAACAATTTCTCTTGCCCACACCCATCTTTTTCCTTGACAGCAAATCCAACCTACAGAAAATTTGCACCAGGTCACTTGATAAATTCAGCATACAATTCTCAAAATGTCCTGGGTACAGGAGATTTAGGTATGTACATGCACATATGTACAGCATACAATTCCTAAAATGTCCTGGGTACAGAGAGCAGTAACGAACTACAAAATCCTACCTTTCTCCTCACAAACACTACCTTGCAGGGCTGCACAGTCAGGAGCAAAGGAGCAAACGACTCTCAATTCTTTTATAGCCAGTGCAGGAGACTCCACCCAGCAACCAGTGTTTCCACAGCTCCAGTAATCATCTGCAGCAGCTATATCCGGGTGCCGCCCAAAATGGAGAAACATTTTTTAAAAAAAGTCATTGCGAAACTATGTGCTGGCAAAAGTATGTGCAGATTTCAGCGGGGAAAAGACAACAAATGAGCAAGCCATGGTAGCTCTCCTCCCTGCCATGACCACATCCCCTACATTAATAAATTGCCATAAATCTTTCAGGATCATATGATTAAACGTTAAGAAAACTGAACTTGAGCTACTTTCTTCACATTCTGACATGTCTGATACCATTTCAAAGTGAATATATTAAGATATATCTTTGCTCAGTGAAACTTTGAGAGAAAAAAGAGCGAAATGTCAATGTGGCATCCTCACTTCACTGAGCTCTGGTGTCAATTAGCTCTGCTTCTTTTGAACACGGGCCAATGGCAGAAATGGCCCAGGCATAAAACATGTCTAGTATTTAATATAAATACTTTTTTTTTCTTGAAAAGAAATACCTGGAGAATGACAGGCTTAATATAAAGGCAATAACTGGCACCTACATTAGAATGAGGTTGAAACAATAAAATTAAACTCTGAAGTTCAAAGCGAGTATTTGCACAAGATGAGAGTATACCCAAACTGCTAGAAGTGGTTTTCTGCAAGCACTTCCTTGCCAAGGCAGCCCAGCACAGCACCATTCATATCACTAACACCTCAGATTGGCCTGGAGCATGATGTCCAGTGAAGAAATACCTCTTCCTGAAGCAGAAGTGTTTGCAACAAGCAGATAAAGCCTACCAGCAGACTTTCATCCCCTTCTGCTGACTTGCTGCAATGCACTATTACACCTAAAATGAGGAAGTATGGTTGATCTGTCTCACACGAACATACATGAAATGCAGTCTGCCCGTGAAACCTGTATCTAGCAATTAATTAAATGAGGAGGAAGAGCAACAGACTGATGGTTATTCTTAGAGGCAATCCTCACGAATGTCTCAAATGTAGCATAAGCCACATGCACACTCCAGCATAGTTTACATCTTCCTCTGTACCCCTGGCTGGGTGGTGCTCAGAGTAATCTGATCATCATAGTCAAGGAGGTGCCCATCCCACCAGCCTAAGGGGAGAGCCTCCAGGAGTGCTGAAGGAGACAGTGGTCAGGCCACTCCAGCCGTGGGGTTTGCCCTCAGCAGTGGCCTCAGCCCCTTTTCCCCACTTGAGTCACCGCCCCGCTGCCTTACAGAGGGCTGGGACTGAAAGCAGGACCCAGCCTATGGGCTGGTATCCTGTTGCATTCCCATCCCCAGGGAGGTGCCAATGCCTGGAGCTGGGACTGCCTACAGTGCCCCACTCCAGCTGTCCTGCTCCTGGCTGGGGTGATGGGATAGGAGGGGCTGCAAGGCCCTGCCTTGTTGACCCCCATGAGAACACTTCTGGCCTCCAGGGAGTCCCCAGCCCACCCAACTCTCTGACATCAATTTTCTTTTACACTTTGTAATTTCCATTCCCTGTTACATGTAATGTATCTTTTGACAAAGGTATTTCACATGTTTTCAGTAAACTGAATAATTCAAGGGCCTACTAGCTGACAGTGACTGTGAGCAAGCTATCAGGTTGTATTTTGATTTGTTTATTTAATTATGATGTGTGACGTTCAAATTACTCCAGCCCTCCTGACTTTCACGTCAGAATGACACTACCAGTCTTATTTCACTTGGGTCAGGTGTTGGCCAAAATTTCTGTTTATACTCTTTTTCTGAGACTGTTTCCCTTGTCTATTAATGAGCATGGCTAAGGGTAAGAATCAGTGTGCTACAAGTATACAGTAAGACACTCCTCCATGTCGACTCTTTTCTCTAATATAGATTTTCCGTTATAAGATTATTATCTCATTTTCTTCATAGTAGTTTTTAACTTCTCATTTGGTTCTTTTGGTTGTTTTTTTTTTTATTTTAACTAATTGTATTGTCCTTCAGGTCCATGTTTCCACCTTCAGAGTGATCTGACAGGAAGGCGTGCTACAACTCATTGCAGAAGCTGTCTGCATTTGCTTTTCCTGCTTCACAATGGGTGGTCAGATGTTGACTCACTGTCTTCCTGGAGCTCGACTGAGTCACCATCTGCACTACAGTGCCTTATTTTACAAAATGCTGAGACTTTAAAAATACAATTTTTTATTGTTAAGTTTTTAACTGTTACTCCATCCTTTGATTCATAAAGCTATAACAGTTTGCATATTGTTTATTGTTCGGTTGTCATTACTTATTCAGAAGTGGTAAAGCATGCAGCCACTGTCATAGAGGCTCAAATGTCTCAAAAGAAACAAAAATAGATATTTTTGTTTACAACACTTGATGTAGTGTGGAATGCAGTTGCTGCTGAGAGAAACAGAAATGCTCAGTGAAAATACAAAAGAAAAATGGTGATTTTTGATAAACTGCCAGATTTGGCCATGCCAAATATTTCTGTTAAGGCTAATGATGACAGCTCGGTTGGGAAGATGGAATTTCCCCAAGAAATCCATCCTACACAAAATGATAGCAAAATGAGTCAGGAATTTTCTTTGAGGTTGAGAGCGAGATCACCAGCCCTTAGATCTATTTCAGAGGCTGCTACCAACCTGCTGTAACTCTGTGTTTAGTCTACCCAAGGTGCATTAAAGCATAATTAAGTTTGTGGAAATTTAGGAAATGATCATTCTACCCACACTAATCCAAAGATCCCATTTTACAAATGACCTTCAGATTACCTATGATATAAACTTTAAGTGAAAATTGATGCTCACAAATTGCATTGTTATGAAATAGCATTATCCTGGAAGAGCTCCTGAGCATACTGTCAGTCAATAAATCATAAAAGAAGAGTTCTGCCTGTTCCACACCAAGACAGCCATCCGTTTTGAACCATCTGATAGCAATCCAGAGTCAACTGGAATCTGCCTCTCTCACCTTTTGCACCTTGTGACTTGTCTTCAGTAGCTTTTACCCACTTCCCAAAAAACTGAGGAGAAACACATTACTCCGTTTCCTTAGGCAGCCAGGATCTGCAATGTAGCACCTATACTCAGGTTTCAAGCACTAGAGACAGTAATATAGATGATACAGATCTAGGAGCATGTAGGAGTTACAGCAATCCTACAGTCCTACTGAAGGCAGTAATACTTCCAAGAAGACCTTCCAGAGAAAACACAGTATTTTTACTAACACATATTTAGCAATTCATGTACAAATCCTGTTTCAGGAAGCATGTCTCAGTTGAATTATCCAGAAAAATTTATTTCCAGTATATTGAGCTACAGGGCCTCCTCAGACCTTCATCTCTTCCTTTCACATTACAAGAGATTATATTTCAAATTCAGTGAGAACAGCTACACCATCTATTCATTTGCACCTAATCTGCATGAGTCTAGTGAGGTCCATCCAGCGTCAGGTTGTGATCGTGGGTATCCCTGTGATCCTATATTATGGTCTGGATGGCTTCAAATCTAGACAAAACTTCTTTTTTAGTTTCACGCTTAAACAAAAAAATATATTCATTAGATACAATAAGACATTCAAAACTGTGTAATATCTCTTATGGCTTCTCTGTTATAGGTTTTATTTTCATTAATGTGTTATTTCCCATTCCAATCATGTTTCAGCTGTGAACCATTTTGCGAGTTTGTAAATAGGGAAAAGATTGGCCAACATGCATTTGTGTCATGATACTGATTCAAAATAATTCATAAATATTTTTGAGGAATTTTCTAACAGGAATTAATTTTATTTGCACAGCATAAAATATGTAACACCTCTGTCTTTCAACATACATTTGCATTTTGTTATTGCCTCATGAAATATTGAATTAGCAATAATTCTTAGGCAACAGGAATTTCATATTTTAATCAAACATGCATCTGCTTCTATAATTAGCTTTAATACTTACTGCTGTCTTAGTTGCAGTAAATACCTTCTGTAGCTCCAGAAATTTTTAGAAGTGTAATGGGATATTCTGAGTCTCATGGTAAAACATGGCTTAGCTATCCAGAAGACACAAAATATTGGTGAACGACCCCCCACAGAGAGAAATAAAAATAGCCCATTCTCTACAAGCAGAATAGCTGCATGTGAAATCATGTCAAGGTAACATCATTTTGGTGATTAAAAATCCCATTCAGTTTAAATGAGCTCAAGTACTGCCACTTTAACTAGGAATTCATCTTAGGGGCACAAACTGAGAAGCATTTCCAGAAGATTTTCAACATCTCAGACTGCCTTGCAGACATAAACCACTACGACTCTGTGCCAAAGTAATTTATACGAGGAAAACGTGGAGCTTCTAGGAAGTCTCTAGGAAAAAAACTTTGGAAATCCTTGTTATGCACATCTTCCTCCAACTCGCAGTAGAGCAGAACTGACTAGTATGATGATGAAGCTCTGACAAAAATAGTAAATCAGAGTGGAAGGTAAAACTCAGTGCACATTGAGGGGAAAGTGCTAAGGGGACAAGACAAGGTGGGAATGCATAAGATTTTTAGTGTCCTATGAAGAGTATAATGTTAATCAGAGGGTGTAAATAATAACAGAAGTGTCATTCAGGACACTTTACTTTGAAGGATTGAACCGTGTATCAATGCTGTGGAAAGGTCAGTGCCCTTAATGGAGAAAACCACCAAATGTCCTCCCCCCCAAAAAACCAAACCGAAACAAGAGAATGGGTGGTATGTCACAACCAATCTTAGGAGGAATGGAACTGAGCAGTCTCTTCTAGCAAAACCAAGCAGCAGGATGAGCAGTAAGTTATGTTGACTCCACAATTATTTTGTTGTAACTTCAAAGAAAGACGAGACAACACTAATTAGCCAAAAATTAATCAGCAGGTGAACCACCTGTGGTATTGCAATATGCAGGTTAAATTTAGCCATCTGGGGTGTCCCCATTTATTTGGCATTCTGAAATTGATTCTTTGAAGTAGCTTTACATCTACTGCCATTTCTTGTGTGTCTCTTTTCCTTTTAAAGAAAATGAATATTATAAATATATAAATATATAAATTATAAATATTATTTAAAAATTTACAAATATATTGTTAGCAAACTGTGCTGCTTTGGTTGTTTCTGTTGAAATACATACCAGTGAGTGGATCCATTGTCAAAAAACATCCAGGCTAAAACAATAAAACATATCTTGTTCCCTATTTACAATGAGGAGCAAGTATTGTGCTCTGAATCTTCTGAATCACTTCAGTCGAGCAGATATTTGTTCAGAGTGGCATAGCCCTGACTTGGGTCCCACTAGCCAAGAAGAAACAAGAATCACATCATAAGTGCATAATAGTAAATCATGTTTTGCTCATTGTCTACATTCAGGGTGTGGTAAGAACAGTCATAAAAATCTGAGGGAACGATACATTCCATTCACTCTTGTCATACCTTTTTTCCATAATCAGTGGGTGTGGTTTGTGGTTAGGAGAAGTTTTTTGAGACTGTGTTACTATTTTACTCAGTAGCTTACCTGCCAAAATTAGTTGGACTAATTCACAATTAGTCAGTGATTGCAAAACTGATTCGCTCCTATGGAACATTAGAATAGTTTAATCTCAGATGAAATGAAGCTTTTTGTGTACCTTTCCCTCAAATATTCACAAAACCGAAGCACCAAGAGCCAAAAATCCAAATTCCAGTATTCCATTTGAAAATGGTTTTTTTTTATGACCTCCTCCTTTTATGTAGTATTTTTTCTTTAATTTAAATGTAAGTTTATTGTTGATTTTCAGCAAAATAATTTGTATCCAGGATATTTCTTACAGATTTATGTATTGCAATGTTGAACAAGAATTCCTTGTTGTGTTTCTATCTAAAATGCAAGAAAACTCCTCCTCTTTTCAGTTTTACTCTAGGCTGGATTGCCTCAAGACTACTGTTTGGGAAGAAATACCACCAAAGCACAATGGGTGACGTGGTGCAAGTCACAGTTATTAATGAGAAATTTTAAAGAGTTTGTTTGTTTCTCTGTCAAAGAGAAGGCTCAAGGCATGTTTGTATTTGTTGTAATTTGTGCCATTATAGAACTGCCTAAAGGTACATAACTCAGAGCTTGATTTGCATTTGAATTTCCTCAAAGGAGAAAGCCGCAGATGCACGATTTCAAATGTAGCCCAATTCTACACTACAGTAAATTATTTATCCCTAGAGCTGCCACGAGTTTCTCAAGAGAATCAATGTAACTGGAAATATACAAAGAGGAACATGAGATTCCTAGCCCTAGAAATTTATCTTCACATAATTATGCATGAAGTATTATGAATAACAAAATACTAGAAACAAGAGAGGAATAGTGAGTCCCAATGACGTTAATTTAAGAAGAAGACATAAAATGTAACTGATTACTGTAGAGATTTTTTGAAGGGTGTTTTAAGTAAAAAAGAAAAGAACGTTTGTCAGGTAAAGATTCTTCTTAACATAAAATTGACAAGAATACCAGCCAAAAGAAAAGTACTGAAACGAGTGACCTCAAGATACCTGTGGCACTACCAATCTGTTTTATTGTGTTTGTTTAATAGCTAGCACAGTCCTATCCTAGTTCAAGACTGGGAATACTACCCCTTAGAAGATTAAACAAACCAAGAAACATTACAGTAAACATTAAAAAATTGAAGTAGAAACCTTAAATACTCTATTTAAATAAAACTTGGGGTCCAGTATTTTCTGTTTGCTTTGCCAGTTTCTTCATTTAGCAGTAATTGTAGTGCTAATATGTCTTACATAATTTATTACTGTAAAAAAATTTGGAAGCATAATCTGTCAAATATGTTTTTATTTTTATAATTTGTGAATATTTAAAATCAAACACCCTCATTTGTTCAGATGGTTGATTTTCTACTGTTTCTTTTTCTCCTTTCTGATTCTTTTTTTTTTTCCCTTGTGGTAAGAGGAAAAGACGGAGGAAGACAACACCCCCCCCCTTATATTTTTGTTATCATAAAAAGAAAAATCACAAAATAGTTCCTTTTTTAAAAGAAAAATACTCTCTCTATAAAATAAGCCTTTTATATAGGTCCCATACCATGCTGTATTCTTTACATCCCAGTGAAGCTATAAAGTATTCAAATTAGCACAGTAGAGAAAAAAGTCATAGAAGTTAAATTAGTTGTGGATTATTTGTACAAAGATTTGCGATGGAGCTGTTTCCTACAAACCCACAGTGAAACTACTTGTTGCGTTAGTGATACCAAAAGCCTTCCTTTTGAACCATAATCTAAAGGCAAGTTCCTGGGTTTAGTCCTTTCTAACATAAGGGTGGGGTGCACAACAATCGCAGTGAGGTAGAAATCCTGAGCCACTGATCTCACCTGCCTAGGCTGGATCACATCAGCCTGCAAACACTTCATTCTGTATTTTCTTTTGCAATTGCTGAATAGTACTTGCTTCTCCCTGTTTCTGCTGCTGTTTTGTTCATATTAATATAGGAATATATCAGAAGTTTTGTGCCTGGAGTTGTTCCAAGAGAAAAGCATATTTGACTTACAACGCAAAATAAACTGCCTGTCTCAGCTGAGGCCAGTCACAGCATAATGGTACAGGCAATGATAGAAGTGTGGGCTTGTTTGAACTTTAATTAGCAGAGAAGGGAAATGGCAATACACTTCATAAAAAATCATAAAAAGCAGGGCAAACTTTACTGTAATGTAGTAACAGCTTCATCTGGAATATTTTAATAAGAGTTTATATGAAATTTGAGCTGAACTTGCATAAAACACCACTTCGATCTCTACCATTTTAACCGCTACTGGAAATGTAGCACGAGAATCATGTTTCACATTTTTCCAGCTGAAACAAGGAAGTGTGGAGATTTGTAAAATATTTTAATGAAATCCTTCTCATCTTGTGGGTATTCGTGCTTTCAGATATATTACACCAGCCTTTATTTTTTTCACTTATAATTAAGTTTCCTACAGCTTTGAGTTTCATCTAGTAAATTTTAGTCTGCTGGCGAAAAAGACATTGCCTGTCACAGGAATCAGTGAGAAGAAACCTGACCCGTCTCTATCATTTTACTTTCTGCAGGTATCTTGTTGCCTAGTGGGGTTCTGGCATTTTTTTGCAGATTAAATATTTATGTACAAAGTGAGGGAGGCTTTCAGAAAATACCAGAAGTTAACTCTCATCTCTGTGGAAACACCAGCCCTGAGAAACAGACAGATAACCATGGCTGAAGGTAATTTTTTAGGACCTTGTATTTATTTAGTAAAAACAAGAAAAATGTTTGTGTATGCTACATTATAGAACACAGGTATTGAGAGTGGAAGGGTGGAGCCAGGCCGCTATTATATTAAATAAGTTGAGTGAGAAGTGTGAAGAGGACAACCATCTGTTTTTCAGCTTCTCAGCTTTAAAAAAGTCAAGGAAAGAAAAGTACTCACATGCTAAAAGAGCTAAGTTGTTTACATAGCAGAAAGATAACCACAAATGAATGAGAATAGCTTTAAATATAGCTGATTATTTTTTCTAAAACTGTGTTGCTAACCTAGGAAATGTGTGCTCCAAATGCTAGGGATAAGTTGAAAAATTGTCCATGTGTCTTCATAAACATTTAGAAAGTGTGATAAATTAAGACCTTCTAAGTAAAGTCATTGCAGGTTTTGCAAATAGTTTGTGAGTTTTTAGAAAAATAAGATGGTGTTTTTACAGTTCAACAAGTTATTGAGTATTTCAGGCATGATATTCTTGTCATTTCAAGAAATGCAGTCTTAGAAGATAAGCAAGAGAGATTGTACAAGGGAATGATCAAAGGGATGATGAATGTGGCTTCTTGTGAAAGACTGAAAAGTGGGATGATGGTCTAATAATGTAAGAATCTTTAGTTATTTCTCAGAAGCATGAGTTCAGAAATCTTAAAAAATCATCTATTTGATTGTAGGGCACGAAGCAATGAACTTAGGGAGAGGGAGTTTCTGTTGGACTTTAAACATAAACAATTTTAACTAATAAGTGATTAAGTAGGTCCTAATTTCTTTTCTAATGTTATTTTATTTAGATCTATTTTTTTTTTTTTTGCAAACTTAGACCTTTGCTCAAAGTCTCATATCCCTGCTGCTTATTTCTTCCCCAAAATCTTACTTTCTGTTTGCTGAAAAAAAATTAACCTGCAAGGCAAATACATTTTACCAGAGGATTCTGCCTCAGAGATGATGATGTCACAGCAAAAGAAAAAAAAATTATATTGCCAAAAGTTATGGGTTTCCTACTAGATTTTCCACAGAGATGGCATGTATCCTAACATCTTAAAATTGTCTTTAAATTGTATTCTTAAAATAATTTTTATTATATAGATTACCTCTTACAAAAACTATTGTGACTTTCTAGGCTTCATTTTTTTTACTAATATACACACTGATGTGGCCATATTTGATGGCTAGCAGGTAACCAAGGTTGAGTCTCAAAAATGAAGACATTCAGCGTCTACAGTCATCTACAGTTTGACACTTTTGCTGAGTATGCATTTAGGGTTTAGGATAAGTGAAAGCAGAAGGCCAGATTCTATAACTGCTTTTCAAAGGTGTGTAATTAAAGAATAAATAAGCAATTATGCAAAGCCTATAATAAAAAAGCAGGATGGTTTGCCTTGCCCCACCTTAGGTAGCAGGATGCTGAAAAGCAGCATGAGGAAAAGATGAGGAATATTTGCAGCTTTTTCTGTGCAGCCTGCAGATTCTGTTCATAAATCATAAGGGAACAGTCTTCTCTTACCTAATATTAGTGAACTTATTTGAGGCCTTCCCACACATATTTGTAAAAGTAATTTTTTTCTCAGATGTCAAACATACTTCTCAAACATTATACTTAAAATTTAAATGCCATAGTACAAATTAACATTAAATTGTGATGTCTGATTTAGAGATGAATAGCACCATTAGTGGGACATTGTGGCCTGTTTGTATTCTTAGGCAGCCCACTAATCAATCAGCAAAGGCTGGGAATATCGTGGAATCTCAGGTTTAACCAACATGAATGGAACAACTGCATCTATCAATAGACAGATAGTTTTTCAAGGAAAGTTAAAGATAGATTCTTGCATTTTCTCCATCATCTCTCTGACTTATAATAAGAAATATGTGCCTTTTTTTTTTTTCAAGAGGAAAGATCAACAAAATACAGCAAGAAGCTGCTTTGCTGTCTGCGGTAGCAAGCTGGAATGTTAACGGTTGACATTGGTGTTTTGTTCCATATTGGCAACTTATTAGTTGACAACTTCCATATACTCTCTTCTTCTTGCCAATATACCATATATATATACATATACAACCTTTTAAATGTATGTTTCACCTTCACACCAGAACTGAAGAATAACAAGTTAAACAACGCATTTGACTGTCAGCTCTGTTAGGCAATACAACTGGGCAAGGTTGCTACTTAAGGCAGTGTAACCTGAGAATGTTAGAGATAAAAATGTGGTTTGACCGGACAGAGTAAGAAGAAAATGTTTGCATAATGCATTTCCATCTGGAAAAGAACAGAGTTGTAGCTTGTAACAATGTAAACAAGCCTTTACTTGTAATATCCTGTCCAAGTTCATTGCTAAATCACTTTCAGGGGATGAGATGGAGTTATAAAAGATATCCTGATATGAATCTTCATACCAGCTGATAAAAAGATCTAGCAGTCCCCATGAAGAAGGACTGGGCTTCTAAAACCATTTAGACATTAGGTAAATAGGAGAGGAAGCTACTATTCCATCCACAAAAAAGACATGAGGCCTCAGAAGGCCCATTTTCCAACCACTCAGCTACACTGAATATTGCAACTACATTGCTACATTTCTGCTTTCCCGAGTGATCAGCAGCAGGAATAAAAATTAAAATTTCCACCTTTTTTGTAAGCAACCAAGAGGAAAAATGAGGTCCTGTTTGTCAGTGCCCATTTGTTTAGGACATTGGGAGAAGAGTTACTTTTTATCCACATCAAGTTTCATGCCCCATTTTCCACATAATGAAAGAGAAAACACTCAGTATATCTGCACAAGTCGCAGAAGCAATGCTCTTCTCTTTTGCTCTGGCTGTTCTAGTGAACCACAGTTTAAGGACACTCCCACCATACCCTGCCAATGCTCTCTCACACTGCTGTTCTTTGTTTTGCATCAGGGCTCAGAGGGTTGGACAGGGTCTGTTCAGTCCACTGATTTCATTGTAAGAAAGCCTGGTGCGTGCATTTGCACTATGGATAATATTGAATAGCAGAGCATCTATGCATCAATAGAAAGTGCTGTAACACGAAGCAATAAATAAACTTACTCTTGGACAGCCTCTCTACACAAAGTTATTAAAAGAGCATTTGTTTTATGTAGTATACATATTCTTCTGTCATTGCAGGCGACCTTTTTGTGAGAGACTGCTATCTCCCTAATGACTGGGTATTAGTCACAACACAGGGGTGGGGCCCAGATCAAACATCAAGTTAATTCACCCTAAAGTGCTCCTCAGAAATCATAGATTTCAACAAATTTCCACCCTGGCGAGAGCTGAAAAATTGCTGTGAATGTTAAGTCACTCCACTGTTTTGCCATACTGATGAAAATTGAGGTGTTCTACACCTTGGTGTATAATGAGTCATACAACAAGACAGACAATATTATTGGTGAGAAACAGACACAATGTTCTTGCTTTCCTTTTCTTTTTTCAGACAGTCTTGGAATGTCTTTTTATTGCATAGGAAAATCAATCTTTGTGGGTTTTAACATACTAATATAGCAAGTTACATGAGTTGTATACATTATTGGTTTAAATACTACATCTGCAGAGTAAAGGGAAGGTATCATACAAACCTAACTGATTTCTCCACGCCTTTACAGCATCCTTTCTTTGATGCCTGGAGAATCCCTCAGTGGAATAAGCTGTGCCTTGTGTTTCAGAAGTTCCCAGACATATAGCACACTTGCAAAACTTGCAATATAAATGAATTACGTATGTGAATGATTTACAGAGATCCTCAGAGCCCCACCAACGCAGCTAGTTTAGATTGACTCTAAGTGTAACCAGAAGCTATGGAAAGCTCAATTTGATTTTGAAGCACAGGCCTGTTTTAGTGGCTTCCCCGAAATTTATAGGACACTTAGCAACAACATAGTTATTGCAGTTAGCATTAAAGTACCAAGATTCATTAGAATTTGCCATGCAGTGAAACTCCAGATGAGCAATCTTATACATCTGTGAGATGACTCTTAATCCGTAATATCCTAAGATTTTTTACAGTGTGGTTTTTTTACATCTGAAAAGGCATTAAATAAACTAATGCTGTAGCTGGCAATATTATATGTAAAATATCTCACTCTGCTGACTAAATACTGAGACATTATATTAAAACTGGCTCAGAGATATAAAAGTTCTGTGTAAGCTTATATCACTATTTTTTTTTTTGACCACATGCAGGACATGAACACACTCTATCAGAATAAAATGGTTGATTTTAGTCTGTCTTCATGTTAGTTGTTTTCTTTTTATATTTAAGTTTGTCGATGAGAGGCAAAGAGAAAAGAGCAGTTGGAAGAGTAGATTCTAACTGTGTCATTCCAACAGCTAGTTTCAGAGATGACCTTAGAATATCACTCTCTGGTATATTGGTATTGTGATACAAAGCATCTTTGAGAAAGAAAGATTGGTGTGTTAACTTCTATTTCCATACAGGGCTTTAGCCTATACTACAGTAGCTTCCTGGGCCATTTGCTTTCAATGTGTCAGCTAAATCTTTGTGTATTAAGGTCAGACAATTATGTATTATCTCTCACCTAGACACTTGAGTGGAAAACTGTGACCGTATGAAACAGGATCCATTCCAGTGGCTAAATGCTCAACTTGCTGAAAGTAGCCAACCTAAGTGAATCCCTAGGTAGTTTTGGGACAGCACCAAACCTGCCACCTCTGGGAATATTGGTAATAACATTGCAGTAGCCTTAAAATCCATGAATAATACACCTGTTGAGCCCATGACTCCACCAAGGTTAGTTTGAGACCTAACAATTCACTGACTTCAGCTGCAGAAAAATGACAGATTGATAAGGTTCAGAATAGTTTAAAGAGGGTGGTGTCATATCTGTGTTAATAAGCCACAGTGTTTCAAAAATCAAAACAGAGACATTTGCTTGGGGCTTTGCCATTTTGTACCTTCATGGAACTAAACTTAATTACATACTACTAGAGAAACAATCATTGCATTACTTCTGTTTTTCTCTTCCAAAAATGAGAAAAGGGAGACACTAGAAGATATTTTAGGGCTCAAACTGATAGTACATTCAATACAAGTAATCAATTCAAAATAACAATCGTCTTTGTTTTGTGGCTAGCAAATTTTGGAACTCTAGAAATAGTTGCCAATAAACTTTGCAGGATTTAACAAGGTCAGCTGCTTAAGAAGCAACTCAGAGATGATATGTAAGGGGATAACTACATTACTACATCAGGTACTTTTGGTATCTGATTGAGAATGAAATTAAGATAAAAACTGTGAAATTAAAACTGCCTCTTCTGACATTTTTTTCATCAGAAACTGCACAAGGAGAGTGTCTGTTTATCAGAATCCGAATCTTGTGTGGGCATATTGAGAAGCTAAACACATAATGGCTTTCAGAATGAACCTAGAACAGAAATTTTTATCAGCATCAAAGAGATACTTACTCCAAAATATTAACTACTCAAAAGGTGAAAGGAAGTATTTATATTATCATTCCACTGGTCATGATGAAGGTGAATATCAGGTTATACTTCAGTGGATAAGCACACACATAAGAAAGTTCCCCTCCATGACAACCCTTTCAGCATTGCTTTTCATGCTAAATTCTTACATGCTCTGCTGCTTACCCCCTGAGCCAATTTTCTTACTATAATGCTCCATACGTCTGCCTACGAAATTTTCTGAAGCTAATTGCAATAAAGCAAGACATTTGGAGGCCTGAGGCAGGTTTTTATAACTGTTGCTCAGATGTTTGTATTAATAGGACAACCACACCACTTTTGTCTTGGAAAAACAAGTGATTACTGGAAGACACAAAACACATGAAGGTCTCCTCTTCAGAATATTAGTCAATGTTATCATAATGATTTTGATCTTATAATTTTTAAAAAATGATTTTTAAGAGACTGAATTCATGTGCATATGTGCATTATCCAGGTTGTACTTTTGGTATAATGAAAGGACTACAATTTTTTGTTGTTGTTTCTCATTTGGACTGATGGATAGTATTTTACAAGTTCTGCAGCACACACAGTTTTGAGGTTTAAACACATATATTTTGTCTAATACCTGAGTATTACTGTCTGGTTGCTTCTCGGGAAATAAAAGAATTTCAACAACCAGCAGCTGATTATTAATCAATATAAAATGAAAATTCTGCAGCAAAACTGTAGTCTTGCCCATAATTCTGTACTAAAAAATGCCATTCCTCCATTACTTTACTCTAACAAGAGCAATGAGGCACAACTTACTTGTCATAAACTGCCTTACTTTTGGTAGATAATATTATAACTGCAATAGCAGTTACTAGTAAGGATTAAAAACATAAGTAAAATTTCATTACTGCAAAGAAAACAAGTGTCAGACCAATTGCCTTTGCTTTGCAATCCTCTGAGACATTATCTTTGTGTAATGATTAAAAAAATGACACATTTGGTTTGTCATTTCTCTTATCTGTCTTCAGAAGGCATTGCATATGATGAAAACAGAAATTGAGGGTGCAGTGCAATGACATTTTTTATGTTTTTTGTTTTGATCACTTAAAAATGCAGATGCTAATATGCAAATACTTAAAGTATGATGAAAATGTGTCCTTAGAATGCAATATAAAAATATTTTAATAATAATATCACAGAATCGTGTTTTTTTCCATGCTGGCATTCTTTGATGTCTTCATTTTTTTTAGTGAAAATAATTCTCTGGAACTGGGAAAACAAAGTATTAAAGCTATAAGCCTTTGGAATAACACCTATCCCTCTCTCCTCCCCCAAAAGTGGTCCTATTCCATCTTGTTTGCCTGTTTTAAGCAGTGTTATGAAGATACTTCTGTTTCTGCCCATTTTTCAGAGTTGCTACTGGCCACTTCCGTGAAAAGAAAACAGTCACCCGTCACAAAAAAGTATACGCTGGTGCAAGGAGTAAAATAGAAGTCACTATACCAAAAAAGTGGCTAAATGGGGGTGTGATAAAGCTATAAGAGAGACCTGAGAATTTGTGCTGATACCTCTAGATGTTAGGACAGTAAAATTTACAGGAGTTGGCATGAAGTGTAGCACAGAAATAACATGATAGGGAAACAACCATTTCCATTACATGCATTACAATGGTAACTGAAGTGTTTGTTAATTCTTCAGTGTGAAATACCAGCAGGAAGTAGCCTAGCTACAAAGCAAGTGGGTTATAAACCAGAAGACATAAATGTCCTGTTTTAAATTGTGACTTTTATTTTCAAAAAGAGAAAATCCTTCTGTGCTTCCCAGGCACCAGTTTTAAAGCGTAAATTAAGATTTCATCTCAACCAAACAGGTATGTTTCTCAGAACAGCCTGTCACCTAGGTTCCCTAATCATCCCGACAGAGATGTAGACACAGCCAGTTGTTCACTTTCCTTCCTGAGATAACTGGTTACACAATGATTATTGGCATTGAGGATGATTGACCATGTTCCCCATTCAGATTTTAGTGTGAGGATTATGAATGTGACAATGTTTTATGTTTCTCATCCAATGTTTAGCAGTTGTATGTACACACAGGATAAAAATCAGTTAACACTTGAGAGGATGAGTGACAAAAATTCTGTGCACTGAATTTCCAAGATTGGAACACATGAAGAAAGTTTCTGTATTGACAGAGGAACTTAAGAGAATTATCCAGTTTGGCAGGGACCTGTGAAGATCACCTAGTTCAAATCTCCATTCTGTGGGGAATTCTATTGCTTCTTTTTAAAAGAAAACAAATTATTCAGGTTATACTCCAAGGAGTCTGCCTTCATTTCTCAAATTAAGTCTTCTGTTTCACATTGTAAATAATGCTAGGCAAAATTGATCCAATCCCTTATCCAAACACCAAATTTAGTTTTGCAATGTCTAAAATAATATAAAGAAATGACTGCAGTTTAAATAAAACTCTGAACTACTTCTAATATTGTGTTACTGATTAGTATCTACACTCTTAGTATATAGATAAAGGAGTTTATTTTCTCATTAGAAGCATCCAATATCAATAGTTTAGCTCTGCAAGGCCAGTATAGATATTTCTTTTAAGAAGTCTTTGGTTGAATCCTCTATTTACAAAGGAAAGACTGTAGTGGAGTCCCCTGTCAGTAAAACTTTTTGGTTTTATAATAATTCTGAGGCTCTTTCCATGTACAAAGGCAGACTCTTATCTCATGAAGATCTCACAGTATGAAAGTTATTACATACCTTCTCGAATTGTGAAAATACTTTCATTTAAACTGAGTTTTGATCCCAAGGTGAAGTTTTCTGATAATTACTTCCATTAAATTGCAGACCAGTTGGCCTGGCCTTGAAGACTTTCAGACTCTGTCACAACAGGTAGCATCCTGATTGCATGAAGGAAAGATCATCAAAACTTATTAGGTTTAGTCCTTTCCTTCTAAATAACTGTTATTTAATGTACAGAACTGAAGGTCATGGTAGATTAGGGTAATTTATTGTGTAATCTTGTTTATTAAAAGGGAGTGTGAAAAAACCTTGTTTATACTACAACCACAGTAGAATCCAAGAAGTGTCAGATTTTTCTTTACAGATATAGGCCTCTTACTAGTAAACGCTACTCAAAATCTGCTTTTGTCTTCAATCTTAACTTAAAATCTATTTATAAATATTTCTCTGTAGCTTCCTTCATTCTTCCAGTGGGGCTTCTCTGTGTGAGAGTGCTTCTCAGTCTCTCTCTCATAATGAGTACCATCAATCAATACTGTATTTATGTGTAGCCTTCCTACTCAGCACAAGAGCTTACAGCAGTTTGTTTTCTGGACAGAGTTTTTATGGTTCAACTTTCTTTTTGCGTAGGTTTAAATGCTTATTACCTTTAACCGTTAAAACATTGTTATCCTTCCAGTTTCAATAAATTTTCAGTCAACTACCAGCCTAATACCACCTACGTTTCAGGCTACTTGGAAGCTCCACCAATTTCGGCTGGGACAGAGTTAATGTTCTTCATAGTAGCCTGTGTGGTGCTGTGGATTTGTGACCGAAACGCTGTTGATAACATAGAGTGTTGAAGCTAGAGCTGAGTAGCGAGCAGGCCTTTTCTGCTTCTCACACCACCTCACCAGTGAGCAGACAGTACACAAGGAGTAGGGAGGAGACACAGCTGGGACAGCTGACCCCAACTGTTTCATCCTTGTTCTGGCCAGGACAGGGTTAATTTTTGCAGTAGCCAGGAGGGGCAGGTCCAGGACCCGGAGGCGATTCTATACACCTCATGTAGTTTCTGGAGCGAAGGAAAGGGACTCTCTCTCTCTCTTATGGGGAGAAGGGATTCCTTCCTGTCAAGAAAATGTGATGAAGGGGCTGGAGTGAAACCTGTCCCATATTGTTCACTATCATAGGGTCTGCAGTGAGCATTTTTGCTTGTGAATCACACTCTCTTTTGTATACTTTTGCAATTAACATTGTTACTGTTCATTTTCTTATCTCATTGCTGTTTCTAGTAAACTGTTCTTATCTCAGCCCTTGATCTTCACGTTTTGTTCCTCCAATTCTCAACTCCATCCTGTCACTGAAGGAAACCTGAGTGGAAGGTGGAATGAGAGAGCAGTGTGTGGTTTAGGAGAGCCTTGGTGGGGGCACTGAACTGAGGAGTACCATTCCTAAACCACAACACTGTCCAAAGGGATATACCATGCCACACAATATTGTGCACAGCAATAAAAGTTTAGAGTAACGAGAAAGAAGAAAGGATTTTTTGAGTTATAGAATTTATCTTTTAAGTAACAATTACATGTGATGGAGCCCTGCTTTCCTGTAGATAACTACACATTGGCTTGCCAATGGGAAGTAGTGAATTAATTCCTTATTTTGTTTTGCTTCCATGTAGAGCTTTGCTTTACGTATTAAGCTGTCTTTTACTCAACTCCTGAGTTTTCTCGCTTTTATCCTTCTAATTTGCTCACCCAACACTGTGGTGGAGCAAGCAAGTGGCTGCACGGGGCTGAGCTGCTAGACCAGAGCAGAAGCTGGCATCAATTTAAGCCATGGGGCTTAAACCACAACAGACCTGGCATCAACCTAGGAACATATTCTTGTGCTGCTCCTTTGGGTAATGCTACTTACTAAATTGATGGGGGAAACATAAAAAAATTTCAAACTGTGGTGATAGAGGAAGGGGAGGAATAGTTAAACCAGACTGATCTTTGTTATACTGCATTTCTGAGCTGCATTTCTCAATCTGCCATATGAAAACATTCTGTCAGTTTCATTAGCTATACAGAACTTCAACCGGTGCATATTCATTTCAATAATTACTTTGCTATCATCATAATTCTTTGTGACCGCTTTTACTTCTGGAAGTGTAATTTTCAGGTCTTTTCAGTGAGCACAAGCCAAGTTTTTAAAGGCTTTAGCACTTTTTGTGCAATGTTGACAAGCAATGTGAGCAGCAGGTACCAGTGTTGACACCCCTAGCCACATAGCTGAAATCTCTGCAATAACATGAGTTCAGTTGCTGCACTTATAGTCACCAACATTTTCATTCCTGTGCATGTGCTCTGATTGCTTCCTAAAAAGCCTATCATTTGTATTTCATATTCAGAATCAAGCATTCATTTTCTTCCTGGCTGTTCCATACACTTTGAAGAGCTAGAAAAGCAGCATGTTTCTCTATGCAACTTATAAGGTTAGCAGGGCATCAAAAAAAATAAAAAAGGGACAAATTTTCACTTGTAAATATTTTTGGTTTATTTGAAATTCATCAAGAAAACCTTTTTCTGGGGAAACAGAAATTGGTCATAACAAGACAGCAAATATCTTAGAGATATCCACAGACAAAAGCTGGCCGAGAGTTATGAATTGAGGAGTGTGTTTGAGGTGTGCTTTTGGGTGGAAGCTGCTTGAGACTGGGCATGTTTTATTCAGATGTCATGAATTCTGGTTACTTTATTTCAAGCACCTTGATGTGCTTAACTAATTCAGCTAAATCTGACAGTCAAAGCAAGATTAAATAACCAAATCATGTTAGATTTCAAAAGAGACAGAAAGGAAATACCCAAAACTAAAGGTTTTTTCTGATTGGTTTCTAAGAAAATCACTCAGGTTTAATTAAGTTGGCTGGTAGTTTGCAGTATTTTAATCTTAAATCCATTTTTGAGTGTGTATTACAAATCTGGTCTTGTTTCATGAAATTTGTTTTTAAGAATCTCAACTGAATTCCTAGTCCTAGTATTTTACTAAACACAATTATGTTAACTTGTTTTTCCAGAAGCATGGGTACAAACTGTTGACCTTTCAGGCTGTCAAGTCCCTGAAGATTCAGTAAGAATTGATCCTGAAACTAAACCACAGACCACCATGCACTCATCTCTTCTTCTGCCAGGTAGTGTTATTGATTATTCAGAGGACATACAGGAACATCCTTCATGTGTGATTGAAAGTGTTATGGTGGAAGACACACCTGTGGAGGGTAAGTAGTAGTTGTGCCTCAGATGTTCAGAATGAGATGTACTCCACTGCTTTCCACGAAAGGTAGTAGTAGTATCCATATTGTAGTGTCACAGAAGCAGAACTGCACAAACATTATAGTCCGCATCGTCGTCAGTGCTGATATTGCTTGAATATGGATAAAAGTCAGTATAGACTAAGTGGAAGAGTTCCTGTCATGATTCAGTATATAGGTTATGGACATCATCTTCAAGCTCTTCATGTGTAAGAGATGCATAGTGGCTTTGTACTTGTTGGAACTAAAGCCATCAGAACAGGACTAAAGTTTTTATATGGTCTCCATCTGTAACTTCTAAAATAAAGTGTGCAACCTCTCTGAAAACTGTCAAAACATACAGTTGTGGTTATTCAGATATACTAATGTGGCTGCCCAGTCTGCGCTGGATGCTTTCATTCAAGCTGTAATCTGAGAAAGAAGAGATGTCTAGTTTGAGGAGCCTTACATTCTAAAGGAATTAAACTGCAAGGAGCTATCATACTCAGAGTGCCTTTTGAGAGCAGTCTGACTAGTGGCATTGGAAAGAAACAGAAAGAACTGTCACAGATGTCTCATCTCTGCCACACCACAGAGTTCTGTGTGAGTTAACTCACAAGAGTGGTGTGAAAAGGTTCCTTAAGTAGTTTTGAAAGTCACGTGCTCTGTGAAATACTAAGTTAAACAGAAGACATATAGACTGATTTTTAGCATTCATGAATTAACTGTTAGGAGTTTCAAATATTTTTCCTCCCAGAGGTCTGTACAGATTGAAGACAAACTTTGCAGTCATATCAGCAGGTGATACAGTAATGCATTTTTTCAGTCAGAAAAGAAATCTGTATGTCTGATTAATCTTTATCCTAGAGGGAAAGATAGGCCCTATGCTCTTGGCCTGCAAGCATTGATGCACTAGTGGCTAATTTTGCCTAAAGTAGGATTATGTGAAGTGAAGGGCTGCTGAGAGTCTCCAAGTTGGCAGAAAGAAAGCAAAATGTGAACCAAAAGGATGTAGATGTGAAAGGTCAAGTCTTTTAAGAAGTAGCTGTTTTATATAGAATTTAAAGTGTGTCCTTCAATGACATAATTCACAGAACACATTTTCCAATATATTGGGCAAAATCCAGTTTATTTAGTAATTTTTCAAAATAAGATTTTGAAAACATTTTTACAGAAGATGAGAAAAAAATCCAGAATATAGCCTTTGTATTCACTATCTCTATTTTCAGGATCAGGTGGAACCATTCAAGTCTCACACAAGTCCTCATGCATCCTTCTTATGCTTGCAGCCTTCTCAATGATTTCCCAGTCTCTCACATTTTGTATCCCTTTTAATCACTTAAAACACTTTTTGTCCAAAGAGAATTAGCACCAGAATTTCAATGATTTTCACAATATTTTAGCACTTCAATTTTGTTAACAGATGGAGAGGGAAACTCACGGTTGCACAAGCTTGGAATTAATATAAACAAGTGGTCATTTCTGAATTCCCTGATTGGATGGAGTGGAAACAGAACTCAAGAAAAAGGTATATCTACAAAGCAAGTATTATTCTTGCTTTCTGGAACATATAATACATTAAACAAAATGAGGAGTTTTGTTCTTTTTTTTTCCCTTGTATGTGAGCTCTGATTAAATGAAGTTCTTTTGCTTGGATTTCCAAATAAAGTTCTTTAGCTTAGATATACACAAGTCACTATTCTAAGTAATTACATCAGTATTTTTTGACGTTATATTCCTGTTAGTTAATTATGATACTTGGTTGAGGATTATGATAGTTAAAATAATTTTCCTATATGAAGTCAGCAATTGTATTAAGCCACAGAGATCTGATTGTGAAAAAAAGTAATTTTATGTTCTTATTTAACAAAAAGGAAGATTAGGGAAAAATTAAAATTTACATGGTACTGTGATAAAAAATGGATCTATCAAACAACTTGTAAAAGGTAGTTTCCAAAGATTTAAAATGTCCTCTTAGTTGTGGTAAAAGCTAGTTTTCTTGAGAGGTAACATGTTTCTGCATGGGTTTTTTAAACCTTATTTTTAATTTTTAGTTTTAATGAAATAAGTATATGTAAGTAATGAACATCAGAGTATTCAGGGACAAGTAAACATTGCCAAACAACATAAGTACACATGATGGTGTCCAGAGATCAAAGTTGACAAGTCAGAGTTGCTGCGTTTCTCCTCCCTGAAGTCTATTTTTTGTTATTAATACGAATTTTAAAATGTAATATGTACATGTGAAGTTGCTGTGCCTTTTAGTTGATAAAGTAAATTTTGTTTTACAGTAGATCATTTTACCACACCTGGAATTTGTTCTGATGCTGATCACAAAGCAACTGAGTTGGAGGAATGTACAATGGAAGAAGTGCCATATATTCCATACAACTTAGCTACACTGTATATCATCAAGGTAAAAAAACTCTACAACAAACACCCCCTTTTCTTAGAGAAAGCCCCCCATGACTGAATAGTTTACAATATTTTAAAATTTGACCATTTGATTAAGCATCTCTTTTCTTAGGATAAACTAGATGAACTGTGATAATTACTGTCATCATATGAACTCAATTCACACAATCATTTTGCCTAGTAGGCTGGATTTTTGCTTTACATTTGGAAGCCTGCATTTAAATTTTGAATACTGATACAAAAATGCAAACATTAAAATCAAAGTGCCATCTTAACTTAGATCAGGTTGTAAGTTGCTTAAATGCTTTTCCCAGGTAAGTGTCTAAAGATAAAAACTCCAGTGTAACTATGTTTGGAGGATACCCTTGGCTTCTTATATATTTTGCATTATATTTCTTGATTGCTGGAAGTGGTGTTTGACTGGCCGTGTGAGGTTTTGTTGCTATTACAATATTTTTGCTATCTGTAACAAGAAAAATTTTGATTTTCTTCTTAGCCATTTTTGTGTTATGGAACATCATATGTGCACATTTGTCTGTATATATATATATAAAATAAATATAAATATACATCTATCCTGGTTTACACGTTTCATTGCTGTATTTATTCCACTAAATATGGTCTTGTATTCTTGGTCTTCTATTATCAGTCAAAAAAGTTCAGTGGTGACTTCCTTTGTACTGGCTACATACAGACTGCTGAGCTAGCTGTAAGACACAAGTTAAATGCCTGAAGCAAATTACTAAGACAACTCAGACCTCTGTGGGTGATAAGAGGGATAAACCCATCTGGGTCTTTTCAATCTTCTCCTCAAAGAGACTTTTCTTGTGTCTTAACCTTTCAATTGTGTCTCAACCTTTCAATTGTGTCTCTTTAAAATTCCTCTACTTCCACAATAGTTTTTTTGATGAGAGGTGAATAAGAGAGTACATTTCAAGATCTCATTGCTGCTTTGTTACTTTTATGTCATTTAAACTGTGACAGTGTCAGATGGGAGAGATTCCTCACTCCCAAGTCAACTGTTGTAAATATTCATAAAGATTTAATCTGTCAGTCTAACAACCTGTTATGCTGTATATTATATATAATAATCTGTCATGCTAACAACCACAACTATTTTGAAATAATACTTTAGCCACAACAAATAATCTGAGATTTTATTCTTTTTCAGTTTTGTTTTGCCTGAGCTGCTCTCTGTCAGCAGAATCTGCATCATATTAAACTTAAATGAAGAACTGAAACCAAGGAAATCCTCGAAAAGCTCTAGATTTTTAAAATTTACCTATAAACATGTTCATTATGGCTGTAATTGAATGAGCAGTATCTGTTAGTGTCATTCAAGTATCAGTGTTGTAGGTGTGATTTGACATTGCATCTACCAGACAAGTATGTCAAAAAAAAGGTGGACAGCAGAAGCCGGGATGGGAGCTGGTAGAATTTTCCTTTTGTGACTATTATAAATTGGATTACAAACAAAATTAATAAAATGGATTCACTAAGGAACCTGGTGCAATTTAAAGCTCAAATGATTCATTTTCAAACAGGAAAAATCTCAATTTGTCAATCATTTATGTATACATCTCTAGTTATTAAAAATGTCTCTATACCTTAAAGTTGTATCGATTTTGTAGGATTTCAAATTATTTTAATGAAACACAAAATAAAATGGAGTGTATTCTGTAACCACTTTGCTTTTCCAACCCTTAAATGCAAAAATGCAATGCTCCTCACTGCTTCCCTTTTTTTCCCACTTATAAGCCTTACAATGTTATTCTTCTTTTTCAAGAACATTAGAATCATTGTAATGACTATGTCTTCCATATTCAATTTAGATCACTACATTAAAAAGGAGTAAGTGGAGGTGGAATACTAGGACCAGAAGAGAAACTCCATTTCAAGTCACTCACAGATTTTCATTCAATAGTGTAACATATTTTCTAGTTATTGAAGCCCAGAAGTTTTGGCCTGCAGTCCTGCCGGCTATTTATCTGTCTCGAAAATCAAACTCTTCGCTGTACTACATCTGTCATTTTGAGAAATGTATCTGGAGGCTGTTTGATTGTTCATTATAACTGGAGTTGCTAGTGCTCTGAGTTTATAATTTCCTTCATCCTCTACAGATTGTAAAAGACATGCAGCAAATGAAGAACAAACACATGAAGATAATCAGAAAACTAGACAATATGAGGAAAGAAAAACAGGTAATTATTCTGGAGCATTAACACTGTTGATTTGTACCATTAATCAAAATGAAATAGAGGGATAAAATCTACTTCATTCACAATTAAATCTCCATTCATGTACCATTCTAAGTGTTCATAAATAATATTGGTGTATCTTGAAGTGTATTTTATTTCACAACTTTGTGAACCCTAGTTTTACTTTTTGTCTTGCACAATGGGTGAGACTTTTCTAAAATTTATTTGTTACTAAAATTTTCTCTTAAGTAACGCCTTGCTGTCATGACCGACACCATGGTTAGAACATTTGCATTTATGCAGGCTGTGCCTTTCAATAATGACTGCATTGTAAAGCGCTGTGCCAAGCTGTACTGTCTTTACCGCTTTTTCCTCTGTGGGTATTTTTTGTCTACTTTGTACCTAGCTTTGCTTTAGCCTAGCAGTGTTTTGTCAGTATAGTCTACAGAATAGCAGAATCTCTTCACCTGTAAACTTCTGCAAGGTGACAATGAGGATCCAGAGGTGCCATTCCTGTGACCACAACTCCATAGTACCTCATGTTCCTTAGTGGAAGCATTTCTGCATTCCATTACTTAGCAATTCTCCCAAAAGATGAAATTATCTACATAATCATTGGCTACTCTGTCTTGGGATCTTTTCTTGCTTCAGCTAAAATGTTCAGCAACAGCTTCATCTTTCTGTTTATTTGTCACATCATCCTCCTTTTCTGATACAGAGTAAGACAGGCACTCAATTCCTATGAAGATGTATGTTTTCCACACAAAGTTTGCTCTGGGCACGCAGAGAGAAGAGATTAAAAAATTGCTCTAAACCTTCCAAGGGGAAATGAACAAACACTTCTGACTGTCAAGTAAAATCACGAGAAATTCCTGTATGTAGTGTACAAAGGCTAGATACCCTTTGGTAGAGAACAAAACTTCATCCTATTCGCAGGTTCTCACATCTGCGCCAGCATTGTAGGACCTGTGCAAATACATTTCTGAACTTCAGCAGGAATGTAACCCTGGCACAGTCACATATTCCACTTTCAATTGACTACAGATCACTAAGGCAAGAGAAAGAGAATCAGGAAGAACAGAGATGCACAGCAAGAGACAACTGCCTACTGGGCACTGATGTCATCACAGGGACTGTAATGATCTTTCTTCATAGAATCTCTCTCATTTCAGTTGCTGTGTGCATTTTTTTTATGCTACTCCCAAGATTTTCCTTTCTGAGCTAAGTTTAATTTCTTTAAAATTGCTTAGCTATGCTTGCGGTGAATTCATTCTGATCTGCTCTCAAAGAGGCTTTGGTTTCTACTTCTGCAGAAAAATACTGATAAATAAATAATATAATATGAAAGATATATTATTTTAGCAGTAAGTTTGGCTTGAAGTCTTCAATGAATAACAGTATAAACCTCTTGTGACCAATGAAAAATGTTTGCAGACAATAAAAAAAATTGAAAAAAGAGAACCTGTTGCGGAAACTGTTTTCTTTATCATGTCTGACTTTCAGTTCGCACTCACTATTTATTTCTCAATAATATTTTGCAATAAAGGAGCAGACTATAACTACTATAAAGAAACATTATAGCGAGAAAATGAGGTGTATGAAATCCCAGTTAGAAGCTTACCAAAAGCTGATGAACAAGAGCAACACACACTGGCAAGACACAGTTAAGGTAACCAAGAATTACTGTTTTCACATGCGGATAAGTGTGGCAGGTACTTAACAGAAGTTGCAGGAAAGGCCTTATAATTAATGCTTTCATCTTTCGGACTGACAGTTAAACAAAGACACACCATTTGTAAAACCGCAACATTTTATTTTAAGATAAGCTATCTTAAAATAAATAAAATTTATTTATTTAAATTATTTATTTGTTTATTTATTTAAATTTATTATAAAATTTATTTATTTAAATGATTATTTAAAATAAGCTGTCTTCTGGAGAAGAATAAATATGCTTGCACAATATACTTCCAAACCACTTTTCTAAACTTGGCCTAACTGTGCTATGCACTTGGAAGCAGCTTTGCTTTCATGCAAATAAAGTGTGAAGGATATTCCAAGAATATATAGGCGTGTGCTGCTTTTCTGGTGATGAACAGATATTAAGGTTTTTCCTGTTCCTCCTTCTGTTCTGCTACTGAGGAAAAGGTTCCGAGTGTTCAAGCCTTTACGGAGGGTCTTTAGAATCAGACTTTCTCTGGCCACAGATGGTCACTGTTAAATGGGGAATTTTAATTCTTTTTATGCAAGATCCCCAGACCTTAGCAACCTGGTCAAATGTTATGACTTTTCAACGTGTGGAACAAAAAGCCTCGAACTGTATGCCTTTCTGAAAAATTGTGTCAAAATTATAACCCCTTTTGCCTTATTTTACTGCCTTCAGAACCTGAGAGAAAGAAACAGACAACTGATCCAAGAGAAGGAAGATCTTCTTCACCAAATGAAACAGCAAACAGAGAACTGGAAAGAAGAAAAGGTAAGAAAACATAGTTTGTGTTTTCTTTTTGGAGTCAGATGGTGTTTTTACTGTTTCCTGTTTGCCTGCCTGTCTGCTTTTAGATCTGTACGTCTACATCAGCTAAGACTGAAATGCTGTTTACTTGCTTTCCTTTTTTTTTCAGAGAATCCATGTAGGTTTTCACCCTTTAAACAGCAGTGAAGATGACATATGCCATTTTGTCTTACTATATTATTCTTTCCAGTAAAAATTATTTGATTGTCATTTCTTTTACGTTCCACATTTTATCTTTGTTTGAAAAATTTAAAAATCACAGTACAGCACGTTGCTTCTTCTTTGTTTAGCAATTAACATTAAAAAATCAACAAAATCTTCTCATTGTCTAAGTGATTGCAATACTGCATTTCAACCGGCTTACCTAGCAGCAAAACTGTCTCATTTGGTAGTTCCCAGGAAAAACTGCTAAAGTTCTGCAGGTTTTTCAAATTTGTCTGTAATAATGAGACTTTGGTTTATTAAAGACTTGAAATGACAGTATAGGAGCAAGGAAAAAGAAATTTGTTGGGTTTTTTAATAGATAACTTCGATGAGCATGATCTTTGTTATTTTCTACATAGAGTTCTGTTCTGTCCAAACTGTGCAACTCTTCCTTTAATTTTGCAAGGTTGCTTTGTTACAGCCAGTTTTCATTGCAACGCGTCCAAGAAACGTATTCAGGGAGATCTTACCCAACTTTGTGGCGGGGGAGGGGAGGGAGATTGGGGCTGTGAAACAGATTCTTTTTTCATTCACGAAACTGAATGCAGACTTCTGCACGATTTCTGAGAGAGGATCTCGGGCACGTTTTTTAGTTTCTTTTTTCAAACGACGTAGCACCACCTTCCGTTTAAGTTCGGCATGGCACCAGTATTTAAAACGAAGGTTTTTACTTTTCAAACAAGTTGGGCCACGTCCACTGCTATAATACCCCATACCTTATTGATAAACTCCAAAAAAATCGTGGCTTTTACAAGTCTTATGACCTAATTATTTTATATCAAGGAAATGTAGCAAAAATATTACAATGAAGAGTAACACATGATGAGGATGCCATGTTCTAAGGCTTGTAGAAAGAAGGAATGTTTTCTATTAGGCCAAATACTGCTGGTAAGATTTGGCACACACAACCTTTTCTGCAGGGCTTCCCTAGGAATGTTTCTAAAAGCTTTTGTTATTCAATTGTCTCAGGAGTATCAATCATTTTTGTCTCTATTATCATTTCAGGAATGTGGGCAAATGCTTAAGAAAGTATAAGCATAGGACAGCTTGATTCAGGCTCTTGTGGAAACACTAGTGTCTGAGCAGTTACTGGTTTATTTCTATATTTTCTTTTCAAGTAACATCTAATTACTTCTCAATAGTCAACTTGTGTATGCTGCACGCATAAGTAGCAACATTATTTCTATATTATTGATTATTCTCCCCAAGGAAATATAATGAAAAATGGTAGAGCACTGATTTCCTGATGTTTTTCTTTTTTTGTCTTGCAGGTCTGGATTTTAGAAAATTTGTGTAAAAAGCTAGATTATCTTTACACCCAGCACACACTGAGTGAGTATTTCAAATGCAGAGCTTCTTGATCTCTTTCCTGTTTGCTTTTTTGTTTACACTGAGCTGCATGCCAACTGAAGTCAATATAAGCCTTTCTATTGCAATACTGTGTATGAAGATGGAATAATAAAAGAATGTTGAAGCTACAAATACTTTCTGTAAAGACTCCAAACTCCTTAGCATACCTGGCTTATTACAGTCAGCATCATTTCTCAGTAAGTTTATTTCAACACTTGTAGTCTTCTCTTTAGAAATTTGAAGCAGAGTGAAACATTACACCTTTATAATTCTTTGAGTTTTAATAAATTAAAATGAATTATTGATTATTAAAAATTATCAGTTCATAATAAATTCTTGATTTCTAAACAAAGATAATTTTACAGAGACAGTATTGGGGAAACTGCATATTAGAAATGCTGAAGCTATTCTTACCTGGTTTTCTATTGTTTTCAATTCAGCTTTACAGGAACTACACAACATCAGTCTAGATGTGGAAAGATTGCAAGACCTCAAGAATTTCCAGATAAAAATTCTTCAGCAAAAGTCTAAAAAGGCAGAAGAAGAAAATTCAGATGTGTCAGAGGTTTTAATATTAAAAACAGAACAAGTGAGCATAAAAATGGAAATGTAACTGGTTTGTTTATGGGATTACTGCAGGTATTTCAAAGGCAATCAGGCTGATTCTAGTAAAAGCTGAAATTAACTATGGGCCTAACTGATATTAATTATGGTGTGCAAATACATACATGGCTTGAGAATGATATATTTATGATGAATGATTAAAACCACAATAATGAAACCAACTCATTGGCTAAGGAATCACTGATAGTGTGCTATGGCTGTCATTATAATATTTGATAGTAGAAACTTTGCTACAAAATTTTTTTAACTGTCTTCCTCTTTGAATTATAAAAACTATATTATGAATGTTGGAACTAAACAGACTTTCTTATTCAATATTTCTTTTGCTTTTCTCCACTTCTGCTCCACCTTGCTCATTAAAATCTTGGTAATTTCATGTGAAAGCAATCAAAATCCAGATCTTGGCTTAGTGTATAGGAGTTTTCTTTGTTGCCCCCAGGGAGCTAATGAAGAAGAGAAGACTGAATGGTCAACGGAAAAGGGGTATCTGTGGCAAGCACATATCATCCTGCAAGAGATACAAGAATCTTTACAGAAACGAGAGAGGGAAGTCACTGATCTCCTACAGAGTGAAAGAAGATTTAACAAGGCAATGAAACCTCAAATGACAGTGCTAATGTTCTTGAAATCTCTTATCAAGATGGTAAGAATACAGTTACTGCAAAGATGAGAATTTATTTGATGGGTTATCTAAGAAGATCATTAAAGAAAAAAAGTGCAGTTTTGTTTATTATTCTTAGAATCTTAAAAACGGCAAAATGTTATTTTGGGTACATGGATTTACAGGTAAGATTTTCAGAATAACACGTGGAATTAAAGAACCAGAAAACTGATGAGACCAACTTGAACACGCCTTAATTGGCATTATTTTAAAAGATAAATTAGTGAAGCATGAGAATGGTGTCATGGAAAAACCCATGTTTTTCTACCCTTTCAGTTATGTGAACTGGATGAATTGCAAACAGATGCACCAGCTTTACAGGAAATATGATCTAATTTTTGATCCATGTTAGGTTCACACCATACATCGTGATGTCCCTGGGGCACAACAATGCATCAGTCAGCTTATCAGGAAGAACGAGGATGAAAGGACTGATTGGAAAGAAGTCTTTAATAACGCTCAGGCTGACATTCTGTCCTATGAAGTATTTTATGGAAATGAACTTACGGATAACAGAAGGTATATTGAATAGGTAATAAAACAAAGATAGAAATAACAGAAAAATAATTAGCTCTTTTCACGAAGAGAAAATGTATTTTGAAGAATGCTATTAGAATTTTGATGTGCAGTTATGGGGAAAAAGTACCAAAGTAGAATCTACATCTATATTATGAAAGAAGTCAAGTAACTTAGAAACACCATGTGTAAAAAGCAGAAAAACATTTCAGCTTAACTGGCTTATGCAAGTTTTTCCATTGTATTATAAAATATGCTGAAATAAGTTTATTTGGAAACCCTGTGCTACACACATCAACATCCTTCTACTGTTTCTACAGGAAATTCCTTACAAATTAACTTCTTTAGAAATTAACTTCTTTCTAAATACTTAAATAACATCTCTTTTTTTTTTCTTTTTCTTTTTTTTTTAATGATAGGAGACAACTGCCAGCAAAGCTTTTCAGAAACATAGGGAAAGCAAAGTCTGCTTTAGAATATGTTGAAACAAAAAAAATTGTGTTTGATTGTATCCAGACAGGGGAAATCCCCAACTGGATTAAAAGGGATTGTCTTTATGTAGCCTGGTCAGGTAAGAAATCCTCTTGTCAATTCACAAAAGCCTAACTATCCTCAGCCAACTTACTTTCGAATATAGGAAACAACAGTGCAGCAGTAAAAAGCATTTAGATTCATGTTGTTGCCATGCCTTGAGGATTCCCATGATACATCTTCCATTTTGTGCATTGTAGTGAATTACTGTATGAATTGTAATACTGGGTCATGGCTTGTAAACGTAGAGTTTCCAAATGTATACTCCACTTTCTTTTCTTTGGTATCCTTATAATTTCAAAAATAGATGTCTTTTGCATATTGTGTCTAAATATCTCAGTGCATGTTCAAGGTAGATGCGCCCAGAATCTCCCAGATTTGGCAGACATGCACGGAATGCAGTAACAAATGTGGAATTCAGAAGGAAGTAACCCCTTTTCAAGAAAACTTAAAAATATCCATTGCATGAATTTAACACACTGTGCTCTTCTAGTTGGACTAGTAGAAAACCTTTCTTCAAGTGTTCGGTTTGCTTTTTCTATGATTCTGCAACACAAAGTTTGGTCTTGGTGATATAGTCGGGGAAAGGAATGTGGATGTGTTCTTCTTTTTGAAAGAATGACTATTTTTAATTTGGAAGATTTACTGGGTTATGTGTTGATCATGTGTAACTATACAATTATGAGAAGACCCTACAATATGCTCTGAGGAGATAGAGTCGTCATCCCAAGGAACTCAGTCAGAAGTTTGAAATGGAAATCAAGGTAATACATTACAATGTATCACCCCACACGGTTTAAAAGTAGTTATTAATAATGCACTCATTTTCCTAATTATTCTTAAGGGATTTGAGATTTGCTCTGAATTATGTTCTGTGGTGTCTGTATTTGCAACATTTTCCATAGAACAAACTTCAGTGTGAGTTATATACAGTGACCTGCAATTATTTGTATCCCCTGAGCACATTTACGTCCAAGAATAGCATAATTTTGCTAACTAGTGGATTACAGGATGTCAGAAAGACTATTAAGGGACTTGAGCACCTCTCTTACGAGGAAAGGCTGAAGGAGCTGGTTCTGTTCAGCCTCAGGAAGAGACAACTGAGAGAGAAGCTCATCAATACAAGTACCTGAAGGGAGGGTGTCAAGGGGATGGAGCCAGGCTCTTCTTGGTCCTGCTGAGCAATAGGACAAGGGGCAATGGACAGAAACAGATGCAGAGGAAGTTTTACCTGAATATGAGGAAGAACTTCACTGTACAGGTGACCACAGATTGCCCAGAGAAGTTGTGGAGTCTCCCTCACTGGAGATATTCAAAAACAAACTGGATGCAATCCTGTGCCATGTGCTCTGTGATGACCTGCTTGAGCACGGAGATTGGACCAGAAGACCCTCTGTTGTCCCTTCCAATCTGATCTCTGCTGTGATTCTTTGCTGAAATTGACCCAGCTCTGGCATCAAAAGCGAGCGCAATAATGCATTTCTGATATTTCTGTTGATGAAATTCAAAGTGAATAGACTCAAAATTGCATGAAATAATTCCTTCTCCTAGTAGACATTAACACAACAACCACCATGTCAAGTTAATGTACAGAAGTTCTTAATTGGTAAATAATGAATTAAAATGTAAAATTTTTTGTTGGTAATTTTTAATTATACTGTTGGTTGCATTTTTGTGTTTGGTTTGGTTTTGGGTTTTTAGGTTTACCAAATAATGAAGGAACAGTAAAAGAGATACCAACACTGGAACAAGCTCCCCTATTTTAGACAGAGGCACCGGAGACAAAGCTTGAAGCAGAAAAGCATTTTCTGCAGTATCTGTTGAGTGGACAAAGAATTGGAAGCATTAAATACATATGATTCACTAAATATCAGAAACTTACACAGGCATTTAAGTGTTTTGAAAATTTTATCAAATCTTCTAGAAGAAAGAAACAAAAAACTGGCATAACAATAATGTGAAAGAGTCTGTGACTGAGCAAAGGAGTCTTTGAGTCAAGCAGGTATTGATCAGCTTGCAAGGGGATAGGATGTATAAGCTTTTGCTCTCTACAGTGGGACATTTAACATGTCTCTACAAGTAATATATGCAGAGATGTGGCTCCTAAGGCTAATTTTCATCTATGAAGCACAAGCCTCCAAAGTTAACTTTGCTCTGTCTGACTTCAAATTATTTAGCGGTAGGTTTAAAGTGCTGGCTTTTATACCAGGGTATTTTTTTCAAATTTTCACTCTTTTTTTTTTTTAAATAAAAGATGAAATTGAATAAATCATACATAGGAAGAAAAGTTCAAAAATGTAAACTTTGAAATCATAGTTCTAATAAAGAACAAATGAATGTGAAGATGATGGTTGCTGTTGTTGAAGACAACAACTTATCTCTAACAAGTGGCCGTTGAAGATGATAATGCTAAGTTCCTGGAAGAAAATGCACACTGCAAATTTAAATACCAAATGTGCACTTTTAGAGTCGGCTTGGGGTTGTTTTGTCATCTGTCAAGCATATGTACCTGGACCTGAGTGGTTTATTTGAACTATTCAGCTGTGTCAAGTCCCTAATGTTACCATCTATATGCTAAGTTGAAAAAAAGTTGTATTCTAGCACTGATTTATCATACAAATGGCAAGATCCACAAGTTTTATCTTTTTCTACTGCATGTCTGTTCATTATATGCTTTTTCTAGGTTTGAGTCACCTATCCAAAAAGAACACTCTGTACAGATGAAGCATTCCTATGACAGTGCTTTTGTGCAAACAAATTGAGAAGTGTACTTATAACTGTTCTGCTGGAAACTGTACTTCTGGGAACTGTTCTACTGGGAACGCAATGTCTGGTTCTGAGTGCCATTAGAGTACTTACGGCCTTTTTCAATTGAATCTTAGAGTGCACTGTAAGACTATTGGAAGGGAATGCAAGAGAAAAGAAACAAGGACGCAGATGTTACTAATATGTAGATGATGCTCTAGAGAAAAACAACTAGAGTGGATAAAGAGGGTGATCGTGAGTGCTTCACTGTGAACATACCACTCCAGGATGCAGCAACACTGATGATAAGTCCAAGCCTTAGACAGGACTGGACCAGTTCCAGTCCACCACAGAGAGACAAAAAACCCTAAATATTTATAAAAACTATATACAATCTATATGGAGAATAGACACTGTTCGATTTTTTGCTGTAGTTAGAATTTTGGTGTTTTGGTGGTGAGGCAGTTAAGGGCAGTTTTGAATCAGCTTCAAAGAAAGGAAGTCATGTAGTAAACCAGAGCTGTGTTTTAAGTCAAAGGAGATTTTTGAGTTGTGGTTCAGCGACCAACCTGTATAGTGTAAGGTAATTGAATGTTTTATGTATAGAAGTGTAAAATAAAATAAAATACAATAACCAAAAAAGAAACAATTTTTAATTAACTTCACTGTTTAACTTTGTTAGCTATTTAACATCCTCATGTGAAAAGATTTAATCTATGAAGAAATTTTGGCACTATTCTTATTCTTTCTCTGATCTTTTCAAATGTCTGACTCCAAAGCTTATGCTTTAGCTCTTTCCTTCACTTAATCTCATGTCTATGCAAGTGTACTGAAGCAATTTCATGGCTTCCTATGCAAGTTGCTAGCTTTTATATCTGTTTTTAATTCTGCAACAGAACAAAAAGGAATAATTTCTCTACTAGGCTATTGATTTTTACTTACTTTTAATGTCAACCTTAAGGCTGGGAATTAAATTTTAATTACATTATTCATAAAACAGCATTTTAAATACCAACTGTTACGTATTTTAAATGTAATTAAATTAATTTATATACAATAAGAAATAAAAATAAGAATCAGAAAACAATGTCGTTTTGTTTTAGAATCATAGTCCAGGAGCAATGCACCCCAACAAGGAGGAAATTGGGCAAAAATATCAGGAGGCCTCCACGGATAGCAAAGGAGCTGCTGAGAAAACTCAAACGAAAAAGAGAAGCTTTCAGGAAGTAGAAACAAGGACAAGTGGCCTGGGAGGAATACAGGGAAATTGTACAGGATGCTAGGGACAAGGTTAGGGAAGCCAAGACCCAGTTAGACTTGAATCTGACTAAGGATATTAAGGATAAAAGAAAGGGCTTCTATAGGTGTATTGCAAGCAAGAGAAAGACTAGGGATAATGTGGGCCCTCTCCAGAAGGAAACAGGAGACCTGACTACCCTGGACAAAGAGAAGGATGAGGTTCTCAATGATTTCTATACCTGTCTTCAACAGCAAGTGCTCTAGCCAAGCTACCTAACTAGAGAAAGGCAAATGTAGGGACTGGGAGAATAAAGACCCTAAGCCCACTGTGGGAGAGGATCAGGTCTGAGACCATCTAAGGAACCTGAATATGCACAAGTCCATGGGACCTGATGAGATTCATCTGAGGGTCTTGAGGGAGCTGTCGTAGTTGCTAAGCCGCTTTCCGTCAATTTTGAAAAATTGTGGCAGTCAGGTGACATCCTCAATGACTGTAAAAAGCAAAATATAACCCCCATTTATTAAAAGGGGAAAGCAGAAGACCTGGGGAACTACTGACCAGTCAGTCTCACCTTAGTGCCAGGTGAGATCATGAAGCAGATTCTCTTGGAAACTATGCTAAGGCACATGGAAAACAAAGAGGTGATTGGTAACACCCAAAATGGCTTTACAAAGGGGAAATCCTGCCTAACAAATTTGGTGACCTTCTGTGATGGGGCTGCAGCACTGGATAAGGGCAGAGCAACTGACATCATCTACCTGGACTTATGCAAAGCATTCGATACTGTCCCTGATCGTTTTACTTTACTATTCCTCTGTACATGGAAACAAACAAACAAAAGATTAAAACTTAAAGTATTCAAATTAAAGACCAGTATAATGAAAGAGCAAATAATAATTATTTAGAAAAATTACATTATCCAGAAACTTAATTTAAAAATTATTTTCTCTCATCAGGGAAGAATCTTTCTTGTAGAAGTTAAGCACTCTTTAAGAAAACTTCTACATACCATAGCTCTACTTTAGCACATCTAATCTTTTGTCCTGCAAAAAAATCAAATAGATATGTTTAATTTTGTTTATAAAACACTGAATTCTCCTTAAGTAACATATGATCACATCAATTTATTATTGAAATTTTATTTGAATGTCCTGTAAAGATTGACTGCAATAAAGAAAAGAAAACAAAACAAAACAAAAAACCACCTAAAAATTCAGCAGTAAAATAAAAGTTAAAACTTTCAGAATGTAGATATATGGGTTGTTAGACATCTACCGGGGAAGACAATAAGGTTGAACTACAAAATACTGGCTTATATGGAAAAGAAAAACCAAACAAAAAAAAGGCAGTCTGTGATGAATTTAAGCCCTCTATTCTAAAATACTCTGACACTTCTCATGAATACCAATTAAAAGCTTAGAATGACTTTATTAATACCCTCCAGCTCAAAAAATAACATTACTGGTACTTATTATACTATTATTTGATAAATATGGAACTTTAATATTAGTTGTGGTTTTTATATTGCCCGTATTTAGAACATTAGAAATGTCTCTGAAATTATTTCAAAATTAAACAAAAAATAATGCGATAAATTTTCCTCCAAAAATCTTTCCCGTGACTTTCTAAGTATCACGAGTAGTAGGCTTCACTTCAATCCAAGATATACGGGACTTGGGGCTGCAAGTACCCTAGACATTCCTGCTGAAAGAATTCTTGCAAGTGCGATTAAGATTTTCTTACAGATATGTCATGATAAATTATATGAGAAGAGGATCAATCGACTCCTGAGTAACAACAGATATATACAGCGTTACATTACAAAATAGAACTGTCTCTCTGTCAATCGTTTTCTGCAATGATTTTAACTAGTAGAAACTAAATGGTTTTACACTTCATCACAGATGAAATTAAAGGCATAGGCAATTTTATCTGCCTGAACATTTTTTAAGAGGTTGTTTCTTTCAAATTTCGTGATACAAAGGTACAACAAGAAGCAGCCACACATTATTTTCTTCAGGTATACTGTAGCAGATTTCTGAGAAAAATGTTCTTTCCTTATCCAGGAAGGAACCTGACCTTACCATTTCAGAGCAGGTTCACAGAAACAGAAACGGATGTTAGGAGTTTATTACATTTTTAATTTTCTTAGAACAAAATGGACCTGACTGAGAAATTCCTAGTTTGAAAGTTGCGAAGGCAAAACCTGTGCATTTCCAGCATGTTCAACTCCTGTTTGCCACATGGAAACAGGAAGACATCTAACGAAAAGACAGAATATAGGTAGGAACCCTGAGAGCAAAACCGTACTGATTGTGCAAGGACTAAGTACAATAATATGTCAGTATCAAAACAGTGCTGCAGCTGTAAGCTGAAACAGCCTTTAGAAAGACAATAGCCTAAAATAATTAAATATCCAAGGCGTTTCCTGTGTTGTCATCAAATTAATGGGTAAGGAATGTTTGGTTTCCTGAGGCAAATACCATCAGCCATCTTCCATTTATTAATACAGTGTTTTTACTGAGCTTCAGAAATCTGGACCCCATCTAAAACCATTCCGAAAGGCAGAAGAAACAGCTCTGGCAATTACAGACACAAAGTGCTTTTTATGTTAATTTTGGCCAAAAAAAAGCCCTAAAAAACCAAACAAAGGAAAAAAAATAAAACCAGTGGAAAAAACCCAAACCCCAGTTTTTTCAGAAAGGAAGTTTCCTAGCAAAATTTGGCAACATATTATTCTTTATGTATATTTTGGATACTCTCCTTATTTGCAGAAAGAAAAAGGTTCTGAACCAGAAAATCATCATTTCTTAAGCATATCTGCATTTCACATCACCTTATTCACAAAATTTAAAGATAGTAATTAACTCTTTCATGTAATAATAAAAACAATTTTTGGTTACATGAACTTTAACTAGTTATTTACAAAGAACCAATCAGCTTAATTACCATAGCACAGTATTTGTTGTTTAGCTCTGTGATTAGGAAAAGAACTGAAAGAAATTCAAATTTATTTTGGATCTTTCCAACATGTTTCTAACTTGTTGGAACTTGAGAGGCACCTTGGTAATGTGTTTCTCGTTATCTCAGTCAGTGATAAGAGTCTAGTAATACTTTATGTATCCTTTTTGATATCACTGTTCCAGCAGAACCATGACATACTCTGCATCATCACAGCACTGAGGTGCTGTGCAGATATAACTCTCCACAGTATAAGGCAGGTTATTATATAAGATGAAAGCAGTGGTTCTACATGCAGTTCTCAACACCTTCATGTTTTTCAGGTATCTGCAGCTCTCTTTTTAACCTTTCTCAGTCTCAGGTGCTTTCTTCATCATGTGAGATCTGCCACAAAATTAGTTAACATGGAAATGTTGATCTCGTCAGACAAATTTATTTTTACTGTGCTAACTTTAGCAGATGTAAAAAGCGTTCATGAAAATTAGAAAAAAAATAGTATTTTGTTTTAAAGAAACTATTAATATTTTATTTGTAATACTGTCATAGTTTTATAGCTGTCTGTCTGTTCCTTGTTTCAGGCCTACAGTTTTGGAGTTTCATCTTTTCATATGTGTTTTAATGTTATTCCATATATAATATGGAGGGAAACATATCACAATAATAAATTTCCAAAAGGAGGGGCTTCACAGAAGGAGAGCAAAATGGTGGAAGTATGACACAATGTCACCTGGATTGACAGAATATATCAGAGAAGTGAGTTTTAATTTAGAAAGGTTAGGGGTTTTTATTCTTATGCTACATAAAGTCTCCTTTTCCTTGTGCTCGCCCCTTTTGCAAAAAGGAAAGGGGTAAAAAGTTGTCTATGACGTAAGTTAATATAAGTGTTGTCAAATTGCATCTATCTATGGTTTATGATTTTTGACTGCTAAAATTCCGACACAGGTTTTCCAGACAGTGAAGGCATTTATTTATGATTTTTAAAGTATTAGAGGTACATTTCAGACAGACTTTCCATCCTTTCTCATATTCCACAGAATGCTCCCTAAGAAATGTATCACCATGTATGTAAACTAAAAATCACCTCAACTGAAACAATCTCCAGAATCAGCGGAAATATGTGCCTTCACTTGGATGTTGAAACTGGTTTTCCTTGTGTCTGGCCCTACTTGGCCTATCCCTGGTGCACAAAAAACAATGGGACCTCATCCTCAGTCCTGGCTTCCCCTCAACTTCTCTTCCAGCTTTTGATTTGCAGTTAATGTTAAAGTTTTGCACCTTTTCAAAACCTAAGACAGTCCCAGGGTAATGCCACCTGGTTCATTACATAGAAACCACAATTACAGACATCACCTGATATAAATAACAGTAGCTTGCTTCTTCCTAGAGAGAAAGGCAATGGAAATGGAAGTTCACTTCTAATTTGCTGATCTCTAGTCTATTTGGCAATAAAACAGGTCGCATTTGGATTTGTTGGTTTTGGTTTGTTTTGATTTTTTTGGGCAATTTAGTTGGTTGTTTGTGGGTTTTTTGATTGGTTGGTTGGTTGGCTTGTTTGGGTGGTTTTTTTGTTAATGTGAAAATTAAACCAGAAATTGCGGAATTGGTAACCATAAGATATGGTTCTCAGTGTTTTCCATACAAGGCCATGTTTTCCACACACAACTCATATTCCATGAGCTCAGCTATAGAGAATATGGCAGAGTAATACAAATGGAAAAGGAAAAGAAGAACTGATGCAATGTTAACCCCTCGAGTCCATTTTTTTTGAGGCAGTCACTGAATGAGAGGAACAATTCTGAAGAGACTTCAGTTTAAAAGAGCTAACATTTCTACTCAGACTGGCAGCCTGTCACAGGCAGGGTCCCCCAGGATCAATACTGGACCCCATACTGTTCACCATCTTTATACGGCATCTGGATAATGGGACGGAAAAATCCTCACCATGTTTTCCTGATGACTGGATGACACAGGGAAAGTGTCAGAACTCACATTTCAGAGAGACCTGGACAGATTGGAAGAGTGGGCTACCAAGAGCTGTATGAAATTCAACAGAGTGTAAGTCCTGCATGTGGGACAACGTACCCAAAGAGGTAAGTACAGGCTTAGATCTGTGTGGCTGGGGAGCAGCCTTGCTGAGAGGGACCTGGGAGTCCCAGGGGAGACCAGCTGAATGTGAGTGAGCACTACACTGCTGCAGCAACTACGGCAAATTGGATACTGAACTGCATCCTCCCATGGATTACTAGAAGAGATAGATGGGATCATCCCACTCAGCATTCATCAGGCTGCATCTGGAGTACTCGAACCAGTTCTGATTCCCATTATTCAAGTAAGGCTAGAGAGGATCAAGGGTGAGCCACTAAGATGCTTGAAGGGCTTGAGAACCTTCCCTATCAGGAAAGACTGAAAAAACTAGGTCTCTTCATGCTGTAGAAGAGCAAGTTCAGAGGGGGCCTTGTAGAGGTAGCTGAACCTGCAGCAGAGAGTGCTGCAGTGTTTGAGCCAGCCACAGGAGTGATCGAGCAACCTATTATTCCTTGTTCCCTTATAAGGTTCAGTTCTTGAGTGTTCTCCCTTACTCAGCATCCTATTTATCCCTGTCCCCTTACTGCTCCCCTCGGTTACCCCTATGGGTTGAAGTTGTATTACCCCGCCTTCTCTCCGCCCCCTGACCCGCAACCCATCGGTCCGTGGTTCTCTCCGCTCTCCCTCCTTAGTAATTGGTTGTGGTGGTTTCTCCCTGCCTTCTTCCCTCCCCTAAGCCGTGGTGATTGGTTGCAAGCCCCCCCGAGCGCGCGGGTTTAGAAACCCAGCACCTTCATTGTTTGGGCCTCTTCGCCTCCTACCCCCTTCATAGCTGGATTGGAATAAACTCCCTGGACTGTGGAACGTAGTGCATTAAGAGCCTTCCTGCCTCTTTATTTCTGGACTTGTGGCTGGGTTACGCTGGGCGTGAGTATTTCTCAGTGCTAATAACTGCACGGGCAATATCCCTCATGGGTTTGGTGAATCTGCACCCTCAGAACGGCTTTTTCTCAAAGGAGGTTTTGGGAATAAACTATGAAGGGAATTTGCCTCAAGAGAAACAGCACCTAAAGCCATTAGGGCCTCATCACAGTATTCCCGCAGCTAAGAAGCAGCTACAAAAGGACAAAGGCTCCCTCTTTACAAGAAGCCACATGGAGAAGACAATGGGACAACAGGTACAAGTTGATTCAACAGATGTTTCTTGCCAACATAACTTTTTTTTTACAATGAAAGCAATCATTGACTGGAACAACCTCCCCAGGACATAGTGGAGTTCCCATCATTGGATTTTCAAGGTGAGACGAGACAGGGAACTAGAAAGTTTCATCTAGGCTCTCTTTTTTATGAAAGGTTAGACCAGGTGATGTTTCAAGTTCGCTTCCAACATGGGCTGTTCCGTGATTCTGTTAAAAGTTTAGAGCAAGGCCTGGCTGCACAGGAAGAGCTCCCTGCTTCCCACTCCCTGTTGAAAAAATGTGCCCTAAGAAGTTCTGGTCACTGGCTGAGGAGACTGTGGATGGGCTCTGGAGGACATTTTCTGTTGTATTCCCAGTGGAATTCAAGACTGCTGGTAACAGGGACCTTTTCCTATCAAATGTGATCAATTATCTATATAGGGATAACATCTGGTAGAATGGACAGTTGATAGCTGTTCCCCATCTGTTTATTTGTGTGGTCCCACTTTAATGAACAGAAATCAGATAAAACTAATAACAAGTGGTTTTTTAATTGTTGTTGCTGGTTAAACGCTTATTTAAGAGCATAGAAAATGACCATAAAGTTTAATCTGTCTGAGCCTGGTTTTCTTATTTAGTTACTTAGATACTTTAATGACTATAAACTTAGGTACTGCATGATTTTAAAAACTGTCTGGGCCCAAGTTTTATTCTATTCAATTTCCCCAGTAATTTACAAGAAAGTTGTTCTTGCTTTACAATACCTCAGCTAAGACTTGACTCATCCCACGTGTTCTTTGCTGGGTGATCAGAAATACATATGCTGATTGCCTGTTAATTGTAAAAAGTTAAGATTGACTTAATTAATAAACAAATTTTTTTAATCTTGTTAACATACAAATGAGTTTTTGAATTTCTCTTCTCTGACTGCAAAATATTTTTCTGTAAAGAGGAATAAATAGATTTAAAATGTGCTTTATATTTAAATTTTCATGGGGCCTATGGTTGCCTGTCAACATGGTGATGGAGCAGAAGCTGTTGGGCTTCGTTTTCTCGTGAATGCTCTCCTCCAGCCTCATCCATTACTTCCCAGACCTTAGATGCCTAATAGTGTCACTTTCTCTTCCTCAGGTGAGGAACCACCTCATCCTTAGGTGGTTTAACACACAATTCAGGGCCTCAAGCCACAGGTCCCATTCAGGGTGCCGTGGTCTTCGGTGCAGTTTTTTGGTGCAGCTTTGTTTTACAGTTTTGCTACCATAGGCAAAAGTCCTTCATAAATAATGTTGAAGCCATAAACCATAACACTTCTGTGTCTGACAAGGGGCAAAGTCAGCAGCCCAGCTGAAGTGCGCATACAGCAATGCATTCAGCACGGGCAACAAACAAGAGGAGCTGGAAGCCATGGTACAGCAGGAAAGCTATGACATAGTCGCCATCGTGGAAGCATGGTGGGATGACTTGCATGACTGGAGTGCCGCAATGGATGGCTACAAGCTCCTCAGGAGAGATAGACGTGGGACAAGAGGCAGAGGAGTGGCTCTGTGTATTAGGGAGGCTCTCARTRATGTAGMACTKGAGATTAATGAYGATRWGGTSAAGTGCCTAYGGSTRAGAATCAGGRGAAGGCCAACAAGGCTGACATCCTGGTGGGAGTCTGTTATAGACCGCCCAAGCAGGGCGAAGAGGTGGATGAGTTATTCTATAAGAACCTGGAGGATGTTTCAAGATCGTTCTCGTAGGGGACTTCAACCTGCCAGAAATTTGCTGGGAACTCAACACAGGGAAGTGCAGTCTAGGAGGTTCTTGGAGTGTATGAAGGAGAGCTTGTCACAGCTGGTAAGTGAACCTACCAGGGGTGGGGCACTGCTAGACCCGCTGTTTACAGAGAAGGGCTGCTGGGAGATTTGGTGGTCAGAGGCCATCTGGGGCACAGTAAGAATGCAATAATAGAGTTTTTAATATACAGTGAAACAAGGAGGGACATCAACAAAACTTCCACTCTGGACTATCAGAGGGCAGACTTCAGCCTTTTCAAGAGACTGATTCAGAGATTACCTTTGGAAACAACCCTTAAAAACAAAGGGGGCCAGGAAGGATGGACAAACTCTGAGAAAGAAATCTTGAAGGCACAGGAGCAGACTGTCTCTATGTGCTAAAAGATGAGCTGATGGGGAAGATGACCGGCCTGGATGAGCAGAGAGCTTTTGAAGGGAAAAAAAGAGGGTGTATCACTTTGAAAAGAGGCGCAGGCAACTCAGGAAATGTTTAAGAATGCTACTAGGTCATGTAGGAAAAAAATTAGAGAGGTGAAAGCCCAATTAGAACTTAATCTGGCCACTTCTGTGAAGGATAATAAATAATGTTTTTACAAATAAGTTAATGGTAAAAGGACAGGCAAGGACAACCTCCATTCTTTATTGTGCCCGGAGGAGAATATAGTTACCAAAGATGAGGAAAAGGCTGAGGTACTTAACACCTTCTTTGTCTCAGTTTTCAAGAAGAAGACAGGTCATCCTCAGGACAACTGGCCTCCTGAACTGGTAGAAGGGGACAGGAATCAGAATAGATCCCCTGTAATCCACGAGGAAGCAGTTAGCGACCTGCTGAGCCACTTACATGCTCACAAGTCTATGGGACCAGCTGAGATCCATGCTAGGGTGATGTGGGAGCTGGAAGAAGAGCTCACCAAGACACTCTCCATCATTTATCATCAGTGCTGGTTAACTGGGGAGGTCCCAGAACACTGGAAGCAGGCCAGTGTGATGCCCATCCACAAAAAGGGCTGGAAGGAGCATCCAGGAAACTACAGGCCTGTCAGCCTGACCTCGGTGCCCAGCAGGGTTGTGGAACAAATCATCTCGAATGTGATCACACATTCAGGATAGCAGAGGGATCAGACCCAGCCAGCATGGATTTAGGAGGGGCAGGTCCTGCCTGACCAACCTGATTTCCTTTTATGACCAGATGACTTGCCTGATGAGTGGGGGGAAGGCTGTGGATGCCTATCTGGACTTCAGCAAAGCCTTTGGCACCGTCTCACACAGCATTCTTCTGGAGAAACTGACAGCCCACAGCTTGGACCGTGCCGGGATTATAGGGTTTGGGATAACTGAGAGATGTCACGGAGATGATTTATTGTTGAATCAATCTCATGTTTATTGAAGGGTGAGACAGGAGAGACGTGCGAACAACATCTCTAATATCAAAGGCAGTAGCAGTTACAGTAACAATAGCAGCAATAGCAGCTGCAGCAGGTAGGGATGTCCCTGCAGCAGCAGTTGAGGTAGCAAGCTCTCTGCAGCAGAAGTCGAGGTAGCTAAAAGCTTTCTACTTTTTTCTACAAGGCCTTATATACTTTTTTAAGCCAATAAGCAAATGCCACAAAGCTGGTTAATACATTTGTACCAATCACTACTGTATGATTCTACTGCAATGCGTATTTTCTTAACCAATTATCACACTGCTATTAAGGCCTGTTGTACAGGCTTATATTGCTACATTTTAACTTTCTATGAAACTCTATTATATATGGTTTTTTGCTAAATTCAAAGTTCTTAACTCTTTTACTTATTACTATTATTTTCTACATAAAACATGTTTTTACTTGTTAAAAGTACATTTCTGCTTTTATAAAGCATACTTATTTAAAAACTACAAAACTACGTTTTTGCTTAAAGCTGTAAAAAGCTCACTGTTCTAACTCAGGCAGCCTTCGCCAAGGCCTCAGATCGAAACATGTATCCATTTCCATCTGTTCAAGCACAATGTTGTTTATGTACTCTGCACCTGCAAGGTCTCTGAAACCTCATTTCCCACAGGACCGGTGCAGTCTTCTGTGGGTTAAGAACTGCCTGGATGGCTGGGCCCAGAGAGTGGTGGTGAGTGGTGCTGCATCCAGTTGGTGACCAGTCATTAGTGGTGTCCCCCAGGGATCAGTGTTGGGGCTGGTCCTGTTTAATATCTTTATTGATGATCTGGATGAGGGGACTGAGTTCACAATTAGCACATTTGCAGATGACACCAAGCTGGAAGCGAGTGTCAATCTGCTGGATGGTGGGAGGGCTCTGCAGAGGGACCTGGACAGGCTGGATAGATGGAGCAAGTCCAACATTGAGATTTAACAAGTCCAAGTACCAGGTCTTGCACTTTGGCCACAACAACCCTCTGCAGTGCTACAGGCTGGGACAGAGTGGCTGGACAGCAGCCAGGCAGAAAGGGACCTGGGGGTACTGATTGATAGCAGGCTGAACATGAGCCAGCAGTGTGTCCATGGGGCCAGGAAGGCCAGTGGCATTCCGGTCTGTATCAGGAATAGTGTGGCCAGCAAGACCAGGGAAGTGATTCTTCCCCTGTACTCGGCATTGGTGAGGCTGAACCTTGAGTACTCTGTCCAGTTCTGGGACCCCCAGCTTAGGAAGGACATTGAGATGCTGGAGGGTGTCAGGAGAAGGGCAGCAAGGCTGGTGAGGGGTCTGCAACACAAGTCCCATGAGGAGTGGCTGAGGGAGCTGGGGGTGTTTAGCCTGGAGAAAAGGAGGCTCGGGGGAGACCTTATCACTCTCTACAGCTGCCTGAAAGGAGGATGTAGCCGGATGGGGGTTGGTCTCTTCTCCCAGGCAACCACTGAAAAGAGGGGACAGTTTTAAGCTGTGCTAGGGGAAGTTTAGGCTGGGCATTAGGAAAAAGTTCTTCACAGAAGGAGTGATTGGGCATTGGAATGGGCTGCCCAGGGAGGTGGTGGAGTCCCTGTCCCTGGAGGTATTTAAGAAAAGACTGGGTATAGCACTTAGTGCCATGGTCTAGTTGACAAGATACTGTTAGGTCATAGGTTGGACTCAATGATTTCAAAGGTCTTTTCCAATTCTGTGATTCTGTGTTTCTGTGTGACTCTGTGATTCTTTCATTTAATCTTGTGACAGAAATTTCACAACATAAATAATAGTAGTAGCAGTAGTTCTTATTAATATGTCCTCTATATAGCCCAATCCTGGTCATCTTTCTTTCTGCTCACATCAAAACATATTTTTTACTATGCTAGACCTTTCCTGCTTCATGTGGGATGCTCTAAGCTGAATAAATTAGCAAATACATATTTTTAGGGTAAAAAAAGAGGTAAATTATTAAATTGCTACTCAGTTATGATATGAAAGAAATACTGAAAACCCAGATTGCTAATAAATGAGAAAGGATAGACTCCTGGTTTCATTCAGCACAGCCAAATCTATTGCCTTCCATGAAGTTCAAGTCATAGTTCATCAGTTCACAGGCTACATTTCTCAGTAGTGTCAGATAACGCTTTATACATGCACTACTATTTCTTTACCTACTCTCAAAATGGCAACTGTAGATACAGGTGCATAATTGAAAACTATTATCAGGCAGATCGTCTTGTCCAAATGCTGCATGTATTATATTTTTTTTATCACAAATATAATCCTAAAGTGAGTGGCAATTTTTGCCTCACTTTGTGCCTATGAGCAGTGATGGTCCTGATGATGCAGATTCTGGCTATATTTACAGTGTCTCCAGTGTCAGGCTCAAGCTTAACAAACAGAGCAGCCAGTTGCATCCCCACCACATTTGGGGCAGAGCTCAGGCTTGCCTGTTCCAGCTCCCTCTCCACTAGTGGCAGAGTGTGACAGCGTGGCTGTGGGCTGAGACTGGAGTGTGACCTCAGTCCCTGAGCATCGAGATGACAGGACAGTCTTAAGAGTTCTCTGTGGCTTTAATGCAGGTGAGGCTACTGCTTACCAAGAAGAGACTCTATGCTTGTGCTTGTGGAAATTTTTTTGGTATGTTCAAGGTCAATACCACAGCTGGATCCTCCCAACCTTCGCCTGTGCAATGACTGCAAACTGAGTGCATTGGAACTCTCTGCTCCCACCATTACCTCCTCTGTCTTGATCTCATTACTTCAGCATCTCAGCTCTTCGCCTTCTCCTTACTTACCAAGTTCCTACTGTTGACTCCATCTCATTTCCACCAGCCATTTTATTTCTCTGTTTCTGCATTTCACCATCCCTTCAGCAAAAGCCATATATGCAGCTTTGGCAGTATGAATCATCTTTAATTCATTGAAACACACAAAACTTAACCCGATAATTTGAAATTGTCTAGAGGCACTTGGCAGTTAAACCCATCCTGTCTCATTGACATGTAAGGACATTAAAAGCATACTCTGCAAGACAAGCAAGTCCTCCATGGGGCAAACAGAGCATTCTTGCTGAAACTGCTTTCTTGAGTGCTTCAAGAGATAGCATACCTCAGTTCTAAATTAGGGGCCTGTTATTGTGACAACTGCATTTTTTGCCTTTAGTACTTCTCAGTCCTTTTAAGTATCTTTGATTGCCTCTTCTAGATACACAGCTTCACCAAATGAAGCTCTTTTCCTTTTGCTGTATTCTTCGGTACTTCCATACTATAATGATAATACGTTAGCGTTTGACCACAAGCACAGCATCATATGCAGGATATGCATTTCATTCCCCATTTTTCTTCTGTTTGCCTGACCCTATTCTACAAAAGGCCATGGACAGGTCACAGACAAGTTCCAAAAAGAATGTTTCATAGTCTTCTGTGTGAACTTTTGAAAGTTAAATTTAGAATTCTGATTCTTGTTACTTTTCTGTTAATGGACTAGAATTTATGCTGCCAAAAGTGAGCTCCTATGCACTATGTATTAGTAAACCTGAAAATTAGCTGAACAAAATACAACACTCTCTATGGTGCTACATTTATCACACTGTCTTTAAATTGTAGAACCACACTAGAAGAAAAAAAAACCCCAGTTTTTCTTCAAAAAGCCTCAGAAGGTCTTTTGATACTAGGATTAAAAGCCTCATGGTTTTCAGAGTCAGAGGATTGCAAAGATACACGTGTCTGTGTAAAGCATTTGGGCCAAAATACACTGATATTTATGTTCTTAACAAGACCAAAATTTTAAATTCTGTAGGTATCATTGCTAGTACAAAATCTGAGGAAAGACCTAAATTCTGGCCTTGTGGAGTTTTGCTATTCAGTCAAAGTAGCAAGATTGTTAAGATTATTTCAATATAAGCAAAGTTGTATCCCAAATATTTTCTTTTGACAAGTACAAAGGTCATTACTTTTTCAGTTAGGCCCTTGTTTACCAGACAGTTGTCATGCAGAATTTTTGCAGGTTTGAATAGTCCTGGATTCATCTATAATGTTCTAAGTATAACCAATTTAGTATGTTTACTATGTCTATTTTTCTAATTCTATGATAAAATCTAGTATCAATAGTTCAGGAAAAAAAAAATTACTCACTAGAAAATACTTACACTTTTAGAATATAAGTATATCTGAATGCCTAAAATTAAATACTGAATATTTTTTTTCTTTCAATATGGCTTCTAAGAAAGTCCAGGCTTAATAACTAAAATAGGAGCTGTGAATGATGGGTGAGTCTAGGTAATGAAGCACTTGCTTTTATCGTAATAGGTTTTTTTATGCCAAGAATCAAAACGTGAACTTTTGATAGTTCCATTGTTTTGAAATGGTAAAACGTACATATACCCCAGCACAAGTAGGTAAGCAACAATTACTGTGGCACATCTGATACTGAGAGTTTAGAAAAAGTGCCAAGTGGACATGATTTTCCAGTCTTATAACTTTTAAGGGTAATTCATTATGATTTTGTTTTTTAATAATTGCAAATTATATTAATAGAATATATGCCTGGAGTAATATAACTATCTGCCTGCTTTTAGTAAAGAAGATGGGCAATACAGCAACGATGGAAAAGCAGAATATTCTGAATATTCCATATTGGTAATGACTAAATACAACATCAAATAAAATCCAACTTACGTCCATGGTTAACTGACTGTTGAAAACTCAGGTATCTCTGGAAATAATATATCCATCTAGTATTGTGTATTTGGTCACACTGAAGATAAAAGGAATGAGGCATTCATGTCCACCTCAATCTACCATTCATTTATGACCTTGCTAGGCAAACTGTCGTTATTAGCAAACGAAATTTCCAAAGAAAATTTGTTGAATTCCATTCCATTTCTTAAACTATAGAAGTTTAATTTCAAAAACAGTAAAATTCTATTCATGCTTGAACATTTTCAGATTAAACAGTATAGTTTGCTTACAAAAAATCTAATGAAAACCAAGAATTATTTTCTTTTTCTCAAGCTCTTTTGGAATATAGGCTATTATTATTGTGCCTTCTTAAATAATATAAAAATATACTTTACAAGTTAAAGTAGTAACTATAGGAAAAATAGGTAGGATACAGGTGCAAGAAAAAATGAGTAATCAGACACATCCCTACACTACTGAAATTAGTCTCATAACCAAGATTGTAGGACTACCTGAATCTTGAACTTCTGAAGATGTGTCCTTACTAAATGTGAATGTATAATCTTGTCAAGAATTCTGATTTTCTTTATATTAAGATTTGAAAAACTTTGACTAATCTCTCATGAATGAAGAGCTGTGACAGCTGTGTATGATGAAGGCACATGCACTTCATAAATTAAATTTTCTGTCTAAGGCATTGAAGATGTGCCTTCAAATCTGGGTAGCTCCTGTTGTAAGGCATTTGAGCCCTGAAATGTGCCCCAGCCAAACCATCTTCAGGTATTCTTATTAGAGCCCTCAGGAATTCATCAAGGTTACTGAAATGTAAACTGCACTAAATTGGGAAAGAAAAAGCTGAAGAACAGAATACCAAGACAGCAAGGAATAGATAAAGACTGTGTTGCACTGGACTAGAACCAATCATATTTTCTAGAAGGTGCATGCAGAGCGCGTGGACAAGATAGAGGGAYCAATCAAATAATGCGTGATCGCGTGGACAGTAGCTGTAAAATGTATAAGTAGAATGTAATGTAAACAATAAAGCGTCTTCTGCGTAAGCATATTGATTCATTGTTCAGAAGTCCTGAGCTCTCGCATGTTCGTGACCCTGCGACGTGATAACACGCTGCGATAATGAAGCAGACCAGCAGACCCTTTGGATTCCAAATGGGGTTCTGCAGAGTGAAAAGTTGGGAGGCCCCAGTCGGGTCTGCCGCGGCTGGACCGCGGCAGGAGGAGTCAGAGGACAGCTCCATTGGAGTCCAGGAGCCGAAGAAACCTCCTGGGAAAAGAACTCCGGAAAAAGCACGCTGCAGCGGGAACACCCAAAGAGGTGAACGACTGGGGGCTGGAGGATGGGGAAGGGACTGTCAAAAGAAGAACAGGACACCTTCAGGGTCCTCCAGCGTATTCTCTCCGAGAGAGAAATTAACTATGACCCAGAGGTCTTGAAAAGACTGTTAAATGGGGTCGGGAGAGAGGAAAAGAAACGAAGGGACTTAGCACGGTATGGAATTTAATAATAATGGTGCTAAGACAAATTAAAGCCGAAAAATCCCGACGGCAGCTGCAGCGGCTTCATCCGCAGCCCTGGCAGAGCACCCAGGAACGGCAGCAGCTTCTTCCCCCCCACTTTCTCCCTTCGCTGCTGCGTTCTCACTGTATAACACCAAGTCAAAGACAGCGGTGGGGAAGGCGAGCCCTGGCACCCCACCCGCGCTCAGCTTGGAAGCCTCAGACACCTGCACCATGTGGGGGGGCCGGAGGGCCCATTCAAAGCTATGCAGCTCCATCCGTGCATATTTTTTCAAAGTACCTTTTTGACACTTTGCTGAACTTGGCTTGTTAACAACTTATTCACAGTACAGACRTCACTTTTGTGTCAGAGACAGCTGAGAAACCTTTCTGTATGTGTYGTTCTTGAAGTGAAAAGCTAAAGTGACTTGCAAGAGGACTGTCTCTCCAATAAATCCATCCTACTGCTAGTTACAAATCAGTTGYTTGCTTGCATATTATTCATTAATGTTTAACTGTTGTATGACAAATTTTTGATAGCCCTTTTGTAACAATGGAGTCAAGATGAGTTAAATTCTGTTGTATGTAAATCTTTTAAAGGAACACTCTCAACTCTGACTTCAGTTTCTTAAATTTAAGTGATGTTGATTTTAAGTTCTGCTAAGTGTAATTGTTGTTACATTTAAGCCATGTCAAGTTTAAGTTCTGTTAATTTGAGATTCTTGTTTACATTTAAAGTTCTGTTAGTTTAAAGTTCTGTTAAGTTTAATTTCTGACAATTTTGAGTACTCAGGTTTCAACTTTAAGTGTGTTCAGTTTAGGTTCTGTTATTTTAACCTCTGTTAAGTTTTAGTCAGATTGATTTCTGTTCAGTTTCAATGGTGTTAACTTTAAGTTCTGTCTGATTTATTCCGCTACATTTAAGAGACAAGGTTGAGTGACGTTAAGTTTAACTTCTCCTGAAATATGCTCATTTAAATTGAAAGATACAGTTCTTTTGTTATACAGATAAGATTGAACCAAATGAAACAATTATGATGAAAAATTGGTAAGCAACTCTTTAAAAATATAAGATAATAAGTTGTAAAAGTATACAAAGATTCGGTTTGCTAGATCCTTAAATTCACTGAAAGTTCCATGCGTATAAATGTGCTGTATTAGTCAATTAAGATAATTATTCATAACAATCTTTGTTATTTTATCTTTCACAGGTAGCAGAGAGGGATGAGTAACAATTCCAAGTTATGGATATTGTTGACTAATAAGTCACTGGAGATGTATTACTGATCCTGAATATGTTCTTAATATTATAGCATGAATTCAGCGATTCTTTGTAAGAAGCATTATCCATAAGATATTATTTGATGTTACACATATGCATTTCTTTGATTGTTTGCAGTTCATGTATGGTACCACTGACTGCTTAGGTAAGGATAAATGACAACGCCGGCTGCTTTACAAGACATATGTCATTTAAAAAAAAAGAAAAAAAAAAAGGACAAAAACAAAAACAAAAAAAAGGGAGGAAAACAAAAAAAGGAAAAAAAAAAACCAACCAAACTTTTCCAATTGCTATTAATAGAGGCTTGTTCTTAGGATATGTTAGGGAAATCCTTCCAGTTAAGGCCTTGGCTCTGGCCAAGCCCTGGTCCTACCTGGTCGGGAGGCATGCCAGCAACCCAGGTGTATCTGCACTAAAAGTGTACTTGAGTCATTTTGACTTGCTAATCTGGATTCATCATAGCTGGACCCCCTTTCGAGGTATGCTTGTGAACCTTGCCTGGGAAGGTTCTCCAAGTCCTCATTGTGGAACGGGGCTCGCCAGCTACTGCAGACTCTGGGTAATGGTACAGTATTTAGACAATTGAATGTGTATTGGTTTAAATTACTATTCTTTTGTTGTGTGTTACTGATCACATGTCTTACCTTTCTACTTCTGCTCAGTGCCTGGTTACTAACCTAGGGGAGGAAGTACGCATGTGTCTTATTACCGACAGGTCTAAAGTGGTTACCTGATCGACTGGATGAACATCGATCGCCTCTCAGAAAACGAGGCCCTGTATGAGGAAAAATGACCTAATCACCATCCAGCCCTCGTAGGGGAGAAGGACATTCGGGTAACATAGAGTCAACATTTCCAACTAATGAACTTCTCCCTGCCTAAATGGCACGACCCCTAAACTCCAGCCATATGAGCTTTAAGACCATAACCAGCGACTTCCAAGGGCAGAAGCAGCAGCTCCCTTCCTGAGGACATTGAACACTATTTTGGTTATCACTAAATATTTTATTGTTGAGTTTCACCAAAGTGCAAAGGTTTTACACAAACAATTTGGAATATTGCTGCAGAATGCGCAAGGAATCATCTCAACCTCTCCACAATGTCAGGGTATGATTGGTGGATTGAGTCCTGGGGTTAATCCTCACGGCCTAGGGCCTCTGCAATTATGGCAAACTGATGTGACTATTTGTGCCCCTTTCAGTCACTTCAAACACCTTCATGTAACCATAAATACCTTTTCTGCCATGGTTTGGGCCACTCCTATGACTAGCGAAGGATCTCATTTTATCATTTGACACTGGTGAGGCTGTTTTGCCGTGATGGGCTTGCCTCAGGAAATCAAAACAGATAACGGGTTGGGTTATATAGCCCAATGAGCCCAAGATTTCTCGGCTTCTTGGGGAGTGAGGCATAGCACGGGCATTCCAGGTAACTCTACTGGAGAAGCCATAATTGAAAGAACACATCAGGTACTGAAGAGGCTACTTGACAAACAAAAAACGGGGGAGGATGGGCTGAGCCTGCAGGACAGAGTACTGAAAGCAGTTTATGTTATGAATCATCTACAGTTAGTAAGTACTCGCAGTGACCCACCAGCATTAACACATTACTCAGGTTTGCAGCAAGATTCTGAATTGATACAGCACCGACCAAAAGTTCGTTTTAAAAATCCTATGTCAGGGTCATAGGAAGGACCTGTAGAGTTATTAATGGGAGGAAGGGGTTATGCTTGTATCATTACAGATAAAGGACCCCAATGGATACCAGCGAAATGGGTTCGCCCATGGCTTGAGAAGGAGACTCCAGTCCCTAATATTACCGATAAATAAACATTAAGTTCTTCTTTGTTTTGTTTTCCTTTTACCCTAGGTGTTGCTGCTGCTCCAACTCTGGTCACACTTAGTAAGTTGAGATGCTGGAAAGTTAAACAGTCAAAGTAGATATTCACTAATGTAGATAGTATTAGACAGAGCATGTTGCAGGATAGAACTGCTATAGATTTTTGTTATTAGCACACGGGCATGAGTGTAGGAATTGTGAAGGGAACTTTGTGACTACTATTAGTCATTACTGTATTGCTTTGTGTTATTTCATGTATAATGAAATTGGTGATCCGTTTCGTGGAAAACTTATTAGAAGGGGTTTGGCTGGTGCAAGAAGAAAAAGGGGGGAATTGTTGTAAGGTAGTTGAGCCCTGAAATGTGCCCCAACCAAACCATCTTCAGTTATTCTTATCAAAGCCCTCAGGAATTCATCAAGGTTACTGAAATGTAAACTGCGCTAAATTGGGAAAGAAAAAGCTGAAGAACAGAATACCAAGACAGCAAGGAATAGATAAAGACTGTGTTGCACTGGACTAGAACCAATCATATTTTCTAGAAGGTGCATGCAGAGCGCGTGGACAAGATAGAGGGACCAATCAAATAATGCGTGATCGCGTGGACAGTAGCTGTAAAATGTATAAGTAGAGTGTAAGGTAAACAATAAAGCATCTTCTGCGTAATCACATTGATTCGTTGTCCAGAAGTCCTGAGCTCCTGCAAGCTCCTTACTCCAGATGTTTTCATCTGGATGTGCAGAAGTAAAGAATAATGCTACCGAAAGAGACATAAAAATGTTCATACAACAGATGCACTACAGCCAGAAAACATTTGGCACAGCTAGTGCAGAATAGTAGCACAAAAGCTGGCTAAAGAAATGTAATCTTTCTCTGCCTAAAACTCAGCGTATATGAAAAATCTGAATGTGTCTTTGTACAACATCTATGATGGTTTCTACATTTGGTACTGAATGTCCAATTTTAAAATATGCAATTTCATTTAATCAATATAGAAACAAGAATGAACATATGTTCAGCTTTACAATTCCAATATGTCTATCGCCAGAAGAGGAGGAAACTGAAGACGGAGATAGAAATGGATTAGATTCTTTATGCTGGTCCAGTTGGGATGCTGGAACTTGGTATAACTCACTTATGCTGTCTATTCTCTATCCAGCTATCTACACCAAAAAAAAAAAAAAAAAAAAAACAAAAAAACAACCCAGAAAAAAAGGGAAAATCTGATTTTTATAACTGTAGGTGGGATCGAATCAGACACAAAAGCTCACTTAAGTTAACTAGTTCTGCCTCTGGAGTCCCTTAAAACTGTCAACTTTTCTCCTTTGACCATAAGAGAAATGAGGCGCATGCTTCAGAAGCTCTTTGACACATATTTAAATCTTAGATCCAAGTGAAATTCTGAAATTTAAGAGATCATCTGTGTCTAAAATATTTTTATACACACAGATTTTTAGACCATTTACCAGTTTCGTGCTTTATAGTCCTCTGAGTTTGGAAAAGAAAATTAAATTAAACACCAGAATAAATCTAGCTGTAGTTGTATCCAAACCTATAAAATTAGGCATTAGATTTTACCTTAGATATGTTAATACAATTATTCTGTAAAAAAGATTTGATTCGACTAATGAGAGAGGAATTAGTTTAATGAGTGTAAACAAGTCCCAACACATATACAGGAAAAAATAATTCAAATTTCATAGACATTACATTAGCTGTGCAATGCAAATATGGAGGAAGTGGAAGAGGAAGAGGAGAAATTTCTCCTTTTAAATGACTTTATATTGTAACTTTACTCTCCAAACTTGAATTTATAGATATGACTAAAACATTGAACTTTGATATTTAATCTGTAGGTAGCCTTTTAGATGGAAAACAGGGTGTATGATAGGGAATAGTGTGTCCTACAGATCTAAAAAGTATCTTCCAAAAGTCTGATTTTGATGCAGATTCCTATATTGCACCTTTAATTAAAATTACACTTACAATTCCAATGATAATTGTGGAGGACCACACAGAAGCATGTTTTTTCTCAAACATTCTGACTGCTGCAAAAGAAAAGTTTTGATTGGAAGAGAGGGTCCCGTGGAGGTGGGACAGCATTCTGCTGACCCAGCTTCCTTTTCCACCTTGAGACTTGTGCTCTGTTGTCATCCTCGTCATCATCATTATCATTCCCTGCTCGCTTGCTGGAGGAGTGCTGAAGGGGCTGGCTGTGCATGTGTGAATGAAGTGGCACAAACAGTGTAGTTTACACAAGAGGCTGCACCAGGTTAACTGTAAGAGGAAGCGGATCAGGCCTCCTTTCTTTTTCCTCTATTCCTCTTGCTTTCTTTGTCTCGCTACCTCAGCCCAAGACCATCCAGGCAGCAGGACTGATGTGGGATCTAAGGACTTGTGAACTTCTTAGTTCTCTCTCTCTCTCTCTCTTTCTATTTTCTGCCTCTATTTCTATCATCCCTTGCTTTGCCTGGGCTAAGCGTGCTTTTTGTATCCTACCCCATACTCTGTACTATTGTGGGAGTGGGGAGTTTGTGGCAGTGTGTTGTGTGACTTGTTCACCAGCAACGGTGAGCAGTTTGTTGAGGAGTTGAGAGCTTATTAAAGTGTACTGTAAAAAAGTGTTTGTTAGCCACCACACTTGAAGAAGTATATTGCAAGATTTAAGGACTTGTTAGACAACACCTTTTGAGTCTAAATTATGGGCTAGCTGCCAGAGTTAAGAATAGTAAAATATAGTATATAGTAAAAGCAAAAGGGTTCCCCAATGTGTGGTCTGGGGTCTTTGTTCGGCCTGACAAGAATTTTCAGGGAACATCATGCCCTGTACCGATGCATCACGACATTTAGCAGCAGTTCAGCAGGTGTTTCAAAAAAGTAAAAGATAATCAAAATTTTAAAATTACTGGCACGCAAACCCTGTTTGTTTGTTTTACATGAAAAGAATGTGGTGCAGAATAACAGAAGAACTCATATATAAGCACTTTATATGCCACACCAGATACAGGCATATTTACAATTTTGATGATTAATTAAAATGATATTAAACCTCATCTATCAGTGAAAAACAACAAACTCTCTCTACTGAAAAACAGCTATGAAATTAGTTCTTTAAAAAAGTTTTAATTTTTTTTTGCTTTAAAATGTAATTTTAATGGCCTTAATAAGTAATGTACTAGAATACACGGAGAGTGCAATAAGATATCTTTTAAAACCAAAGTTTAGTTTTAAATCTATTTTACAGGACAAAGAGGCTGACTGAAAGTAACTATGTTTGGTTTACTACACTATAATATTTTTATACACTATAATATAATAATTACATAGGAGGCTATTTTTAATAGTTCTTGTGATGTATAATCATAATTGATGGTAGAGGCATGAGTTCTTTTGTTTAAAAGCAGACACTGATATTATATTAAAAACTGGCAGCTAATATTTTAAAAAATATGACGCCAAAATTTATTAAATTTATCTTTCTGTGTAGTACTAAAAGTGACTTTAGTGCCTTAACATTGTGTAATCATTGTAATTGCATGAATTAGTAATGAGGAATATACTGGAAAGAAAAAATTTAAATAAAGCTCATATCAGATGTTCACTACTTCCATGACAACAGACTTCTGGAGTTTCCAACAATTAGTGCTAAAATGAGCTCATCATTTTTATTTCACAATTTCTTTGCATCCTAAATCGTGACACAAAATATTTCTAACTTACTAAAGATTGAATCTGCACATAATCTTTCAAAGAGAAGTTGGTAACAGTAACACTACTGTCTCTTTTCATGGCAAATTCTACAAGGGGATTTCTGTGGATTAGCATAATTTTATTGCCTTCTACTTTATGATATCCTTCAAAAGCTGAAATACACAACAGATCATAAATCATTATTTTTAAAATGGGGATAGGTTAAAATCATATTCAGAACAGTTCAGGGTTAAATCACAAAACCACAGAATGGGTCAGGTTGCAAGGGACACAGAGGGTCATCTGGTCCAACCTCCCTGCTCAAGCAGGGTCATCACAGAGTACATGGCACAGGATAGTGTCCAGACAGTTCCTGAATATCTCCAGTGAAGAAGACTCCACAATCTCCGTGGCAATCTGTTCCAGTCACCTACACAGAAAAGAAGTTCTTCCTCATATTCAGGTGGAACTTCCTGTGCATCAGTTTCTGCCCATTGCCTCTTGTCCTATTGCTTGGTACCACTGAGCAGAGCCTGGTCCATCCTCTTGACATCCTCCCTTCGGGTACTTAGAGATATTGATGATGTCCCCTTTCAGTCATCTCTTCTCCAGGCTGAACAGGCCCAGCTCCCTCAGCCTTTCCTCATAAACGAGAGGCTCCAGATCATCTTTGTTGCCTCCCTGGACCCACTTCAGGAGCTCCATGTCTCTGTTGTACTGAGGAGCCCAGAACTGGACACAACGCTTCAGGTGTGCCTCACCAGGGCTCAGCAGAGAGGCAGAATCACCTCCGTTTACCTGCTGGCAGTGCTCTTCCTAGTGAACCCCAGGATACTCCTGGCGTTCTTATCCTTCTTGTCTCATGGACAGCTTGTTGTCCTCCAGGACCCCCAGGTCCGTCTCCACAGAGCTGCTCTCCAGCAGGTCGGGCCCAAGCCTGTCGTAGTGCATGGGGTTATTCCTCCCCAGGTGCAGGACCCTGCGTTCTTAACAAGAGAAAAGGTACATTCCATATTTTGGAAAGCTAATAGCTTTCATCTTTGGAGATACTTCAGCAGGTACACAAACTTAACAAAAATGTGAAATTCAAAGTTTTTTGTTTTGGAAAAGGAAATGCAGCAGAAGCTATCATTAAGTACAGGTAAAGTGCAGATTTAAACTAACAGCTGAATTTGTGGATATTATCTCTTTCTTTCATTTTTATCAGGTAAAAAACCTGCAGGAATATGCAGGCATCTCGAAAAGAAAAATTGATCCTCAGTCAGTAACACATTTGTAGGAATTTTCAGCTACTGTCACATCTAAAGATGTTGCTGATGGGGTATGATATCCATTTATTAATGAAAAATTTGCTTGAATCTTTTTCCACTGTGTAACTGAAATGCACATCAGAAGCATATGTCTGTTCCTATAGAAAATTGCCCCCCGAAAGACGTACTACATACTTTTGATTTTTCTCCTTTTTTTTTGAAAAAGTTGACTGAAGTTACTTCTCATTGCCATCACAATATCTTGCATATCAAAAACACATGCATCATTTGATGTATAAATATATGACAGTTCAGTAAAAAACCCCATGAAACTTAAATAACATGCCACTACATATTTAAGCTTTAAAAAACATAAACAAAATTTCCTGAAACCTTCTTTTCTCTAACTGAATGCTTTTATATGAATATTTCTTAATTAATATACTATCATGCAACAAATAAAATTATATAACTATATAGCATTTAAGAACTGTGAGCAAAAGTTTATCCAGAGAGAAACAGCTTATTAAAAGCAAATAATTGTAGAAATAGGAATAGATTATGTATATATACACAATTCTTTGTATGAACAGTTTATCTTACCCAGTCTAATATCTGGAGAAGAAGAAATCCAGTATTTTAAGGACAGACTGCATCTTTTTTTGGCAAACTATGACTATTAATTTCTTAGGAGTGAAAATGTGTCACTCCTGATTCTGCAAATGTTCTGCTTCAGCAAATGTATTCAACTAAGTGACATGAGAGCCATGCTCAGCCTTCACCTCCACTATCTGCGTGTACAGCTGGCTGTAGCAGAGACTTATTAATTGACACAAATAATTAACCAAACAAAATTTTATTTTACAAAATCTCCATCATTAGCTGGTTACTGCTCCAGGATGTCAAATGCAATTGCTACTACATAGCTGACTAAAGAATTCTAAAGTTTTAGAAGGGTAACTCAGAATGCACAATCACTCCCCTCAACAACGTAAGGTCTCTCAAACTTCTGGAGTTCTTTTGGTGGCCTCCCAACTCAATAAGAGAGTTCCTGACGGCAGACCCACTGCTGAGAGGAGGACTGACCCAAGAGGCTCTCTGGTGGGGCTCCTCCTAGCCAAACCCAGTCAGTACAGTCACTTCATTTCCTGGGGAGGTCTGACTTTTTGCCCTACTGCAGCCACCATACAGATGTGATGGGGGCTGTCTGCACAGGGGCCGGTCAGTGCTACATGACTGTGAGGAACCAGTTCCACGATAATCTGTCTCAGCTTTCGATTGTGAGAGCTATGTGGGGGAGGGGCTGTGCCTCATGCAAGAGGCAACTGGGAGAAGATGCAGGCAGGCTCTGCGTCTAGGGAGACTTCGCCTGGCAACCGTTTCACGGACTTGGCAGTCATTAGGGACCACGGACGACACTGTGCCCTCCAGAAGGGGTCCTCCGATCGGGTGGTGAAAGATCTCCACCAATGGATTGCAGTGGAAGGTTGGACTGGGCCAATGGCTCCCTGTCGGCGAGCAGCCCCCGGGAGGAGCCAGGGGGTATAAAAGTAACTGTGGTACAAGCTCTGGAGCTCACTCTCTCCCTCTCCCCCGCTTTTGGTCCTTTTTGGTTTTTGAGTCTTTTGCTGGACACTTGGCCAGACACCTGCCCAGACACCTGCCCTGCCACCTCCTTCGCCTGCTCCAGCCTTCGCCTGCCCTGCCTCTCCGCGTTCCTGCCCGACACCCTGCCTGCCTTGCTCCTGCCCCGGCTGAGCCACCTGCTTCCAACTGCCGGTCCAGCCCGCCGCCGCGATCCCGCCACGATCCTGTCCCGGGTGCTGCACCTCCTGCCCGGGGGTCCACTCCCGCGGTGTCCGGCCGCCCGTCGCCGTGGGAGCTGCGCCCTGACAGCCGCGCCTCTGCGGAGCTGCGCAGGCTCCCCCGGCGGGGAGCGCGCGCTCCACCTGCCGGCGGGACCGCAACAGCACAGCCCGAAGGCTCTGGGGGTAACGCCCGCTTCCCCTCCCTGTCTCCCCCCTCTCTCTCTCCCTCCCCCATTCTTTTCACTTTTCCTTCCTCATTTTCTGTCCTGTCCGTTACCTTTCAGTACACACTTTTTGCTTCCAATAAATGGTTCTCAGTTATAATATTTGTCTTGGTTGACTTAATTTTGTCCTGGACGATCCGTTTTAAAAGAACTCCTCACGTTCCCACAGCGGGATGCGACAATGACTGAGGCGAACATTGCAATACTCTGGTCAGTCACGGCTCATTAGCTGCAGGGCCTTGACCCCTGCTAGAGCAGTGTGATGGATGCGCTTGACCCTCTTAACCAAAATAGCAATCTCTTGATATGTGCTCCAAAAGAGATTAAAGCTTGAGCCATAGGTGGAACAAGATCTCCCTCAGGAAACCCATAAAATGGCCAAGTGACCCAGTGAACATCAATACATGTGAACTTGGAACACTGATCATACAATTAACACATGAATAGCGTGTGCTTTTTCTGAGGTTTGTTTGTCAAAGAACAAAGAATGTTGTGGTTACAAGGAGTTTCATGCATACCTTTCCCATTGTATGCATTTTGACTATGAGGCAACCACTCTATCCCGCAAAAATGACAGCCTTAGTGAGCATTTTTTGAGCTCTCCCTGCAAGGTAACATGGCTGAATGTCGGTGATCTCAGCTTGAGCTGAGACAACTCTTAAGGTTGCTTATCAAGGCTGACAGACTTTCTACTTACCTCAGATCTATGGATAAATCCAATTCAAGCTCTCTCTAAAGTTGAAGCTGGACAGCATTCCAGTGACTCTTCCCTTAAACTGGCATGCCTCTCAGAGTTTGCGATCCCTTACCTGAGACTTAGATATCCTTCCTTACCCACAGTGGAGTGAGTACTTATTTGCAACAGATCCTTGGTAAGTGATGGATAACAAGCTAAAATAATAATAATGAAATCCATGTAGTTGATTCCTGTAGGCATAAACCATTGTTCATCAATGAGACTAAGACTGGATCTAGCCACATCTAAGTTCTATCAGGAGTTTAGAAAGCAAGGGGTCCGCTATGTAACTTATCATTCAATGGGAGAATCTCCCTTACCTTTATGCATCTTTACTCTCAGTCTAACTCAATTCTGACTTGATTTGCATTATATGTTTCATCCATGTAGTAAGTAATAGAGCGAGCCTTGCCATCAAATTTTGTTAAGTTGCATTTTTATAAATTCATATCAAAACCTTTTTTGCTACTACCTTTGATGGCTATTGAGTGACCATAAATGGCTCATTTGAGATAGGCATGTATGCATGCCACACCAACACACAGTTTTACATAACTAATTCTAGACAAGCAAGTCATATTAAAATTTCCTTCACAGAAAGAATGAAAATATAGACTAATGTATGTCCTGGTTTAGTTTGTTCATTTCCCCCCACTATATTTAAAAGAATGTTGACTTTCAAAAATCTCTGGTCTAAGTGCTTAATAAGTCAACCTACAGACACAGGGCGTATACAAAAACAGGGCAAACCAAAAGACATACAAAACTCATGGATCCTTTACAGCAACAGATCTATGCACAGCATATGTGAACTGAAGTCAGTGTGCCAAGAGACACTGAAGGCAGGAAAGTTACCTAAATTATAGTACCTGAACGGTCTGAACAGTCAGGTAGAGTCCCATCTGTCTGAGGAGAAACTCAGCTTGGGGTGATTTTAAAATTGGACACAAGCAAAATTTATGCTTTTGGTTTACCTTTATGGCAGAAATGAGAGTCTAAAAAAGCCCAACAACACCTACTTTTCAAACCATAAAGAAAATATCAATATGTGCTTGATGCCTGATTAAATCATGGTTTGTGTATCACTCTGTGTGCAATCCAGCTGTAGTAATACCCACCTTCAGAAAGGCTCTGTCTCCCCCAAATACTGGGGTTTGTAATTCCTTGGGAATGAATGGATAGTGTGCACTTCACATTTTAACCACTTGAGTGTGAAACTAAGCACACTCATTCAGTGTCTATATTCGTGTATTCCACACCATGACAAAACCTTCTCTTTTTAAAAGGAAACAGAAATAACACACAATCCATCCTACCTGATCCATCACCTAAGGGAAAAATCTCCCAAGGATGACATTTTTTAAACCACCAGCAAAAGGTGCTGTTCAGGCTGTTCAGTTTGAGGGCAGCCATTGCAAATTTGATGATTGCCTTAGACTTAAAGTACAACTATCAGAAATTGTGTTTAAAGCCATTTAGATTGCTACTGACAACCAAGAGACTCTCCTCAGTAGAACCACTCTGTTAAGAAAATTAATGTTCTTTACAGGAAGAGTCTGTTCTCTTCCACTTTGAATCCTTCATCAGCTTTTATTTATGCAGATGTTCATAGACACAGAAGAGGCTTCCTGGAAAAAATACTGCTGAATCATTGGGGACAAACTTTGATCAGAGTGCAGAAAGATCAGATATTTGCTATGAGAAGATGTAGTTAATTTGCTCACACCATTTATACTCTGACTTATTACCAATGTTTGCATCCTGAATAAATCCGTTTTTGTAATGAGAGACATTTTCATATAAAATTTATTAGTCATAACCCAGTAACGTCTTTCCCACTTCATACTGCAGTAGGTGTCATTTAAAGAACAGAAAGGCTGACAAAATACTAGCAACCTCATCCAGGCAAGCCCGGGCCAATCATAAGAACTAATAAATAATTGAACAGCAACAAAGCAATTAAGTTCTTGAGTGGTGAGTTCAGCTGACACAGTTTTTAATTCTGGTAGCAGTTCCCTATTGCAGCAGTAGTCATGTCTGGTTGGAGCCTCTGACTTCTAGCCTCTTGTCCATGCCTTTCATGAAGCAGGTTACAATTCACTCCAGAGATGTTTTTAAGGTTTTATTTTACTTCTCATTTATCCTGCTCTGATTTTGCTAGCAATAAAGTCAACTAATAACTCTAATTCGAGTCCGTTTTACCTATGATGGTGTTTGATGATTGATCTCTCCCAGTCCCTTAACTCATGAACCCTTTGTTATATTTTCTCTCCTCTGTTCAGCTGTGGACAGGATTGAGAGAGTGGCATCAAGCCAGGGTCAACCCACTACAGTGGATTGAAGATTATATATTCAAAGTGTGACATGACATCCACTTTCTTCCAAAGTGGAAGATTCTTTTGTGTGATGAACTTTGAATGCAGAAGTTTTTTACACATTTAAATGTTTCATTCCTTACTCTTGAAACATTTTCTTAGTGTAAACAGAGGTTTTTCTCACACAGCCCAATTCACACAAGGGGCTGCACATGCAAAAAGATGGAAATAAATGCTACCAAGAGTGAATTGCTGCATCTGTCAATGCAAAGCAAGGCACTAATTTGGCAAAATAAAGAGCCCACACCTAATTAAGGCATTCCTAATTGTCACAGTGCTTCTACTGAAAGCTGCCTCAATTGTCTGGATGAAAGCTATATTGCCAGGTGTACTGGAGTATCAAATCCTACCATGACCCTTCTGGGAATGATTTCAGGTCATGCTAAGCTGAATCTCATGCCTAGCCAAGATGTGCGGGACTTTGCCGTCACCACTCCTGAGAAGCCTGATAACAGTCGCAACTTCCAGATAGAACCTCTGAGCATCTTCAGGAAAGATGAACGGAGCTGTATCACAGAATGTAAATAATTCCTGTCACAGTTTGTGACCAGTGCTAAAGGCAACAACAACTAGGGGTTGTAAAAGCATTATGAAACTCTCTATCTGCAAGAACAAATTTTGCTCTCCATAGAACAAGTCATTTTCTGTATCTCATTGTCCTAATGGCAAAAAAGCTGGCATCCTCTAGCTGTGATTTGACAATGAAGGTGTGGCTATGAGCATCAAATATCTGAAGGCTTTTAATACCAGGCTGTTTCATACCCACTTTGGACATACAGACTGATAATTCAAGGAAGCTCAAGCCTTTGTCCACCTTCTATGTTAAGCAAGTAGTGCTGTTCCATGCTTTTGATGGATACTGTTTGTGGAAATTAAACTTTCCTCAGATTTTCTGATCAGGGAATGAGAAATGACAAAAACCATGATTTTCATAGCAAGCATTCCAGACTAAAGAGAATACAGAGATTATGGAAGTGTTTTCTGAAAATGGACCTATGTTATTCACTTTTGCTGGAAAAATTATTTTGCAGTGTTTTATAAATAAGACTATGCTTCAGAAAAAACAGAAGGAATGTTCTGAAATACATTCTCTATTGCAGAATTTTTGCATTACTTTTCCAGATAACAATATTTGACAATAGTGAAAGAACAGTGTCTTTATTAATTTCTTATTTGTTTCTCAGTCCATGGAACCCACTTCCATGCAATAAAATTTCTACAAATACAGAAATCAATTTCAGAGAATTGAAATTAGTTATGTTAGACATATAGATTTTATCTTACAATGGTACTCCTTGTAAAATAACAGACAATAAGGAGATTAGTCAAACCAAGAATACATTACAGATTTAGAAATAATTCTGTTTGTATGTCTACACATGATCTCAAGTGGAATAAGCAGGCAGAGAACAGAAAATTGCCATGGTCTTCCTAGTAGTTCCTAACATGAGGGTACATAAAAGTTAAACCTCAAAGCTCCTAAACTCTTTGTTTGCTTGTTTGTCTTTGTTGTTGATGTAATCTCTGTTTAGAGAACTGGATTCTTACATTGTTTTTTTGGTTGGATATTTGGTTTGTTTGGGTTTGGGGTTTTTATTGTTTGACTTTTTTGTGGGTTTGGGTTTGGGTTTCGGGTTTTTTTTCTGATAAATTTAGAGATCTTTAATATTTATCTTCACAAGTGGAAATTTTTGATTTCCAAGAAAAAGATTCTCACATACAACTCCAGGGAAACATTTGGTTTGCTGAATATTGCTCAGGTTCTGCATGATTTCGAAAGGAAGCAAGTGATGGAGACATCTTGTTATACATTTACTTTGTCCACAACTCAGAAGGCAAAACAGTTTTGAAACCATGGCTGTAGCAGATACAGTCTTTAAGGGAGAGCAAGGTAAGATTAGTAGTCGATCCTTGAAGATCCTGGGGATGCAAAAGCATCTACGGTTACCTGTGGCTGTCAGTATATTTGAACTATCTCTGGCAGAAAGTCTACTACAAGATATTTGAAAGTAGGAACAAGAAAATGAAAAATGAAAATGAAAAAAAAAGAATCTTAAATGGTGCCCTTGAAATGGATCAATAGAGGAGAGGTGTGGCCAGCCTTTGGTTCATAGTTTTAGGTAACAGTGACAGTATTTGATTGCTGATTTTGATATATTCATACTGCTCAAAAAATATCCCTCCTGTAGGCCAGTTCCTATACAAGTAGCCAATAAACTGCAGATTTCTATTTAATTTCATTTTTGCAGTAATCATAGAATCATAGAATGGTTTGTGTTGGAAGGGACCTTGAAGATCACCTCATTCTAACCCCCTTCCGTGCTCCCGTCATGGACAGGGACACCTTTCACTAGAACAGGTTGTTCAAAGCCCTGTCCAGCCTATCTATGAACCTGTCAACTCCCAAGGATGGGACATCCACAACTCCGTGCTAATGCCTCACCACCCTTCCATTAATCTGTTTCAGGATCCTCTACACAGACAAAGAACAAGGAATACGTGCATTTGGGTTTTTATATGTTATGTTCTTTTAGCATATATGCAAATATATTCACTGTCTCAATTTAGGAAAAAACAACCATGTGTCTAAGGCTCATCACTTTTTTTGTAGACCACAAGGAGGTGCAATTGATCTTTTTTTTTCTTTCTTTCTTTTATTTTTTTTTTAAATTTGAACTTCCACACAGTAGTAACAATTAATGTACTGTGAACTTTGATGTTTTTCTTTGACATTTCCTATTTGGCTTTAGATGAAAAAAATACGTATCCAATATTCCTTTTCTTTTGCTCTTAAATAAAGTGTGACTTGTTTTTTTGATACAACAGTTATGGTGTTTCTGTTTTCTTGCTAACCTCACATCCCGTGTCCTGCTTGTGATGATGTAGGAAGAAAAACAGATAATGAGAAAATCCCCTAACTACTGTCATGATACTGAGATTTTTTTCACTTGTAGAAGCTGTGAAAGTTCCATTACGTTGGATTAGTAAATTTAAAGGATGAAACTCATGAGATATTTCTGCACTATAAGGACAGAGTACTAGTTCAGTGTAAAGAGCATTTCTGGCATGTTGGTTCTGTTGAAATTATTGATAAAAATCTGCAATACGTATTTTAGCTCAATTGTCAGCCATATATATTTTTGATAATAGAGAAAAGAAATGTTAAAAGAACATTTTCATTGGACTTTGGTAGTGTTTATCATTTACATTATTCAAGTGCAATCAACTACTAGTCTGATCTAGCACATTTGAACAGTATTTACATGTAAAAATCTTGTTGTAACCTCCCAGACAAAATCAATCGTGTTGACTCACTTCCTATTTCTTTTCTCTGAGAAAGTAGTACTGCCTCCTTTCAATCTGAACAGTTACCTAATCCTCATGTTTCAGCAATTATTTGTTATTTTTCTTATGTTTTTCTGTAGATTGGAAGCCTGAAGACAGAAGCAGAACTCCTACAAAGACATTCCTTGAGCATGTCTACAAAAGCTGCATGGATGTGCTGACCCCCTTGGAATTTAGGTAATTGTCCTGCTGCCTTACTTCTTTTGGTTAGCACTTTATCCTGAATTTCGTTCCTAGCTTGTCCTTTGAAAGACATATTAACAAGACTAATCTGACTGAGACAGTGATATGGTTGCCCCAAAACTCCCTTAAACAGCGCCTTAGCCATTGCTTTTTTTTTTCGTATCAACATTCGGGTCACGTCACTCAGCATTCACTCACAGCTTTTTGCATGTTTAGAGTGTGTTGCTTTCATTGTTTCAGCTATCTGTTTCCACAACTGAGTTTTATTGTTTCTTCTATTTACTCTGTGTGAAAATGTGTGATTATATTGCCCTGTGACTTTTCACTCAGCCGTTCTATACAATAAAGCTATCTTTTCTTTTGGTCTTTGTATCTGTCAGTTTGCTTATTAATAACCTTCCTGAAGTTAATAGACTCTGCTAATTCCTCCTCCCATGATGTGAATGTATTTATAGCATCCTGCTGTTTTCAAATTTTATCTGTTGGTTTATAAAAAAGCTATGTAAAACTGGTTGCATTTTTCATTTTCTTATCCTCAATAGACAAAAACATATTTTGAAGAAATATGAGTTCTAAATTTCATTTTTAAGCAGGGATCCTGGATGTAACAAAATTTCATCGTTTTTATGGTAAAGATGGGACAGGAACCAAACTATTAATACCTTGGTGTAACATTTTGCTCCCTGTCCCTCCATGAGATGTGCCACTCCAAAGACTTCTCTTATGGATACCATTTATTTATTCTATTTCTAGGTAGTAATTCTGGATCCATCCTTATTACCTGTACTTGTATGACAAGTTGATTAATCTGTCTTAATAATCAGTGCAAACCTTAGCTACTCCCTAACAGTGACAACTGTTAGTAATCATTGCAGTGATCACTTTGTCCTGTGAAGAAAGGACATCTCACCTGGTCTGTCTGCACTCATTTACTACTCCAGAAATGAAAATAGCATATTTTGCAGGAAGCTGAAGATCAATTTATGCTTGTACTCAGTATCTCAGCTTCAAAACAACTAGATCATCACAACAAAACAGAACCTCTGCTACTTTCTTTCAGGAATTTGCTTGCAGTTCGTCCACTCAAAAGTGAACAACAAAAGCACCACCTTCAGTGAGACCTGTAGCACAAGCTTCTTCAAGTGTTGTGGGATTTTCAAGAGTGCACATTCCAAACTACAGTCTGATCATAAGCCCTTTCTGTCGAGTGACCCAGAAGAAGAATGATTTCAAATGGGGCCCTGAGCAGTGACAAGCCTTTGAACAAACAAGCAGGAGATAGTTCAAGCTGTAGCCCCCTGGCCAGTCTGAACAGGGCAAGATGTAAAAAATGTATTTTATACGCAGGTGGGGGAAAATGGCCCTACCTGGAGGATCTGGCAGAAAGCACCAGGGAAGACTCAAGGTCAGCCTCTAGGTTTTTGGAGTCAGGCATACAGAGGACCTGAAATCCTCTATATTCCGACTGAAAGAAAATACTGGCGGCTTATGGAAGTGTCTGAGCCACTTTAGAGGTGATTGGTGCTGAAGCACAACTCCTCCTGGCACCCTGGTTACCCATGTGGGGTTGGATGTTCAAAGGGGGGATCTCCTCTCTACATCGTACAACAGATACTACATGGAGTAAGTAGGTCACACTGATTACACAACAAGCTCGAATAGGAAACCCCAGTTCTCCAGGAATCTTAGAAATATATCATAGACTGGCCAGAAGGCAAAGATTTTGGAATGTTGCAAGAGGAGGGGGTAATATATGCTGAAAAGAATGTAATGGACTGTTAAAGACTACCGTGAGATCAATGGGTAGTGGGACCTTCAAACATTGAGATACACATTTAGCAAACACCACCTGTCAACACCAGAGGATCTGCCGATCAGGCTGGCCCTGCCCAATCAAAATTTTTACGTACTGTAGAAGGGGGTAAAGTTCCTGTAGTACACATTAAAAACATGCAGGGGAAAACTGTATGCATTATTCCTGCCTCAGGCAAACACAAACCCATCTATGGGATGGTGCTGTTGCTCAAGCACTCAGGTGCAACTTTGTGGGTAATATGGGACAATGGGGAAATTCAGTGTGTGCCCCAAGGGGATTTGATTTAGAGTGAGAATAGCCAATGAATTAAATTGCATTATGTAATAACTAAAACACAGTGTATTACCACTTCTGTGATGGCTACATATGCATCACTGCACCAAACACCACCTGGTATCAATCTTAACCAGAAGCCTTCTGGGGATTTGAGCGTGACTTCCTTCTGATCGTTGCACACGTGAAGAAGAATGAACTTTGATAAAACTGAACAAGCGCAGCAGTACTGGAATCAGAACTGACTCAAACGTGCAGCATGCAACAATCCAACACCTCACGACACCTTTCCTGCTTGAGAGACTGTTATCAAGGATGAAGGTCAAAGCCACGAACTAAATGAAATCGACAAACTGTTTGGGGGGTTTTGTTGTTGGTTTTTCTTTGTTTTGCTTGATTTGGTTTGGTTTTTTTGGTTTGGGGTATTTTTTGTGTGTGGACTGTTTATGAACATTTGACAGAGGTGTTCCTTACAATAAGAAAATGATATTTATATATATCTCTATCAAAACAGATAAATAGGGAAGGTCATGGGATATTGGGGAGAGTGAAACTTGACATGACATACATGGTATGGAATAAGAGGTGGCTCCCATCATGGCTGTTCTGGTTTCAGGTAAGATAGAGTTAAGTTCCTCCCAGTAGCTGTTACAGTGCCGTGTTTTAGACTCAGAATGAGAATGGTGTAGATAACACAGTGATGTTTTGGTTTTTTGCTAAGTTGTGTTTATCCTAACTCAAGGACTTTTTTTCCTTGTCTGCCATTAAGAAGGTACACAAAAGAAACTGGGAGGGAGCATAGCTGGGACGGGTGACGCAAACTGACCAAAGGGATATTCAACACCATAGAACCTCATGCCCAGTATATAAACTAGGGGAGCTACCCAAAGTATAAGCTGATCTGGACTCAGGAAAGGGGGTCTGGCACTGGGTGGTGAGAAATTGCGCTGTGCATCACTTCTGTTTTTTTCCCTTTATTATTATTATTATTATTATTATTATTATTATTATTATTATTATTATTGTTATTGTTGTTATTATTATTATTATTATTATTATTATTATTATTATTATTTACCATTATTACTGTATTTTAGTTTATTTTCAATTATTAAACTGCTGTTATCTCAGCATACAAGCTTTAATTTTATTTTTCTCCCCATTCCACCTGGGTGGGGAGAAAAGAGAGGAGAGTTTGAGTGAGTGGCTGCATGGTGTTTCATCTCTAGCTCGGTTTAAAACCAGAACAATCACTTATGCAGGCATATTCTGTGGAAAGGGTTGGGGAAGCAAGTGGTACTTTTAGCTCTTGCATTTGCCATGTGATCATTTTTCAGCCAGTTCAAATAGATATTAATTTTAGCTTCTCATTTAAAATTCAGTGTGTGAGTGGCAATCAGTTCTTTAAAAGAGTATAGACAACCACAAACTAGAAAGATTAACCAGCTGTCAAGGGTTAACCTGGAGACAAACTCCAGATCCCCGCACTATATTCTTCAGAGGAGAGGAGACAGCAAAAAACAGGCTGCAAAGTTGAAAAATGATTAAATAATTTATTTCACTAAAACTACTTAGAATAGAAAGAATAAAAAATAATGAAAATATTAAGGCACAATGTACAAATATCATTCTCCTCCCAAATACATTCCAATCTTTCTCACTGAACAGGTAAAGGACATAAACATGAGATTCTGATCTTATGACTAAGAGTTCTTATTGCCACTTTATGGGATAAAGAGAGTTCTTTCTGTAGTGAGATCCTTCCCCCGGAAGACAGTTCCCTAAGAAGTATCTTCAGCGTGGTTCCAAACCTTCCAGAAACACCACAGCTCGCCCGCGTTTTTGCAGTGGTGTATCCTCTCTCCCACAATACACTCCGCAGTTTGTGGGTCACAAGAAAAGTCTAGTGGGGCTAAATATTTTAAGAGTAAGTCATTCCAGCCTAAAGGCACTCAGGTACAGGCTCCTGCTTTACTCATAATCTCCAAAGGCTGCAAATTTCATCTGCACACAACATAAAAATGTTCTTATTTTTTAGGCTGTTGAATTTTCAAATTCCCCCACATCTAAATTGTGATTTAAAGAGAAATTTAGTTTGATATTATTCCAGATCACACAGCACAGCTCACAGAAAAAGATGGATCCCGATGCTGGTAAAGATGGCTTCTCTGGCACTTCCTGCCACTCCTTGTCTTCTCTTCCATTTGGCTGCTGGTCTCCATATTTAGTCTTTCATGTGACTGTTTTCCTTTCTCTCTAGCTTAGAGAAGAGGTTAATATTTGCAGAAAATGCCTACGAAAGTATTTATAACAGTTTACACGCTTCCATAAGACAATGCAGCTGTATGAGGCTCGTTTCCCAGGTCCTAGGCTCCTTCCCCGCCCCGTATGCTCCTCTGCACTGGCAGCCATCCAAATTTTGAGTAAGTCTCTTGGCTGCTAATAATCTTTTATCTATGACAGCAAGGTCACTCTTTGATCTCACCAATACACCTCTGAAAGGGAGTGCTTTTTCTTTGTGTGACGTGCTTGGCTCAGCTTCGCTCAGCTCGGTTTCTCTCGGCTTGGCTGCTTTGCTGCTTGGCCTCAGTTCAGATGGTGATAGACCAGCTCCTCTCAGGTCTGAAACGGCACAGGACCGGTGGAGTGCAAGGCTGGCTGCCCCCGCCGGCCCCCCAGGCCATGGGCCCCTGGCCCAGGGGTGGCGGGGAGCCGCTGCTCAGCAGCAGGGAGCAAGGGAGCAAGAGAGGAGGTGACCCTTACTTCCTGGGTGGTTTTTACAACATTCCTTTCACAGAGACGTCACGGGAACACTAAGTGGTCTATATAACTGTCCTTTACCTGTTTTTAACCGATCAAATATGTCTCACCTTGGGTGAAACCATGACACCAGCTCATGAAAAAGTCCAGTCCTCAAGATAAAATAATTCTAAGGCATGCGTTTAAGGTTTAGAAATCAGTCGTTCTGTATCATATGAAAAAAAATTGGGTGAAAAATATGTGGTGAAGTAGGAAACATATGAAGTTCATATTAAAGCATATTTAGTTCAGGAATATCAGTGGTTCAGAAGGAAGGAGAACAAGCTGCCCACGAGCCAGCAATGCCCTTGTGACAAAGAGGGCCAATGGTATCCTGAGGTGCATTAGGAAGAACATTGCCAGCAGGTCAAGGGAGGTGATCCTGCCTCTCTACTCAGCCCTGGTGAGGCACACCTGGAGTGTTGTGTCCGGTTCTGGGCTCCTCAGTACAACAGAGACATGTAGCTCCTGGAGCAAGTGGGTCCAGGAGAGGGCTAAGAAGATGATTAAGGGATTGTCTCTTACGGATTAAGGGAACATCTCTCTTATGAGGAAGGGCTGAGAGAGTTAAGCCCATTCAGCCTCAAGAAGGAACAACTGAGAGGGGGCCTTATCAGTGTGTCTAAGTACCTGAGGGGAGAGTGGAGGATGGAGCCAGGCTCTTCTTGGTGGTGCTGAGCAATAGAACAAGAGGCAACAGGCAGAAACTGATGCATAGAAAGTTCCATGTGAACATTAGGAAGAACTTCTTTACTATGCAGGTAACCACACACACAAAGATATTGCCCAGAGAGGCTGTGGAGTCTCCCTCACTGAAGATATTCAAGAACTGTCTGGACACTGGCCTGAGCAGTGTGCTCTAGGATGACCATGCCTGATCATGGAGGTTGGACCACAGGGTGATCTCTTCCAGACTGACCCATTCTGTGATTCTGTCAAACTTTTGGGCACAACTACACAGCCAAAGAGCTCTCACATTCACTGGGAGATGCCAGGCCACTGTACTTGTTAAGTTTGATTTCAGTTTGTCTTCTGAAGCAAACTATTGAGCTGCTTCTGACAAAAAAGTCCAATTGGGCATATATCCTTAGGGAAAAACCTTGTAAACTTATGAAGAGGCTGCACTTTCTGCAAAATTCTAGCAGGCTTCATTCCTTCTCAGCAATTATCAGTGTTGCAGATACTCTAACAGCATCATATTATTTCAAGAGGTTTGGATTCAAAGCATATGCATAGAAAATTTCACCTTAAGGGCATTGGAGAGCCAACCACAGGGCATCTCAAGCACCTCTGCACTTTAAAGGCTAATCTTAAACAGTGTGGTCAAAACCCGCTCTGTATCGTTCTATCCAGGGACCAAGGTTTCTCTGGATAGATGAATTAGGGTGTCATGACATACCATGGTAGTTAGGAAAAGGAGGCTTGAGCTTTTACGGATTATATCATTCAGAAATACAGTGTGAATTACTCCATTCTGTCTTCAGTCAGAATAAACTATGGAATACAAATGGTAGACAGGGGGAAAAGTAGAGGAAGGAGTAGGAATCCTTCAAATTCTCTACAAACCACACTAGTTAGATAGACATATTAGCCTCCTGACTGAAGTCTTGGACTGAAGTCACAAGAACTGGGGATTTCAGATTTTTAATAACTTCATGTATTTTCTCAGTTTTTACAGCAGTTTCGGAGAGAGAATCCTTGGAGAAATTTCAGTACTCCAGCAAACTAACAGTCAGGACTCCAGTCAGAATTTTCTTCTTCCTTTTGCCTTGCTAAAAGAACATTTTGAATTCCATTCCTTCTTTTGTGGGGAAAAAAAAAAAAAATCCTTGATTAGGCCAGTGTAGTGCTGTGGGAAGAACTCTCTAGCAGAAAGTTTACCTCAGGCTAAATTCCACTCTGTGAACAAAAAATGTAACTCAAATGCTTCCAAGGTCATGGCATACTTCTTCCTGTGTATTCAAACCACCACATGTCAACTGTGACTCCTTTACTCCTCAGTCTGCATCTTTAAATATTACTATACTACTGTAAACAAATGCTGGAAATGTTAGTAAATGAATTCTACCTAATTCTGTAACCATCTTGGTAAAAGGAGCACAGTACACTGTGTCACCCAGCCTTCACTAAGGTCTGCTCTAAGACATCCTCAGTGGATGCATTCCAAGGTGTTCTTATCCTCTAACTAGTTTGAATATGTCTAGTCATACTGCAATTAATCCTCACCTCTGCAATACAAATAACTGAAGTATTTCTTGCCCTTACATTTTGCTTACACTGAGCCACTATGTGAAAAAGTATAAAAATTCCTTATAGCCCACTTAGCATCATTCCTGGAGAGAAGAAATAATCCAGCTGTCATTGCTTTCCTTTGAAATCATCCATTCAAAGTCACCAAAGTCATTCCATTTTGGCAATATTCACAGAACAGACCCCAGGGTGGCATAGCTGCAAGTTTAGTAGTAATAGATATTTAACTTCAAGTGCAGATTGTTTGAAATCTCTGGCAATGTCTTCATAAAGGCTGTGTTGCAGGAGTCTTAGTTTTTATGGACTTCTATGTATCCCATTATCTTAGCTTCTTATTTACTTTGCTCTGCCACAGATCTCCTCTAAGGTTTCTGATTTTTCACAATGGTACATTATTTTTTACTGAATCCACCACTATGCTTCGTAAAATGAGTAACACAGTGATGCCATTAATTTGTAATGAATTTTTAATTTTAAATTTTTGAATAATATTATTATCAAATCAAACATATATAAAATAAAAACACAGAGACAAGCCTTATACTGAGTTTGAGTCTGGAAATGCACCACTCTGTGAGCTGAATTTAGTGCAAAACTTTATAGCTGCTACCTGTATAACAAAAAGCAGACACACAACACAGTCCAGCAAGGCAATTCAATCATTAACAGTCAGTGAACATGAAATTGCTTTATTCTCAGCAATTCCTAACATGGACCCTGCCCAGCGCAAAGCAAAGTCACCCAGACCACACTGTACACAAGCCAAATCAACTTTATTGAGAAAACATGCGGTTTATATACCTTCTTTCAGCCACCCGTCTCATTCCTTATATGGTATTCTTTTGGTCATCCAGCCAATCACAGACCTTCAGTCCTTATATGGGCTATATATCAGTCTCATTCCTTATATGGTATTCTTTTGGTCATCCAGCCAATCACACACCTTCAGTCCTTATATGTGTCCCAGGGCTTCACATTCACCCGTACCAAAATCCCGCCACCACTACCAGCTCTAGTGGGGGCCCGTCCCACACTTTATGAGGAGAATAAGAAACTTGCAGACCTTAATGAAATAAAACACCAAATACAATTTTACTCTTAGCAGGTAAAGAACAAAATTCATTCTTATTTATATTAGCACCTGAATTTAGATTGCAGTTAGATTCATCATGCAACCACTACATCAGTATCACTTCACTGATCTATAGTTTATGTAAAGGTCTGGCTAAAAGCATGATTTCCAGATATCACTCCTAAATATAAGCAGTGTTTAAGCCATGTATCAACACACAGAAGTAGCGTTACAATTTGTGATGTGGTTGTATAGTCTTGAATAGGGCTCTAGACAGTCCTCATACAGACATAATAAAGACAGCCCCAGTAAGCAACTATAAATAAACAAAAAAAACTCTTCAGCTGAAGTCTCAAGGTAAAACTGACAGTAAAACTGACACCTCTACAGAAAGGATAGAAAGTATTTTCAATTGCTGCCACCTGCTTCGTCTCCAGTCTGAACTTCTAAAAAGAGCGTTCCAATAGTTCAGAAGTACACTAATGTTCTTGAAGGCATTGAGCGAATTGAAGTTTGTGAAAATTCCACGGTTAGGCTTCTTTTTCTGGAGCATGCTTGATCTGTTGCCCATGAATTCAGAATCCAGACTGAACCATTCCTTGATTGTCTCTTCACTACCTCCTTTATGGTTTCTCCTGCTGTGACTCCTTGTAAAGGTAAGGATCTCATCATAATGAAAACCCAGCAGTTTTAAACAAAATTAAAAGCATAGGCACAAATATGAGAGGTATGCTGTTCCAATGAAAAAGATGTGTAGGAAGTTTTATCTATGATGCGACAGTCCCCTTTCCTTCCTCTCTCTGTTAGTGAATTCTAGGAGCCAATAAGATTCAGAAGCATTGCTGCAAGTAAGAAAGGCATGGTAGGAGAACTTTTGACTGGAAAAATAGTAAATGGCACAAACAGCCGTAACTTGAAATCTCTGAATTGTCATTTATTTTTATGGTGTTTGATTGCGGATGTTAGTTTTCTCATTCAACTTTAATCTTCCCTGTTGAGTAGAGAATGGGTGTAAAAAATTAAAACAGTAATCTTTGAATCAATGGCAACAAAACATATGGCAACCTGAGTTCAGACAATCTTCAGAACTTTATGAATTATCCTCCTTAAGCAGCATATGTTTATGTTTTGGACAGGAAATTGTGAAGAGAGACACCTGCATACAGCAGAAATATGAGGTTTCATTACCCCAAAATGAAGGATTTCAGTATCAATAAGGTGAGGATTGGGAGGAACAGGACACCCATTCAACACTGTCTCTCCAGGGACTCCAGGATCATGAAGTTAGAAAAACTGAGAATATTTTATTCTTCAAGTTATAACAATGGCTGGGTGGGTGGAAATGGGAATTAGGAAACAGGTCCTTATCTTTTATAGCACTATATATCCTTGTCTCCCTGCCCTTGGACATGTGAACCAATACCACCTGTCTATTTACCCATGTTCAGAAAACCTGGACTTTGAGGCTAAATTAGTTTTGGCCTTGCTTTTTATTGAGATGCAAAGTCCGTCTGTTATAGTGTATTACACGCCTTAATACATATAAAGTTCTGAAAACAGAAAATGGTGAAACAGAAAGTATGGTGCCTTAAAACTCCATATGGATACACAAGTTTCATAGAATGAAATAAACAGTATAACAAAAAAAGATTTCTGATTACAAATACAAAAATAACCCCGAATATGAATACAAAGAAATTATAAACAAAAGCATGAGACATTCTAATAACTAAACATGAAAATAAAAGTAGTCTGCCTTATAAAGCAGTTACATTCTAATTGCCTATTAGATGTGGGTGCTAGAGTGGGAAGAAAGAAAAGAACAGAATTCTGATAGTGAAATCTTCTCATCAAAGTGATAAATAGTTTTAGGATATATTGGAAGTTGAAGAAAAATGTTGTTTCTAGGAACTAACCCAAACTTCTGCTGAATAGTTTGAGCAGACAAACAAGCAAGCAGAGCAGGTTAAAAAGGAGGGTTTGTTAATGTTTCTGCTTTTTTGCTATAATTTTTGCTTTCTACATTTTGCTATAAAATTTAGTTTGGTAGTTAAACACTCTTATCAAAAGAGTGTTTTTATCTTTTATCAAAAGTTTTTATCAACTTTTATCAAAAGTACATCAATGTCTTACTAGTTAAAGAAGATATGAGCAAGTCTTGTTTCAGTAGTATTTATAGTACAGAAACTGGAATAGCTCAATTTTTAAGTAAAATATTAAACCTTACAGTAAGTAAAGCATTCTCAATTTTTCTGCAATAGGTCTTCATTCTAAATTATATACACAACAGCAAACTGACCTCTATGTCCTGCTATTGGATGTAAAAAAGAACTTGTTTCAAGTTGTGTAAATGCTAACTAATGTTCTATAATATAGTTAATTTCTACTTTACCATGGGTTTATTTTATAATAACAATTCTAAAAAAACTGTATCATTTTCTCCCTCTGTTCCTTTGGTTTTCTTTTTTCAATGCCTAGCCACAATTCGAAAACTCCTTGATCAGCCTCTTGATATTAGAGATGCACACACAATCTTTGCCGTGCATGTAACTGCACCAACAGCACCTCTAGGTCTCTCACAATCTGATATTGTCACTATTTTCATACTGGTTATTTACAGTTGATTAAGGCCCAGTTTAAAACACTGAAATAGAGTGACAGATAGTAAAAGGATTGAAAACACTATGCACTGCTCTTGCTCCTATAAATATAATGGCTTTCACTACCTTTTTTTTTTTAATTAGAGACAGCAAAATTTCACTGGGAATTGTCACTGAACTTTCTTTCATTGACCTCCTGTTAACGAAAGTAAAAATACCTAATGTAGGAAAACAGAAGGATTTCAGGGGAGAGGGATGAAACCTCAGAAGAAAAACTGTTGCTACTATGGAGCAATAAAACAAATCATGATTATATTGGATTGAGAAGTCACTTCTGATACCATCTGAAAAAGGCTACTGGTGACTATTAAACAGAAAACTGAATTGCAAGAAGGTTCTCAGATAGCAGTAGAAACCCCCCTAAAATAACTGATTATTAATACTTGGGAATCTGACAAAAATAATTTTGATGATGTAGCATAGAAAATAGAACCACATCTGCTTTCCTTACCACAAAGCCTAACAACTTAATCTTGGTTACACATGCTATAAATTTAAATTATTTCCCTGTTAGTCTGGATTTGTTATGTATGGATGTAAATTAAATGAGAACTGAGCCCTAAATTGCTATGGTTTCCATTATTCCAAAAGAAATTGTACACAAATAATGCTCTAACAAATCCTAAGCACAGGCATAGCTTTTAAAATGTTGAAAATACATTATGAACAGTAATGAATTGTCAAGATAAGACTATTTGCCACTGCAGCCTTTTAAGCAACTTGAGTTACCTCAGGTTTAAGGGATTTCAGCTGTGAAAGTTAGGGTTTGAAATCAACAAATTCTTACCAATGGAAATAGTGAACGGGTAAGAAGGAAGACTTGCACTTTTCTAAACATTTTTTAATATCTATAGGTAGTGCTTATTGTACACACTATTTAATTTATCAGGTTTTCAGGAATAAAAGTATTTATATTAAAGAAAGACTACAAGATAATTCACTTTAACAATTCATTTGTCTATATTGAAGTTTATTAATGCCATTTGAAAGAAAATATAACATAAGAAGTGCTGAGGATTAAGCATGTATATACACAATTCTTCTGTTGATATGTTTATCATCAATGAAGTAATATCATAGAATCTCTATAGTACTTTTGAGAGTATTTAATTATGAAGAGCAACATGTTAAAATTCTAATCATAGAACAATACATGTCAGCTGAGTACACAGTCTTAAAATATCTTTGGGACTCAGACAATATTAAATCAGTACACCAGTTCGCCAGGAGCAGCAAAACTTCTTTGGATACAATAATTCTTTTAATAGAGAAAATAGCTGACTTGAGTAGTCATGCTCAAGTAACACTTTACTGACAAAACAGCTGTCTTTGAAAAAATATAAAACCCAGTGAAACATGAGAGCTCATAAAGGTAATAAAAATCCACCTAAAAGAATGACTAAAGGATCAGCTAAATTAAATCTCTTTGATCAGTAAAAGCTCTTCTTCAAGTTTATTGTGGGTGGTCATCCACAGAAGAAAACAGCAACAGAAGAGATTTTTTTATTCAGACACGTTGCTGTCTTCAAAAAAGAATAAGAATTAAAAAGGCATCCCTTGGAAAAAAGTAATAATAGAAAAGTAGGGCTTGTTTGTATGAAGAAATAATACATAAAGCTTCATATGGCAGGCTCTTTACACAGCTTGGTCAGCTCTAATTCAACCAAGCTTACCACAACAAATCAAGAGGTGCAAATCAATCTCCTCGCAGTTAACTACTCATGTCTTAACAATAAAAAAGTCAGAAACAACAAACTCCAAGACTTTAAGATTACTTTAAAACAGTAATTAACACAAACACTTCCAGACTGAAGGACAGACAGGTACCACCTCTCCTGAGCAATTCTGATTATCACATTCTGGAAATCCCAGTGCATCACTTGTTGCAGAACCAACCTGTTGGTTCTCACGCTTCTACAGTCTGAACGGTGCTGGGCTCTGGGGACTTTCTCCTCTCTTCCTTCAATATGTGACACTTTATAAAGCTCCAGCATTTTCCTGACAGTTCGGGTACTGTTCTTCCCAACTACAAAGCCACATGTTGTAAAAAGTAGCACGATGACTGAAGCATTTCACAGAATCACAGAATTAACCAGGTCAGAAAAGACCTTTGAGATCATCAAGTGCAACCTATGACCTAACACCACCTTATCAACTAAACCATGGCACTGAGTGACATGTCCAGTCTTTTTTTAGGCACCTCCACAGACACTGAGTCCACCACCTGCCTGAGCAGCCCATTCCAATGCGCAATCACTCTTTCTGTGAAGAACCTTTTCCTAATGCCCAGGCTAAACTTCCCCTGGCACAGCTTCAGACTGTGTCCTCTCGTTGTGTCAGTGGTTGCCTGGGAGAAGAGACTGACCCTCACCTAACTACAACCTCTTTTCAGGTAGTTGTAGAGAGTGATAAGGCTTTCCCTGAGCCTCCTTTTTTCCAGGCTAAACATCCCTAACTCCCTCAGACGTTCTTCATGGAGCTTGTGTTCCAGACCCCATAAATTCACGGAATTCATTAGTCTGCTGTACTAATTTTCCAATAATTGTCAAAGACTCATCCATTGCATTTGGTACCATGAGGTACACTCCTCTAACTGAATTTTTTAATAGAAATATGACCATGAGTTTTGGAGCTAGAGGTTTGTTGCTTGGCAACAAATTTAGCAGTGTTGTGCCTAGAATTTTCCAGACAACTGCTTCTCAGAATCAGATATACACAGTTTCTACAGCATACTGAACATTTAAACCTTTCTGTGTTTCCATGAAAATCTGGATTAGTTTACATGGAGCATGTGCTAAATGTCTGTACTATTTCTCAGCATGCTAAATACCATCTTTAGGGTGGCAGACTTTTGCTGCTTACATTAATTTCCAATATATATCAAGTTAAGCTAAACTGTACTTTTTATACTGCATAAATGTGACACAGTGAGGTGTATCAGAAATGTAGTTCACTTCAAGAGGGTGTTTTGTCCTGAAAAAAGTTCAATAACAATAGTACACTGTATTACACAACTGTAGTTCACTTCAAGAGGGTGTTTTGTCCTGAAAAAAGTTCAATAACAATAGTACACTGTATTACACAACTGTTGCATTTCCTCCAAACTAACATACATTGTTTTTCTCTGGCACAGATATGCCTGAAATTAACCCGTAATAAGTGATGCAGTTGAAGATTCAGTCATGCTAGAAATTATTTAGGGGATGGACTTGTCTGAATTCCTTAAGCTCCTGTTAGCTTGACTTGGCAAGAGCTAGTACATTCTACAGCAGAACAAAGACAAAATCTGATGGACAACAGCCAAAACCCGCTTATCCTCCACTGATTTGCAACTGATTGAATGAAACAATGATGAGTAATATGACAATTTCTCCATATGTTAACATATGGCTTCTCCTCCGAAGAGTGCATTACTATCTACCAGGAGATATTCAGCTTTTGTGAGCAGTGTTACACCATGTTTATATTTCTCAGGAATCCACACTAGAACTAATGGAGACACAATAGGTGTTATAATATTTTCCAGCTGTGGAAACACATCAATCCAGATAGTAAAAAACACAACTGAAATGTAAGTCACCGCTAGTTATATAGGTCTGACCCTGTTTCACTGGTGGAGTAGTTTAACAGCAGTTTGACTAAACTCATTGAGTTGTGCTGATGTAAATCTGGCATGACATTAGCTTCAGGCATAAGTCTACATTGACTGCTGATTATTATTTTAGAGCTTTCAAAACTCCAAGACTAGAAAAAGAAAGATGTAGAAAGGGTTCACATGAAATTAAGAGACTTGAGTATGGGTTGCCAAATGCTGCTTCATTCAGGTAATTGATACACGTATGAGTAGGTGGGATAGTCACAGTCAGTCAAGTGCTGACATAATTTACGCAGGATGTACAGAATTGCTAAAAGTGGATGCTAAGACTGCTGACTATTCTCATGTGTTCACATCTGTCTGGGCACTATTGCCTGTGCTCAACAACATCATGTCATAAATGAATAGTGCTGCTTAAAGAACTGTCATCAAAGCTATTGGCAAAAAAGCAGGTTTTAATATAAATGAAAGTGCAGTTTTAACAGAGCTCAATGGCAAGGTTCAGTCTATTACTTACAGATTAAGTATATGTAAGGAAGTCAGACTAGAATCAATGTAGAGTGATTTGTGTAGAGAGTGGGAATGGAAAAGGAGTAGAATGCAAAGGATGCAGATACAAAAAGTTAAGGGTTCAAAAGGGTTTAGCGGCACTTAATTGACTAATTTAACATCTATACAGTTATTCAGAAAGATTTGCTACAATTATAATAGTGACTTAATTATGGATTCAGGATAACAACCTTCACACCTTAACCAATTCTCGTGCATGTGCACAGGCAGAGTTGTCTACATCTACATCTATGTGTTTAATGGAACCTATCAAAAATTCATCTTGAGTTCAGTCAAATGCTCACATCAAATCCCTTAGCATTTCTTAATGGGAATGGTTGCACCTCGAGGAGTGTGTGTGTTGGGGCAGTATCAGCTGAGGCCTTGTCATCAGTGACAGTCTTTCAAATATTGCACACTGGAGAGCTAGCAAACTCCAAAAGACATCCTGCTGGGAGGGAGGTACTGGTGTAGCTGCTGCCATTTAGGAGAGCTCAGAGGGCTGCTCCAAGAGGAGAGCTTGGACTGCTGGTCATGGGGTGGTGAGACAATTTGCTTTAGTCATCTGTCAGTCTCCATACTGGCCAAAATCCAAGTTGGTAGCTACTGGACTTTTTTTCTCACGAAGTCTGGTGACAATGGTACCATTCCATTTGGGCTACAATGCATTTTTTTAAAAGATCTCATAACATTGGTACTGTTTCACTTGGGTTACAATTAGGTAAGAGTACCAGGAAACTCTAAACTTTACTAAAGCAACTGCTTTAGAAAATTCCTGCTAGCACGAATTTCTAGACTGATAGAAAATAAAATAGCAGCAGAATGGAATACCTTGTGATCCAATAATTATTTCATGCCATCTTTGTTTGAAAAAGAAAGCTTAGATTTGTTATCTGCATAGCCTCAACATTAGTAATATACTGCATTGGAGAGGGTATACTTCAGACACTGATTTTTGTCGCACTCTCTGAAGTCTCAAACAGGTGCTTACACATACAGACTCACTGGGTTCCGGACTGCAGAACTTTCAGAACAATGCTTATTGTAGTAAAATGTAAAATCCAATGTGCATGTGGTTGCTGATGAATCAAAAGGTTTGTGGGATATTTCTTACCACGCAGTTGAAGGCATTTTTCTATTATGATGAGGGGTTTTGATAATAGATTTCCAGATAAACTTTTAATAGAGCTAGAATAACTATTGTCTTTTACAAGCAAAATTTATTTCTGAAGTTATTTGTGCAAGTACTCTATGATAATTATTCAGAAAACATTATTAGTGGCTTGAATTTGCACCTGTCTTCTCAAAACAAATGTTTTTTGAATTACTTGAAGATAATTACAGAAATTAAAAAATAATACTTTGATATGAATGACAGCAATGAGAAATTCTATAATATCCAGTGGAACTCAATCTTTAATGAAGGATTGCCAGAGGTAAGTGTGATAGAATGTTTAAAGCTGGTGTAACTTCATTGATTACAAAACATATCAGTAATCTGAATGTAGTTTTTTGGTATTTACACGTTATTTACTGTGTGGTATAAATATTTCCCTTTTTTTTCTACATCAGCATTATAATAGAAGTGCACATTTTTACTTTTTTTTTTCTCTGTCTTTGGGTGTTGAACTTACTTTGTGTGAGTTGATACTTGGGGCTTGCATATATATATATATATTTTTTTTTTGGAACACCTTTAGTTCACCACTCAGTTGATTTTAATTTTTCTCCAATCAATCCCATTACTGTGTCAGTCTGGAAAAGGAAAGAGTAATCTAATACTCGTTTTAGCAAATAGACTGGCAAAAGGTGCAAGTGGGGGCTGTATCCCATCCTTATATCTTTAATCCGTTTTCAGCCTTCCTGAGAGCTAGAGAGGTCAAATACTTGATGCTTAAGCCTATGGCAGTATAGTTTCCAGAAGTCTTACAGCAGTGGTAAAGCTGCATTTCTGGCAGAATTTTGTGCAATGTTACTCATGGTTGTTACCCATGGCTAAGCTTTACTTAGCCAAAGAAGTTATACACTAGCAAAGTCTGGTGAGACAGGACTGTCTGCAATAGTTTTGTGTAAGTATGTGGTGTAATGTGTGAATGTAACAGGTTTAATGTCAGTTCTCTACTGACATTGCCTATTGCTGTCTACAAAGCTTTGCTTTGTGCTGTGACTTCAGCTAAATTGTCATCACTTTTCCCTTTTCTCCCATTTTTTTAGGGATGCAATTTTTTAGCTGTCATTAAACATTCATGTGGATTTACAAATGTGTCGAAAAGTCTCTTTGATAAGAGGAAAAAAGTGATTATACACTGTAGAAAACCCATTTCAGAAAAATAAGTTAATTTACAACTTTTTAAATTTGATCTTTCTCATTTACCTGTGTGTGCACACAGGTGCAATACAGAAGGGTCTGCCAGTTAAAACTGGCAAAAATACAAACCAACTATTTTGTTTTCTTTGTGTGTTGTTAATAACTATTTGGAACCAGAGATTTCTAACCTGTGTATTTTCCAGTAAAAAGTGACAAGATGTTGTCATGTGTGCAGAAATGTAACGCTCTAAATAATCACATATAAAAATAGTAAAACATTTGCCTTTTTGGCACCCTGCACCCAGCTGACTGTCTCTGACTACAACCAGCACCATATATTAACCATGATATGGCTTCTGTAAAATACTAATCCTGAGTATGAGATTGCATTGTGAAATGCAGCAGCCTAAGCCTATCTACTGCTACAATTTTTTCTTGTACTTTTAAAATGTCACTGTGAGATGATAGTCACAGAATTACAGACTATTCTGAGTTGGAAGGGACCCACAAGGATCATCAAGTCCAACCCCTGGCCCTGTACGGGATACCCCTAGAGTGACACCATGTGCCTGAGAGGGTTGTCCAAACACTTCTTGAACTCTGTCAGGCTTGGTGCTGTGACCACTTCCCTGGGGAGCCTGTTCCAGTGCCCAACAGCCTCTGGCTGATGAACCTTTTTTTAATATCCAACCTAAACCTCACCTGACACAACTTCAGGCCAGTCCCTCAGGTCCTTTCACCAGTCACCACAAAGAAGAGATCAGTGTCTGCCCCTCCTCTCACCCTCACAAGGAAGTTGTAGCCTGCAATGAGGTCTCTCCTCGGTCTCCTCTTCTCCAGGCTGAACAGACCAAGTGACCTCAGCTGCTCCTTGTATGGCTTCCCCTCAGGGCCCTTCCCATCTTTGTTGGCCTCCTTTGGACACTCTCCAATAGGTTTATATCTTTTCATATATTGTGGTGCCCCAAACTGCACACAATACTCAAGATGAGGCCACCCCAGTGCAGAGCAGAGCAGGACAATCCCCTTCCTTGCCCAGCTGGCAATGCTGTCTCTGGTGCCCCCCCAGGACAAGGTTGGCCTTCCTGGCTGCCAGAGCACTGCTGACTTATACTCAGCTTTCCGTTGACCAGGACCCCCAGGTCCCCCTTTCCAAGGCGCTGCTTTCCAGCATCTCATTCCCCAGTCTGTCCATACAGCCAGGGTTGCCCCATCCCAGGTGCACAATCCAGCACCTTCCCTTGTTGAGCTTCATACTGTTGGTGATTGCCTAGTTCTCTAATTTTTGAGGTGCCTCTGCAGATCCTCCCTGCCTTTGAGGGAGTCAACACCCCCTCCAAGTTTTGTATCATTTGCGAGCTTGCTTAGCATCCCTTCTAGTGCTGCATCCAAGTAGTTTTTGAAGATGTTGAAGAGCACAGGGCTGAGGATGGAGCCCTGCAGAACCCCCTTAGTGACAGATCCCCAGTCTGGTGTCACACCATTCACTATAACCTGCTGCACCTGACCCATGAGCCAGTTGCTCACCCATCCCATGATATGTTTATCCAGCTGTGTGCTGGACGTTTTGTCCAGAAGGATACTATAAGAGGCAGTATTGAAAACTTTACTGAAATCCAAAAATGTTACATCAACTGGCTTCTCTTGATCATCTGGGTAGGTTACCTTGTCATAAAAGGAAATCAGGTTTTACAAGCAGGACTTTCCTCTCATGAAGCTGTGCTGGCTGTGACCAATGACTTCATTGTCCTTTAGGTGTTTTTCAATACCTTCCAGAATAATCTTCTCCATAACTTTACTGGGCACTGTTAGTGAGACTGGCAAGCCTGTAGTTTCCAGGGTCATCTTTTTTGCTGTTTCTGAAAATTAGGACGATGTTAGCCAGTTTCTAGGCTACTGGAGGACCTCTCCTCTCTCTTAGGGTCAAATCTACCTTACTCAGAACAAAAGTGTAATCTACTGGCTTTGCATTACTAAGAGAAATAAACTGTAGCATATATGCTTTTTTTTCTCCTCGGTAATCATTCACAGAACATTCTGAGGTGGAAGAGATCCACAAGGACCATCTCGGCATTATTAGCACCATGCTCTAATCGAGTTAATCTGTTCTCCCATTATTTTCTATTTTTTAGGAAATTATGATAGCAGAGGGTGCAAAACACAATTGTCCTATATGTATTCTTTCACATCTCTGTTTGCTAGCTTGTAAGCCTAGTAGCAGTAGGTCTGTAGTTCCCATGGGAGGAACTGTTTAAAGGTAAGCAGAATTTTCCTTCCATTACTTTTGATTTTAAAATTATAATTCACATTCTGCTTTGTTTCTTTGCTTTGTCAAACAGCTAGTGTTAGGCACAGGCTAAAATAGAACATCCCTCAGTGTACTACAACAGCTTCTCCTAAAAGTTTTAAGGTGAGGTATATTTGTAGGTAAGTAAATTCTCTGGCCCATGTGGACCTGGATATATACACATATCTGCAAAAAGAGTATTCCCATAGCTGTACAAACACACTACCCACATCATGGTTATCTTACGATTATTGTGGCCATACCCATTCGCCAATGCAGTATCTTCATTTCTGTGGATGTCCGAAGTCACTAGGTGATTGCAAAGATCCAGGTGGTTATATATGTAAGGCACAGAAGTCAGGCTGGTTTATCATTTGCCTGTGTTGCAGAATACATTTTGAAAGCTAATGTTTGCATCTCTCTTATAGAGGACATACCCCACTTGCAGGAAAAAATCCACAAACTGAAAAAAAAACCAAAAACCCAAGCCAGAAAAACCCCTCTGTTTTTAATGAGATGAGGATGTGGGAGTTTTTAGTTATTTTTCCCTATGTGAAAAGAATGTGCCAAAAATTTCTTTTGAAAAAGAAAAAAAAATCTAAGAAATCCTTTATGCAAAGTTCATAAAGGACTCCACTGCCTGAATTTGTAATTAAATTTGCCTTTTGTGTTCAGTCTGAAACAAGGTGTTGTAGGGCCCCTCTTTCCCATCCTCCCTACCCAGCTCCTCCTCCCCTGAGCCCAAGCCCAGGCTGTGTCCCAGCACCCTGCGCTCATGCCGTCCCTCCGCTTGCTGTCCTGGGGATGTCCAGGATGGTTAGGATTCGTCAGGTCACACCTCAACCTGTCAGGACGTGGCACGTCCTTTGCCCTGCTACAGCCCACTGCTTCATTTCATCTGCACATAGGCTGGTCACAATCTGGCCTTGTTAGATGCAAATAACCACAGCCAGACAAAAAGAGCTGACTATTTTCTTCCTGCTTACCTGTCATGTCCCCTAGGCTTTTTCTAAACTAATCAGTGCTGTTATTAACCCAAATCTGGGCCACAGTAAAGAAGCAAGCACTACATGCACACTTGTGTGCGTGCGTGTGCAGGCATATGTAGGCGTAGAGTCCAATAAGAGCTTCTGGTTCTGGGCTGAATGTGGTGGGAGCTAGGCTACACCCCCAGCCCTTGCCTCTCCTGCCTGTCTCCTTTCCCTGCTTTCTCTCTCCACAGCACACTGCCTGCTAAAACTCCTCCTTGCCCAGCTCTACTCTGTTTTCGGACTCTTCCACTGCTTTCCCAGTGTTTCCCTCATTTTCCTAATGTGAAGATTTGACTCACTCTTCCACTCCTATTTTCTTCACAGCACTTCTTTTCTTCAACCTGATCAGCAGTGACTTTCCCCCTGCCAGCCTGCTCACCTCCCTGTCATGATCTGGTCTCCCCTTCTATCTCTACTTCTCACGCTGCTTTCCTAGCTTTTACTGCTCCTCTTTTCTCCTGCCCAGCCTGAATCAATGGAGCAGGAACATCCACTGAAGAGGTGAGGTCTCACTCCAGGCAAGTCCTACAGCCTCAGCTGCATTCACAGCAAACACTCCTGTTGTCCTCTCTGCCTCCTGCAGGCTCCCACCCCCTCTTGGCCCCTGGAGAAAGGATACTTCAGGCACTGAAACATGGGAGCTTTGACCAGAGTCTTCTTCTGGGCCTGGGAAAAAAATGTACCCTTCTAAACATGACATTACACACAGTATGTGCACACCTGAAAATTGATTCTTGCTTTATCTTGAAACTGGTTTCATTACAGGCTGGGCTATCAAGCCCAACAGCTAACTTACTGGTAATAGAAGAGTGAGAGCAGAACTGGGACAGCAATGGGTGCTGAAGTACTTTCTAGCAAGAAGCAAGAATTTAACATCAGTACAATGCTTGATTGCTTATATTTTTTGGTGTTTTTGCAAGACATCTTTGTCTTTTGTCAGAACTAAAGGGCAAGTCTGTTCTCAGGCAGTTCTTCACTACTTTTCAGCCTTAATGGTAGTTGCTTCTCCTCCCCTTTTTTCCTTTTTCTTTTCCTTTCTCCATCCCCTTTAAGTTGTAATTCAATCTCTTCCAACTCATGATCTCTTTTCTTTTTTTGGCACTCCCTCCACCCTCACTCTCATTAGTTTAACTTGAGTTAATTAGGAATAGTAGGCAGCCCTCAATCTGTTATGTGTTAAAACAGAACAATCCAAAACAGAGGCACAGACACAACTACGTGATTTCATTGTCTAAGGGAGACAGAAAACCAGTGGGGATTCTCTTATCTAGACTAACATCTTCCCAATGGTTAATCTAACTGGCTTTAAAATGTTCCGCAAATACAGATCTGGGATAACAATCTTTCCCTGTTTCATTTTCTTTTTTTTCCTTCCTTTTTTTTTTCATTTCATCATTGGCAAGAATGAGTGAATTGGATTGACATGGAGGTGATAGAGGAAGAGAAATAGTCTACATGTCAAAATGACAATGTATATTACATGGTTAACAGAATGAGTGGTACGTGCAATGGCTGCGGGTATTTTCTTCTGCTGTGTTGTACAATAAGGTCCTTTTTTTTCCCAAGTGTATCATCAAGATCACCCCCAATTCAATGCAGATTGTTTGCTTGAAGGATCTCTTTCTAAGAGTACTATCATTTGATAAATGTTGAAGTGAAACAGGAATCTAAGTATTCACTTGTTGCTGTTACTGGATTGTGTATATATAGAGGTCATGCCTGGTATTCTGACTGTAGTGCTGATCACAGACTCTAGGGCAGAGTGTGCTGTGGAAGTGAAATATAACAGATCTAAGAAATCAAGCCCTGATTCTGAAGGTAAGGCCATGCTTTTTTTTGACTGACTACATGCAGTACTTTCTACATGAAATGCATGCTTAGGAAAGACAGGTATAGCCGTGCGACTAATACAAAAATGCATGCCTGCATTAAACATATATGTGAGTGCTTTTGAATGTTTATGAGGCTGTTTCTATATGTATATGTAAATACATAAATATGTAAAATTTGAATCCTCAAAGATTGTTTCGTAAGGTTCATGAACTATTGACAGGCACATTTATGATAATTGTTAATATTAATAATTGCTAATTTGGTATGTATGTGCCTGCATGCATATGAAGTTGTGTGGCAGTAATTTTTTATCCATTAATTTGCAATGCTAATGCAATAAAGCTTTAAAGTTAAACAAATTCCTAAGGTCTTTTTTGAAATCTGATATTCAGGATATTGAATGAAAAATCTATTGGAAAAAAGGAAAGAGAGACATTGAAATTACTGCAACCAAAATGTCATTATATTTGTTAAGAAAAATTAATTTCCTTTCTGCCAGAAACATCTCTTTATGACAGAGAAGACATCAGACTAATGAGACACAAAAGGAATGCTTAATGAATGATAAAGTATAAGCTTGATTATCAGAACATGCAAGAGTGCTAAAGCACTGGAGAAGATAATATCCCCTCAGTAAGACATCCTTGAGGGTTTTACTGTGGGCCAGAGGGGTGAAGAATTTCTAGTTGGACATAGACGACATGAGACCAAACATCTCCATAAGGCGATGTTGCAAGAAGTTGAGGAGTTTTTTACAATTTAATGTTAATATACTGTGTATTTATTTCCCCAGCTACTGGTACAGTTATGTGCAAACTGCATCAAATCCAGCAAGGAGATGGATTTGGCCCTTATAATGTTCCCCTGTTTAATCTTTTCTTTCTATAGTAGTGCAAAAATGTAGTGATTGTTGTGGGTCTACTTTACACTACAGATGAAAAATTATTCTTTTTTAACTCATGGAATTAAAAGAATTTACAGTAACACTTCTATTTCAGTATTGATAATTAAGATAGTTTAATTTAGACAATCTTTCTCTTTCTACATGTGTTTTAGTTCACAATATAAGAGTGACATAAGAAAAAGGTATAAATTTGTACTTTAAGAAAAATCCAGGACTTTATAAACATCTATGCTAGATGACATCAATAATTTTATGTAGTGATGACATTAATAATTTTATGAAGTTTTGACATCTGAGACTATATCAGTTGCAGTGCCACATGGAAGCCACAAAACTTGTATGTACTCATATAAATCCATTGTTTAGTCAGAAAGTAAAATAGCAGAGAAAAATAGTAAATCTAAATTAATCTAACATCTATCAAAAAGATATTTAGAAAGTACATTCTTTTAGAAAGACAGGAAATAATTTCCACTTTATCACACATATAGTAAACATACTGGTGGTTCTTCAAGAGTAAAGGTATTGATCCCTTCACATGCTGAGATTAGAATCATGGCTTCTATCACATCTTGTAGCTTTCCTCGTGTCAAACTGATATGCAAGCCGCTGAAATTGTTCCATGTCTAAAACAGCACAATTTTCAGTGAAATGCACACAACTCCCCTGTCTTCCATCGACATATAAACTGGTATGGCAAGAATAGGAGAAAGACAGTTCTGTGGTCTAGGAAGTTTGCATTGTAGCATGTAATAAATCAGGGCAAGGATTTGACACGAGCTGAGTGGAATGACTAAAAGATTGTTATGTAACGCAATGCAGAATCTACAGTCCTGAATGTTCTCAATTCTCTGCTATCTATGAAGTTCGGTTCAGACAGAGTTTCGACAGCAAGCTCGGTTAGAGCCACACAGAGTATGACACTTTGTGAAAGCTTGAGAATGCAGAATACAGCTACAGAACCAAGAGAAATGTAACTTCTAAAATGCACAGGTAATGCAAAGGTGGCTATGTCTTGTGGGTGTTAGTGGCACATAGCAATTCATGCATGTGGTCATCTAACCTGAGATATTACAAAAGCATAAAGTCAATTTTTTATAAATTATCCTTTAAGAGACACTGTTCTGAGTGGATTAACAACTTTGATACTAAAACTGTTCAGTTTGGAATGATGACAAGTTATCATGTGCTGCCATTGCAGTTGATTTTGCCTTATTCTTGAGACATAAAGAGAAATTCAAATGTAAATATACTTGTAGGGTGAAAGTGGTATGTGGACACTTGAAACCATGATATTTTTGGATTTGATATAGTTCTAAATTCACCTCAGAATTAAAACTCACATTAAGAATTATTTTAAAATTCATTGTGTATTTGTTTAGACGGATTGCTAAAAAGTACATAAAAGCTAATACCGCTAGCTGAACAAAAAAAAAAATCCAGAAAAACAGAAAAGAGGTAATGAAAGCATAAAGGCAATGAAGCTCATAATGTTCGAGCTGTAGCAATAGAAATTTGAAAACTCAAAGAACTTGTTTAGGCTAAGTATAGAAAAATACTAACTACGATCAACCAGAATCATCTTGTGCACAGGAACATGCAGAATATTAATTGGATTGCTAATTTCCTCAAAAGCCAGAGGTTCAGCAGAAGATTTTGATGATTAATAAACCCTAATCTGTTACTAGGGATGCTGGAAAAAGATTTAGATAGTGAGTACAGCTTACTGTATGCAGAAATTTTTGCATCTTCATATAGTAGCAAAAAACCTATAAAGAAAATTTTTTCATCTTTTATCCAGAGATATTCGAATGCCTTTATAATTTTAATCATGGAGAGAGATATCTGAAATTATCAGGACAAAAGTAGGCATATTCTTACTGTAATGGAGCTCACCACCCAAAATATCCTTTCCTTTTTGAACCCTGACCATCCCTTTTTACAAACACTTCCTTTTTAATCCACTGCATGGCATTAGACAGACTCCAGGCTTCTGCAAATGCTCACCATCAGGCAAAGTACTTTCTACCATTAATATTCGTGCTGAATTTTCCATATTGACCGTACAGCTACAGGCACAAATCTATTTGAAAGAATGTCTTTACATAATACTCAGGTTAGTGTATTTTCGTGATTGCTAGCATATTTCTTAAGTCTGAATTTGAACCAATGAATTTAATTGGTCTTGTTTTCTAAGTTCCGTTAACATTAATATTTATTCCAGAATTAGTAAAGAAAGTTTAGAGCCCTGAGTAGTACTATCTTTCTGGATAAAAATAAGCAGCTTTTCTTATTTTGTGATCAGGTCTGGCAAAAAATTAAAAAGGATTCAGAGAACTTTTATGTGGAGGTATTTGTGACGTTATGATATTTTTATGTGTTTGAAGTTTTAAAACTCTTTCTAAAACAAAATGTCATTACTAATTTTAAGAAGTATTTTTTGTGGTCTTTGTATAAACTGAACAACGAAATATTCTACAAAAGTACATAGCTTTCAGAATATGTTGTCTGTGTATGTTATTTAACTAATTCTACACTTCATTTCATGATGGAATTAGAGATTGGATAGGACAAATGGGAATGGTTTTGAAATGCCTTGTTGAAACTTTACCCTTATTCACTCTTGCAGTTGCCACAGAGGTAGCATAGCAAGATAGCTATTTCTCTGCCTTCATAAAAAAAAAGTTAGTAGATTTGATGTTGTATTTAAATGCTTTATTTGTACAACTGTAGCTACACTAAAACAAGATTTTATAGTCCAATCGGATAAAATGTTCATATTTTTTGGCTTTGCATGCTATCACAAAGAGAAGAAATGGGAAAATAAATCATGAGACAAATATTGTCAAAACAACTTTTGCACTTTGTCTTTCAGAAATTCTTAAACTTATTATCCTTCCGTCCAAAAACTGCTGCCTATGATTAAATATTTGTAATTGTATTAAGTGAACAGAAAATGCAATTCTTCAAACACTGAACATTTCTGAACTGTGAGTACTAAAAATATTGATAAAATTACTTCCAAACTGTGACAATTTAATAGTCCTCTTTGACTTTATATGAACTTACATGACTTTTCTAGTTAGATAAACCTCCTCTCATTTTAAAATTGTTCTTCCTCTTCATTGAAAATTACAGCACTTGAATCTCATGTAATTTCTCCTCAGTAGACAGCTATTCTGTAGTTTTACTCAGAACAATCCTGAGTAAAACTAGATTTTTCATTGCTTTTTGCAGAAATACAGTATTATTTTCCATCATCAAGAGTCCTTGGCAATGAAGGGCACTTTGCAAATGAATGTATAGATAGGTTTGAGTTTCTAAAAACTAACAAGGCTGGAAGATATTAGACAGGTATCACACAGGTACTACACAATTATTGCAAATACATTTTAATTTTTTTTTTAATTTGATTTCTCACAAGAAATCAGCCATGTGGATTTTGTTGAAAAAAATGCTGTTGATGAAAGAATAAGAAAGGAAAGTTAGTCTTGGGAAAAATAGACAAGAAAGTGTAAGGATTCATAGACAGTAGACTCCAAACTGATACTGCAGTTTCATCAGTGCAACAGTTACTTGTGAGAGAAGAACAAAATACAGCATATTCTAGTGAACCAAGTATCCAGCTGCCAGCTTTACCACTTACACTTCTAGTATACTGCAATGATTTAAAACAAGACACAGGGAAAGCAAATTTATTAAGGAGTTGTGGAAGAGAAAGTGAGAAGTTTCAGTGTTAAAAAAGAGATTGAGTGCCCCTGTATGCCCCCAACTACTGTGATTAAATGATTAGAGTACAGTGGAAGAAAAGTGGTTCCGCACTGAAAAAAAGAGCAGTTACTGCACAGAAAAGTGGAACTGCAGGTTGAGCTCCAACTTCCAGCAGTTGAAAAATTGTACAATTGCTTCAGGAACATTTCTTTTCAAAACCCACGTCAGAGAGGTATGAGTGTTTATCACTGTAAGGAATTTGTAAGGAAACAAATTATCTGCTTGTGCTCTCACTGAGGTGGTGAAAGGAGGATTTAACCATCGTTAACCTAGAGTGGGAAAATATTTGGAGTGCAAACTACAAACCCAAAGTTTCCTGTTGAGATCTTTCCTAATCAGTTTACTTACGTTCACTCAGCCTTTTTAAGTAGTTCAATATATACAATTCTCTTTTATTCTAATTCATATCTTAGCCCACAGTAGCTAAATCTTCATCTCATCAAAGCTTTATTTATTTTGCTTAGTGTTCTAAGCTTTAGCTTCTATGTAGTTTGGCAACCTTTTTTTCCTCTGCTGCTTCTCCCTTCAATTCTCTCTCCTTTTTTACCTTCTGGCTAAGTAAAATTTTTCATATTTGTGGCTAAGTAAAATTTTTCATATTTGCCTATGCCAAATTAATACGAAATTCCTGGTGACATTATGAGAAAACATCAGAATTTTACTTAGTTTTGAGATGAAATTTTAAATCTTTCTTGGCAATGATAGTAAAGGAGTAGTTTTATGTAAACCTCATCCTGAGCAAAACAACTGTGAATTTATACTGGTTATGAAAGATTAAATACTGTCTTCCACTGCCTACAAAACTTCTGTGTCAGTGGAGTCTGGCAAGATAACCAAACGAGAAAGAGTAGTAGTTGTTAAAATTTTCAAGCCAGATTTATAACTTTAGCTATATGCCACTTATTTGTCATTGAAAAATTTTAAGGAACAAATAGTAACTCCGTTTTTAACCATTGTCTCCTGCCTTTAATTTATTTTTGCCTCTGTTTTTTCCAGCATGATGTGCTGATCATTCAAGTAAATTTCAGTTTATTGTTATCATTATCACCCCAGAATACAACTACCATCCAAGCAATGCATAATTCAAAGAACTTTTTCAGTACTTAGTATAATTATTGTGCATAAAACCTATCATTCTCACTACCAAAGCAATATGCCAGACAATATGTTTTTGACAAGCTTCAGCAAGATGTTAAAAAATGCACTAAAATGTTATCAACATGTACTTTCTTTTCTTAGGAATAAGAAACCTTGATATTCTCAGCTCTCATAGTTTTTCTTACACAAAGTAACGGAAACAAGGAGGTTTTCAATTATTCTATTGCCTTGTAAATGGTGCAGTTAAATCAAAATAGACCTCATTTTAATTTAAATTTTTAAAAATCTATTAAACTCCTTGGAGATTTGCTTTAAAGGTCTGAACTTGTTTCTTTTCTTGGGACACTTTGGCAGCAGATGATGTCACACAAAAATCATGTAAAAAAAGGGCTTTACTTACATTCTTAATTACATAGATTACCAATAGATTACCAGAGGCCTGCATCCACAGATGATCAGAGCATTAGCCTAATGTTACAAAATACCAAACGAGAGGAAAAACAATTGGAGACTGTAAGGTTTAATGTATTTATGGAAAGAGAAGTGGAAAATACCCCACACGTCTTGGACTAAAAAAAATATTACTCCTGTTTTCTTGGAAATTTTGTAACCATCAGAAAATATTTGCAGACATTTTTTTCCTCAGAATTAAGATACGTTAGTTAAGTACTGTAACATTTTATTTGATTAGAATGTTCCCACTTCAAACATTCTTTCTCCTTTGAGATAGAATTTTCCTTCTTTTTCTAATATTCTTCTTAGAAGAGTAGTGAATGTACTTATCGAATCAGTCCCAAAAAGTCAATCTAGTTCTATTTGCATCTGCAGTAATCTGTTTATGTATACAAATGCACACACAGGTATCACATCCACAAACCATCCTTTTAATTTTAGATGAAAAGGATAATGTCACACACCACATACAGGGATATAGTTTTCACTTTAATCTTGGCTTCTTCCAAGATTTACTGTTGCTGGGTTTGCATTTGTAATTCTGGTGGCTAACATGTTTCCATAACAAAGCAGATTAGTTCCCAAAGTGTATGTTATTCATCTGATTTTCTGTAATAGGATGTTATCATCTATTTTTCATCCCAAAATGCATTCAAGGGATCTTACAGAAACTACTAATATACTTCAAATTTGTCACAGCTCATATTCCTTTTTCAATGCAATTATTTAGTTAGATGATTACCAGGACTTAAAATTACTCCTTCAGAAGATTCTCAAGACAATGGGAAATCTCTTGACAACATTCGGTGGATATTAGACTAATCACCTTTTTAAAGGTAATTATCACCTAATCATCTTTTTAAAAATCATAGTCAAAAGTTTTAGCTGTTAATTCTCATTCACCAGTAATGCTAATGAGTAGCATATGTACAGTATGCTACTGTATGTATGATATTTCTACCAACAGACACATGAGAATTGGCTTATAACCATTTGGACATTAGGAAGAAGTTCTTCACAGAAAGAGTGATTGAGCATTGGAATGGGCTTCCCAGGGAGGTGGTGGAGTCACTGTCCCTGGAGGAGTCTAAGAAAAGACTGGATGTGGCACTGAGTGCCATGGACTAGTTGACAGGGTGGTGTTAGGTCACAGGTTGGACTTGATAATCTCAAAGGTCTTTTCCAATTTAATTGATTCTGTGATTCTGTGGTTCTGTAACCACAACAAAGTAGAGAAAAAAGGAAATAACAAATGACAAGCTAATGTGGTCAACTCACTGTATCTAAACTTGAAATTAAGATTTAAACTACGGAACAGGAAATAATGTAAATCTTACTAATTACTGTAAAAGGAGAGTAGATTCTATGAACTGGAAAACAGAGACTCTTCATAATGTGCTGGAAAAGTTTTATTTTATATTGGAATTTGAATTCTGAGTCTTAGTCCCCCAGACCAGATACGCACAGGTCTACAGCCTGATTAAAGTTAGCTTTTCATTAGAAACAGCAATCTCTGACAAAATCCACCGAAACCTTCCTAAAATTTGCAAACAAAGGCAGGTCTTGCTTCATATTATTTGTTTATTTGTTTAAGTTAAACTAAACAGTTGGGAAACAGAGGAGTTAGAAATCCGTCAAAATCCTCCATTAACATTAGAATACAAGGAAAGTACTTGAGTGTCACAGTCAATTTGGAAATGCTGTGTGATTAATCACTCTGACAAGTTTTTTTTATTTCTAATAGGTCACTTTCCTGCTGCAAATATGGTTCTTTCTTAGCATTTCTCATTACATTTCCAGTGTTATAAAGTGGAGTTTTGACCTCAAGATTATTTACCTGACACATGGTTTCTAGCCAACCCTGTAGGAACTTCATGGAAATAATAGTATAAATAATAAATAGCAAGTTAGGGTGGGAAATGGTGGGACAGGATGACACAAATCAATAATTACAGACTTCATATCAGTTTTACATCAGTTCAAGTGCAAATTCAGTAGACATCCTTTTGATGCCTTCTATTAATTGCAAGTTTCAAATTCTGTTCTAGCCATTAACTACCATAATGTTTTGAAAAGGCACTCATCTGGAGTAGAAGATTTGGGGATTTTTTTACTGCAGAGAGCTCAGGACCCGATGCATTCTACATCAAAACACAGAAAAATAAACCTTTAGAAACCACTGTAGTTATGGTGATGTTGATTATTAGTATAAGGTAATAACATTAAGATAATAAAAACTGATGTAAGGAAATTAAGGAATATGCAATCAGAGAATTGTTTTTAAATATTAAAGAAAGATGTAGATATTAAATATACCTTTGACTTTTTTTTCATTTTGGCTGTACAGAAAATTTTTTTAGATGCTTTTCGAAACTTTAAAAGTAGAAAGAGAGAGAGTTATTTTCACATGTGAGGCTTTCACAACTGAAGAACACAATTACTAAACACAGGCTTAAAAAGCACACATAGCAATTATGGAAAATCCGTTGAGGCTGTCCAAAACTTGGCTTTGAAACAAAAGTTCATGGAGGAAATGCTGAAAATTACTTGGCAGTAACTGTTGCTAACTATGCAGGTTAGTAACTAGTGTTGGGTCTGATTCTGATCTAACCCTGACCAGTTTTAACTTTGCACTCTATTGATTTGTTGCAAATGATTCATAAAGTTTACTGATAAGAGCTTTTACTGTGACCTGTGTCATAAAATCTTTCTCATTATTCATAACCAATTATTTGAGAAACCTTGAAACTCTTGCATTATTTATTACATGCTCCCTCACTTGAACTGTGTACCAAAAAAATGTTTAAAAATTTTGTTTAATTTTTAACAGGAAAAACAGGAATAAATTTGTTCTGATTCACAAACATGTATTCTAAATATAAGTCATTCTATCTTTCCACAACTGGAACTATAGTCTATAAAAAAAACTGGACTCATTTATTAACTAATACATTGTTGTGATATTACTGTTCTATTAAGAGTTCTCCTTTTCATAGCCCAGATATTTTGTCAAATATTGCAAAAGAGATATATATGGTCATTAACTGTTATGAAACAGTTAGAAAATCTATAGACATTTATTAATTAAATAATGTCTTGTTGACATGAAAACTAACTTAGCCTAAGTGATAAACCTATACTTTTGTCAGTTGATAACTTATGAATGGACTGTTTCTATGACCTTATGGCAAATATTTGATGTCAGGATTGAATAATAAGTATGAATTAGGAGAGTACAAAAAATTCTATTGATATAAATAAAATAGACTACCTTATGTTCTATATTTTAGGGCAAATGTAGACACAGACCTTTACAAGCCAGTTATGTTGTTTTACAGGTCTTATCTCAGTTTCGTGAGAATTTTCTTCTTTCTCTAGAAGTGTAGACATATTTTTGTTGCATTCGATTATAATGAGTTCTTTTTGTTTCTGTGTGATTACCTTCCTCACAGAAACTGTTATACCTTTTACTTTTGTATGATTTTTTAATTATAAACTGAAGAAAAGTAAAAAAAAAAAACAATTACAAGTAATTTCGATTTAAGGAAGCAAAATGTACTACAAGCTACCAAATATTCCCGCAACCTTTAAGAAATGATGTAATGATGAAATAGATAGTCTTCTGATTTATATTATAAAGAATATTGCTTCCTGCGATGGAAATGGATTCTATAGATACATGTTTTTTAAAATGGTATAATAATTCTAGAGCCTCTATTCTCTCTCTCATTTTCCCATAATACATTCTGTTCCTTTTATTTAAGTTTGATGATTTCATGATCATATTTTAGTCATTATTCTACTTGTAAATTGTCCTATATACAAAAATAAAACATGTGTTTCCAAAAATCCATATACATTAAAAGTCATGCTACAAAAAATATAGACTACAACGAGCAGATGGCCAACTAGCAGAAAGAGAAATAAATCAAAAAATGTATTTGTCATCACAGAATGATAGAATGATTTGGGTTGGAAGGAACTTTAAATATCACCTGGTTCAAATCCCCCTGCCAAGGGCAGGGACACTTTCCACTAGACCAGGTTTCTCAGAGCTTCGTCCAACCTAGCCTTGAACACTTCTGGGGCGGGGCATCCACAGCTTCGCTGGGCAACCTGTGCCAGTGCCTCAACCTCATAATAAAGAAATGTTTCCTAATACCTAATCTAAACCTGCCCTTTTTCAGTTAAAGCCATTACCTCTTGTCACTACATGTCCTCATAAAAACTCACTCTTCCAGCTTTCTTGTGGCAGGCCCCCTTTTCTGAGAGCTGCTGTATAAGGTCTCTCCAGAGCCCTCTTTTCTCCAGGCTGAACAGCTGAAACTCTCTCAGCCTGCTTTCACAGAGGAGGTGCTGCAGCCTTCTGAACATCTTCATCGACTTGTTCCAAGAAGTCCGTGTCCTTCTTATGCTGTCAACCCCAGAGCTGGATGCAGTACTTCAGGTAAGGTGTCATGACAGCAGAGTAGAGAGGCAGAAACACCTCCCTAGCCCTGCTGGCCTCCTTTCGATTTGCGCGGCCCAGGATACTGTTAATCTTCTGGGCTGCCAGTGAAAATTGTCAAGACTGTTGAGCTTCTCATCCAGCAACACCCCCAATTCTTTCTCCTTAGGGCTGCTCTCAATCTGTTCTTTGTCCACCCTGTGTTTGTGGTTTGGATTGCCCCAATCCAGCGGCAGGACTACTGAACTTCATGAGGTTCTCACAGGTCTACCTCTCAAGCCTGGCCAGGTCCCTCTGGATAGCATCCCTTCCCTCCCATTTGTCAACTACATCACACAGCCTGGTGTCAGCATCAAACTCGTTGCAGGTGCACTCAATCCCACTCTATACGTTGTCAACAAAGATGTTAAACAACACTGGTCCCAATACTTTATTTACACTCCAGAAGCAATATAATAATTCCTAAATGATAGCTAGGTAAAGATGTCTCCCTGTGGTGGGTGAAAAACATCAAAGTGAAAGTCTCATGTGTCAGTACATATCTCTTAGTAAGGTATTTGTATCAAAGGTAGATGAATTGACTTCCTTTATAGCCACCAACAATAATTATTCACCTATGATATACTGTTCAGATGACTCAGATACTGAGCTACTTTAGCTACTTCTTTTAGAGTGAGCAGATTTGTGCTTCAAAAGATTTGTGCTTCTTACCACTAATTACAGAGAGTTGCTATACACTCATCTAAGACATAGATACCTGTATCAATGTGATGTAAATTTGTCGAATTGTGTCCCATTCCATTGGATTAATCATGGTATATCATGTTGCCTCACTCAACCAAACCCAAAAAGTGGAAACAGTGTCTAAAGAAAGTGTTTAACCAGTTTTCTTCAGTAAACTTGATTTACAGTGCCACTGGTCCACAGCTTAAGCTCGGTGTCCCTCTGCTTGGGGGTTATGTGTTATGGCACTGCTTCCTGTAAGTGAGTAGATGTTGTGGACTTTCCACCCTGAGCCCCAAGCTTCCTTCCTAGGTGCTCTGTTCTCTCTTGCTTTGTTGTCATACTTTGCTGTCTGTTATGAAAGAATTTATGGTGAAAAGGTGATAATATCCTGAAAGTTGCTGTGAAGGTCCATATTTATCATGCAGATGAGAAGAGAGTGATACATGTACGGAATCAAAAGAAACAGTCTTGCTCCCTAGGATGTGGGGCTCTATAGGAATGAAAATGACATCCAGCTGTGGTTACACAGACTTCAGCACAGGAGGAGAGGAAACATTTATTTGTCCCTCCTTGCAGCAGGTCTGTCTTGGACAAAAACGTCATTACGGATTCAGCAGAGAATAGGCCTCGTGATAGCATCCACTGTCAGCCCAAGCACTGATAACAAGAAGTTATCCAGTGCCTTTGATACAAAGCTTACAAAATTAGTAGCACTAGTTTTTCTATGTACTGTGCTGTGTCTGCTCTCACTGCAGTGAACAAATGGAAGTTATGTACGGATGTTACTGAAGCAGAGGTGTTTGCATAAATCAGCCAAACACTAGCTAGTATTATGACCTATTTGTGGAGGTATTATAGAATCATAGAATATGCTGAGTTGGAAGGGACCCATTGAGATCATTGAGTCCAACTCCTGGCCCTGCACAGGACACCCCAAGAATCATGCCATGTGTTCGAGAGCATTGTGCAAACACTCCTTGAACTCAGACAGGCTTGGTGTTGTGACCACTTCCCTGGGGAGCCTGTTCCACTGCCCATCCACCTCCTGCATGAAAAACCTTTTCCTGATATCCAACCTAAACCTCCCCTGATGCAGCTTCAGGCCGTATCCTCAAATCACTTGTCAGGAGAGTGGAAAGAATGGAGAAATGTATTCCAAGACTTTTCTTCTTACACTTTTATCATCCATGTAGCAAAAGGGAAAAATTTTTCACTAAATGAATTCAAATTTCAAACTCTAATAAGCAGTTGTGCATCTGTCTACTGCCTCACTTCATGAGTATATAGCTCACAGAAATTTTATAATGACTGCAGAACTGCTAGTTGTGCTCAGAGATACCAGTAATTATATTAGAGGATCACTTGGATTTTCGGAAATGCAGGAAAGTCAGGGTGCTGCAAAAGCCAAAGGAATTTGCCCAGTAGCTTTGAAAATCTTGTCATTTTGACTTCAGTGCTTCGCAACTAGAATTACCAGAACTTGTACATCCCACCCACCTTTAGACTCTCAGTTTAGGAGGGGAAAAAAGCCCATGAATTTCACATCAGTTCTGCCTCATTCCTGATGTGTCTGCCTTTCCACATCACACTAAACAGTGACCACTGTTTACATTCTACTGCCATTAAGGCAATATCATAAGGAAGTTTAACAAAGTGCATAAAGCATTTCAGAACTAAAATCCAGTGATTTCACAAATCTCAGTGATTTCCATTTTTAAAACATATGTTGGTGCTTTTGACATTTAGATCTTCCACTGCTAACTTATTGCTCGTTTCTGTCAGTACCAACAGGGGACCTGCTCAAATCACTGAATTATTCCCTTTCTTAATTTCCCGTATATTCTAAATTTGAAAGACAAGTTTCAGATAATCGGGATTTTTAGTAACAATGATATTGTCTCAACAGAGATTTTTCAATTTTTTTTAGTTGTAAGGTTTTGTAAAGTCTAAGCATATACTTAAGGATTCAAGACAGTCTAAATGCAGCACAGATGATACAATACAGCTACCAAATGGCAGAGTGCAGGAGCATATTCTGTGCAACTCCTACTCCAGAGAACTTTGGACAGTAGTGTATAAGTCACCATGGAAGATTATTTACCTTCAATTTTTAAATATAGCAACTTTGTAGAGATTATTTACGTTGTTATGTCCCCTTTTAGAAGGCATAATTTTTGCGGAATTTGGGGTGTAATTCTGATTGATGATCAAATGAGACAGATAGTCAATTTGGAACATTTCCAGGGCTGTAAATAACAGAACCCAAAGGCAGAGAACATCTACTGCCTGTTTACCTGCAACGAAATCTTTGCACCATCCTACATTAGATGTGGTTCCAGCTAAATATATGCAGTCTTGTCTGATCTATGTAACTTTGAGCATGTCTAGTACAAAATAAGAATTAGATTTCTTTAATGATCAAATATATGAAGGGCAAGGTTTGTTTTTTGTAGAAACCTATGGACTAGGTTTTCATACTGCTATGATTACAATTTCAGCTTTATACAAAGAGTAAGTCAACTGTCCCTTATTGCTGGAGAATGGAGGCATCAGGACTGTAGGAACTTGGAAGACAGTTTGGTAGTCATTAAAAAAAAAAGAAGAAAAAAGAAGAAAGAAAAAAAGTCTGTTTTGAAAAAAGACAAGCTTGTGCCTACTTTTGGGGGCTAAAATTCCAACAGTTTCTGGCCTTTAGAAAAATCAAAGTAATTTCTGGACAAAAGAAATTCCCAGAACAGTTTTATTCTACAATATAAAGTAAATTTTTTTCTATTAAATGCTAGAAGGGCATAGAACAAAAGAATGGCTTTCAGACGGTATTAGCATAGAATACACTGACATAAAAATGCCAAGTAGAATCATAAAGTGCTCCTAGACTGATATCTCAGGACAGTTAGGAAAGGCCAGGTCATTAGAGATAGTACTAGCACTGTAGTGGACAAGAATAGTCATAGGTTACATGTGGCTTATTCTTGTGACACTCTGGTTTCATTAGCCAGCTAGCCCAACTGGAAGCTCTGCTTTCATCTGTGTCCTTCTGTTTATTAAACCATATCTCATATAATGAACATGGGGCTGCAACAAACCTCAATATAGGGCCAAGAGTTTGCCCACCTAGACTACAATGAACTCAATAAAAATGTTACAACATTGTTGATATCCCACTGTATGGTCACATTTGTAATCTGGTATGCTGCGTTTGGTTATTAATTTTTTTTTTAATCTTTGAGAAGAGACACATAGACAAACTACTACTTTTTTCTAGCATAAGACTAACTTAGGTTCCTGACAGACAGTCACATAAGTCAGACCTAAAGTTCATGCAGGCATTGGTCTTGCGTTTTTCCACTGCCAATGTCATTCAGCAAGGCATATCACATCTTAATCACAACTTACATGGTGAACCTCTTCTCTTTTTCCTCTTTGAACTTCTATTGAACAAGAGAACTCAGTAGTTTCGAAGTGGGATAAATGTTATGCTTTGGAGTATAGAAAGCTCTATCACAAAATCACAAAATATATCACATAGTTCTCCAGGGTGTGGACTGACTAGAGTTCCTTACTTCAGCAGAGAAAAGACAACAAGTAGGAATCAAATTATTGACAAAAAGAAAGGAAAAAATTAGATAGAACATAAGATTTTCAAGAAAACATTAACAACAAAACTATGTAACTATGTAAGCTTCCAAGTACAATAGGTGTAATATCCAAGTATTGTATAATTCTCTATTTGAAATAAAAAGTTATAGTTCTTGAATTGCACATCATTATTTTGGTGAAATGTGGAAGAGTAGTGATTCAGGATGGGGAAAAAAGTCCTAGAATGAAAATAGCGGAAAACTATAATAAACAGGAACATGGTGTATGAGAAAAATAAAATAATTTCTACACTAGGGTAAAAGCATTCCTAGGCTGAAAATAAATAGGACAGTTACTGGAGAGAGGATTGGGAAAATGTGAACAGCTAGTCTAAGCAATAATTTCCTAGAGAAAGGGAGAGAAATCAGGCATTCATAGGTATGAGAACTCAGAAGTTAAAGGATTTATTGACATTAATGGCAATGCTTGGAGCAAATCTCTACAGTTAAGATCCAAGGAAAGGGTAACTGAATTGCTGAAGATGGCAAAAAAACTTTGTAAGGAGTGAGACCTTTTTAACAATATCCATATCCAAGGCCTAGAGAAAAAAGAAAGGATGCACAGTAAGCACGATAGTGAAGGTGATTCATGAAATCCAAGGGTGAAAGAGGGAAACAAAGACAAAAATGAGGCTAAAGTATGTCTTAAATGAGTAAATGGTCTGGAAAATAAAGTAGTGATTACCAGCATGTTTCGTAAAGTTGAAACGTTTCAACCAGGGTAGCATCTTTAAACCCTGCCTAAGGAGATTTCAGGCTGTCCTTGTAGACATGGAAAGAGGATAAACTCTATCATTTTCATAAGAAATTATCATAAATAACTTCTAAATTGAACCGTTTTTTAAAAAATCAGGAACACAATGGTACCCAAATATGACAATACGTTTAGAACACTCTTGTCTGGGAGAAGATCTTTTGCTATACTTGAAAGCAGAGAAATCCAGTGATCTTTGTTTTGAAGCTCCTTCAAAGCTTCAAAGAAGTTAGGCAAACCTGAGCAATTGGCAGGCGAATTAACTAGAGACAAATTCTTTGTGGTTAATGGAAAAATTAGTGACATGAAAATTGCTAAAGTAGACTTTAGTGTCCAAATCAGAACATTACATGGAAAAACCAAAACCAAACAACTCCCTCCCCCCACCAAAAAAAAAAAAAAACACAAAAAACAAAACAAAACAAACCAAAACACCCTCAAAAAATTTGCTACACAAGGATAGGACTGAAAAGTTACGTTCCAAATAAAAATTAATTAACCCTATTTAGACATTCTGTTTTTTGCATGAGACTCAAAAACGTTCTCTAAGGCAAGCCAACATTGTAACCCAAAATGTTAAGGTCTGAAAATGCTGCTCAAAATAATTTCAAAAATACTGTTCTATGTTCAGGTACCTTCAGGCAGACAGCTAAGGCAGAGAAGCCCACGAATGCACCCAAGAGTATGTAAGTGAGCAGGCAACCTTCGATATCATGGTGTTTTTAGCAATGGGTATGGGGGCCCTTCATTCACAAGACCGGGTGAATGACTGAAACTTAAACAAGTCCAAAAAGCTCTTTACATCTCACTGAGAGACGACTACTGTGAGAACAGAATTCTCTGTTATCCAGAAAGAACTTGAACTTTTCTAAATTTCAGAAACTCTTGCTCAAACCATATGTCCAAATACAAAAATCATCAATAATAATTATGGCATGGAGTTTAATTCAGAAAGCATGTGAAATATAATTAATGCGTGGTAAGATTAATGTCATGATATGTCCTGTCTCATCTGTCAGTTAAAGGTCCTTCATTTACAGATGGTTTAGATGATGCCTGATACATGAATTAACTGTGTGCAATGAGTTTTCCAAGCATCTGTGTAGTCTCAGTGAAAGCAATAATATAATTTCTCTCTATTTCTATGGCATGAACCCGCTGTGCATTTGTCAGAAGCCTAGCATATAAAAATAAGTTCTGTGATACCACTAATCAGAAAAAGTATGAAAAATTAACTCCTTTAATGAAAAAAGGAGTTTCTTGTGTCTTATAAAATGATTTTCCTGTACAAGAAATATGTTTTTCTTTGAATAATTGGAACAGGACAGTGGATTCCACCCAGGGTAGAAAAGCCTTGTCTATCGAACAATTTGTTTTGGATTCAGATATTCCAAAAGGCACTGTGGTAAAAACTTTGTCCTTAAATTTGTGGTGCTAACTAGAAAAAAAAAACAGCAAGCTTTTGCTTAGTTCTACCCAGTAGTATTTTTTTTCTGAGTCAATCATTTTTTTCCTACCTTCACATTTTTTGAAAAACATGTGAAGGATTTTGTATCACGATGGTCTTTGCTTATGTCTGTGATCTGTAAAACAGACATTAATTACAGTACTTCTAATATGCTCTGAACATATTAAAATGTAGCCTAAGGTGGCTTGTTTTTAAAGAATTGTTTTTAGCTCTGGTAATTAGTCTCATCAAATTTCCAGTAAAAAGGGCTTAGTGTGTTTCCAGAGCTAACAATCTGTCTTTACCTTCAGACTTGCCTTTAAGTACCTGAAGAACTTCACTTAGAGTCTGGACACCCGCCTGCTGAGAGAAAGCAATTTTACAGGTAAGATGAGGACGCTCTAAACTCTGTTCCCCAGTAAGGAATTCAGAGTGTCTGCCTAAGCAGATTGTTTCAGCAGCATTTGCTTCATTGAGGTCTCAGCTTGCTGAAAAGGCTGTTGCTTTTGGTCATAAAAATAAGTAGTGTCATTTTCCCTTTGCAATGAGTTCCTTCATCCAATCATATTCTTGTATGCAAATATACCATAGCTGGTTCAGATAAAAAAGCACAAATAAAGCTAAGAGCTCAGTCAGGGCAAAAATCACTGTATTCCCTTTATACCTTATTTCACCTGTGCTTCAGGAAAGTCCTCAAAGGTCTCAACTGAAAACATGAAGAGGCAAGGTTCAAACAGCAATCCTGCTCCAGTTATGCCAGCACTGCCAGAACCAATCAAAGATCTGAAAATTAAGTACACTAAGGTTAGTAACATTTGCTTTTCTTAATCTTTCTTATGCATTCACTTGAGACAGTGGGATGTGCTCATTTTAACCTTATATGAACTACGGAAGCCACCATAAATCAGTGCTTAAAATGTTTATTCTGACCGAATTCTGATTTTACACATATTAGCAAGTGGTGTTGAGTGATCCTTTTAACGGAAGTTAAAGCACCTACATGTGCAAGCATGATAGAATCGTTCTATATTTCACTTGAGGTGGGTGTTGTTTTTCTCCTGAAACAAATTTTCAGGAGTGTTAAGTTTACCAGAAAGTATAAATGGAGCAAAGAAGGAAAAGTTTCTATGATGTTATTTTTCAGAACAGTGAGAGTAAATTAAAATGTTAGCATACTGCACTGTACTATAATCAGACTAAAATAGTTATACCAGATAATCTTATGTGGAAAGGGATGTGTGAAAATGACACTAAAATAAAATTAATTCTGGTCGCATATTTACATTAGAGATAATGAATCTGTTTTTCAGCTTAAACAAATAGCTATTAATAAACTAGATATAGTCTATCAACACTAACCATGCAATATTACCATAAACTTTGTGAAATAGAAATTTGTTTCCATATAGAGTTAGAAATATACAGATAGAGAAGGTCTGAATTCAGACATGTGTTTCCAGCTTTAAAAGACTCTTTGCCTGTTTTATATCATAATATTATATCGTAATACACAGATATCTGCTAGAACTTTGAGAAAAGTGTTGGCAGAAACTTTGACCTCTTAAACATTCAGGTAGAACTATTGATCAGAAAGAACCTCTTATCTTTGGAGATTTCTTGGTTACTGTTCTTTTCTTTTTTTCTTGATACTATTGTGAGGGAAATAATTTCGTTTTCTAGAACCCCTGCTTATTTTCTTTTCAAAAAGCAAAGTATTCAGCAATCATCTAAATTAGTCCTTTTGAATTCCATTCTATTATTTTTTTTATAATGGAAAAAACTTAACAATGTTCCAGTACATGTCTTTCTTGAATAAATCACACAGGATCTTACTTTGTAAATATTTAACGGACTAGGAAAGATATGTAGTTCTGCTATGTGATAGCTTGCTACTGCTCTTCCTGTCTCGAAAAAACCCCCAACTAATAAGAGACAAACACCAAGTAATGTAACTGAATATGCAAGACACAAATTCTTGTAAACCTTTCCATCCTTCTAAAATATTTCGTCCATAAAAATCTATTCTGTTAGTACAAAAAAGCAACCACAAGACAGCCATCATGGTTGAAAAGTCTAGTTTGTAACGTACAATCAAAGAGAGTGTCACATAGCAAAACTTTCTTTTGCTTTGACAATAGATACCATTTCCCTAAAAGCTGCATATAAATTGTAACTGTGTAGAAATGCAATGCACTTGTTTACAAAATCCAACACACCCCTGAGGAGGCCTGATTTTTGCAATGCTTTCCTTCTCTCTTCAAGTATCACATAGGATTGCCTGAAAGCCAAAACAGTGCACTAAGTGACAGGGAGCTGAGATTACAGAAATGTCACCCCATACCCAGCTCTCATCCCATGATTTACTAAAACCTTTCCACTCTCATGTCTTACCCATCCTATTCCTCTCCTTTCCCATATAAGTTATAACATGAGGTGTGGGTGACTAGTTACACTGCAAGGATCAAGATGAGGGAAGCACTAATTACTGCTGATGTATTAACTTTCCTGTCTAACGCACCTAGGACAAGATTCTTCATCTTTGGAAACTCCAATTTCTCTTTTTTTACCATTGCATAATACCAACAGTTATCACACAAGGATCTGAAGAGAGATCTGCAGATGTTCCAAGGACTCTTTACTTAACAGTGTCTTTATTTTATTTACTGTGAGTGGAATCATTTGAGGCTTTTCACAGAGTTCATTTAACTAAACAATCTTAGTTTGAGATAGCTATGTTTCAGAGTAAGCCTTTTGCATACAATATAACACTAAACACTCTTCACGAGATTTGACTTTCAACCACCAAATCAAATATATTTTAAACATGAAAATTGGCTTGGATTTTGAACCATAAAGTGATCTTGAATTGGTTTCATATATGAACCTCCTTTAAAGATATTTCCATGAACTCAATGAGTTTTGGTAGCTAGCTAAAAATGTGCTAGTAAATATTTTACTTAGTTAGTTAACACTGGGGAATTAGGCAATGATTGCTCGACAAATGCTTTCTGTCATGATGCTTTCACATACACTAAACTCTGTGGTACTCCTTTAATCAGAGAAACTCAGATTAGTTAATTATTATATTGTCAAATTACACAAGGGGGAGAAAAGGGCTGAACATTCTCTTGCTAAGCTGCATGTGGAATATCAGAAAGTGTGGAAGGGTAAGACACTGAGTAAAGAAATATTATAGCTAAGCATTAATATATTGTCACTAGCTTTGAAAACAAAGGTGAGGTATAAAATCAGAAAAATGTAATTGAAATATCTGGAGAAAGGTAATCAGCTAGAAATGTACCATAGAAACTTAAGACCAGCTGACTTTGTGGACGAAAAGCCACTAACTGACAAATAAAAAAATTTATATAAATATTTAATGGAAAGAGTATGTTCTCTGATTATTAGTTCATTGCAGCAGTAAAATATAATTACGGCATCGATAATAGCATATAATTCTATGGAAGGGAAAAATAGTTACGTAAAATGTTAACCATATATAAACTTCCTGTAAGGAAAAACCTGAAGGGGAGGAAAGAGGGATTACACAGCAGTATCTATATTGACATATTTGTTTAATGCTTATATGTCCATTCTTTAGTAGTTCCTTAAGTAATGTCACATTTTAATTTTATTGCTCAAAGAATATAATGAGACTCCATGACATATTGTAGGACTAATAAAGGCGAACTTATAGAACTTGAAATGAGCCTCTTCTCAGGCCACAAAACTTTAACATTTAGTGTTAATGTTCAGCTTTCTGTAAAATTTACTGCCAAATAAATTTTTTGTGTATTACTATACTCAAAAATATCTAAGTGGCTCTAATAATCTATACAACCGGGTGTGAATAGGTGCCAACAGGCATTGTGCACCACCTCACGAGTGATGCTGAATTGCCTCCAGCATGTGTGCAGCCTCAGCCCTGGTGTCTCTTCATTGTTCCTGGCTTGTAAAAAAGTGCTGGTTGTGTAATTCCCTGCTTCATAGTCCACGCGAGAAAGCTTGTGAGCAGTCAGCTAAGCAAGTGTTCAAATCTGATGATCACTTTTATCTCTGTGAAACAGGAAAATGCAGTCATTTGAAGAGTATTGTAAAGAAAAGCTTTATTATAGCAAGAGGCATATTTATGGTGGGAAGAGGTTTTGCTTTTTCTTGTACTGAAAATTCAGAAAAGTTTCTGATATCTAAACAGATGATAGCTTAGTCTTTTAATTCCATGTTTAAAAAGCTATCTGTAATAGCCAAGTTAGGGAAGGTCCACCTTTTAGTTAGTTCCATTCCATTTCTCGACCACATCTCAGTATGAATTATAATTTAAATCAATAATAGTGAATTACATAAAAATTCTTCCCTAAAAAACAATACATTTTTAGACATATATGAATATGGGATCTTTGTATTAGCAGAAATTTTCTTTTTAAGCTAGACTTCTAAGTTGTTTTGCAGAAACACTAAAACCTGAAACCCTGTACAGACTTTGCACAATATCGAACCCACAAAAAAGGGGATTATTATTCTAAGGAAGGTTCAGCAAAAAGGTATGTTTCATAAGGTGATGACACCTAAGGTAAAGGCCCTGAAATTTCTTTCAGTAGAGCTAGGATGTTGTTCCATCTTAGACAAAGCTGTACAGATTCTTCCCTTATGCAGCACACACACAAATATGGCACTTGCCATCTAGCAGATACTTTAATATGAATTCACAGTCCTTTCAAAATACTCCAGAAATAAAGGGAAAGAAACAACTGGGATGACCGAAAAAAGGCAAAGTTCAGGTGTTGTCTCTACATTCTCTGCTGAGATCATTTGAGTGACAAAATCAACTGTGTAAACAAAGAACAGAAGTACTGTAGTCTTGCAGGTAACTTCAACACCAAATGGTGGATGGTATTAGATCATTTGAACTGAAATCAATGGTTTCAGAGAAGCAAAATTTTCTTGTGCTATGACATCGAGTAATAAAGATAATCTGAGGGCTTTTGACTGCCTGTTGCCTGGGCTTTATTTGAAATTCTAAGCTCTAACAGTGTACAGTTCCATCTACTGAAAATCTGTATTTCCAGTTCTACTCAAAGAAATATGAAAAGTCATCAATTCTCTGGGTTGTTGAAATAAAAAACAAAATTTTCACTCCTAAAATTACAGTGAAGTAACAGTTATCAAATAGCTGTAACAATATTTCTAAATCTTTGCAAAATGTATTTGTAGCCCTAAACCTCTTGGGCCATAGCCAGTCACCACAGACAACCCACTGCACAGCACTTGCAGTGGAGGAGTAGATTCTTTGCATTTATGTCTGATGAGCTGTCAGTGGAGTTCTGACTGACTGACAAAAGACTGTAACCTATTGCAAGATGATCCCAAACATTGTTTTTTTCAGCAGGTCAATGCTGTTGCTAGAGGCTGCTGTTAGCTGGTACTTCAATGTTGCCTGGATTTAGAGACCCACATCCTGTTTGTAGCAAATACTCCACAGCATTTTATGAGCACGTCTCCATGCACATTTATGAGTACAGCTGCCTGAAATGTATTAGTACAGCCTACATGTAGAGTTTTGACTTTTCCCTTTTCTTTCCTGTCTTTCATACCTCCATTTGCAAGGCTGCTATCTAGCTTATGAAAGACATCTGGATAGTTTGATTTATACAACTCTGATACAATGTTGTATATATATTTAATATAATATAGTTACATTTTAAGCAGGAATTGTATTAGAAACATTGGTAAGAAATATATTCTAAACTAATATTATGGGTGATATTGATTGGTGCAATAAATGCAGTATTTAAACAAGCACTTTAAATATTTCCAAAAATGGTATGTTTTTCTATTATTCCTTTCACAGACAGATATGAATTTGGCATACCATAACAGCAGTGTTATGTTAATATTTACCTTTGACTTTGTCTCTTTTCTTGGCAATGGCTTTTTTTCGTATTAACCATTTAACTGCTGTCTTTGTCCTTTCACCACAGATGGAATTTTGTGTGGCTCTTCTTATAACCAGCTTCACCACTTACCTGAAATTTTGGTGGATTTAAATATTTATTTCACTGGCAGCTTTTGTTAAATCCAGAGTTTTCTGATCAATCCTGGTGGTCAAAGGTGTCAATGACACTCTGTATAAGGTGTCCACATAGAGACAAGAAGAAACATACAGGACAATATTCATATAGGAATATATGAATGGATTGTTGCCATGTCCATTTAGAGATAATAATTTTATCAATCTTGGTAGTTATTCATGAACTGTTCACCTATTACTACCAACTACTCAACCAGTTTTAATACTATGCTGAAAATATATTCCCTGAAATCTGACACGTTTTCATATGTGGTTGTGGTGGAAAGATTTAGTCCTCAGGTTTGTGTGACAAAAACACATTTATCCTGCAGTTCTGGTGTCTTGAAACTGTCTTGCCCTGAGTCAACCATCATTTACTTTGCCTACCCCAAAGTATTTTCTCATTTTCTATTTCAAAGTTCCTGCTACTCTAAGCAACAACACTAGATTCTTTATCATAATAGGAAACAGGAGTCACATGTTTCCTGCTAGCTGGTCTCACCTCTAGACTTCAGTAATTAAAGGTGGAGTTGGATGCCTTGACCCTAGGGAGGAGCACAATTTGAGCTCAAAATACCTGGTACTGTCAGTCAGAGCCTGACATGGTCTCAATGATGAGTATGGCCAAGATCTTACATGCATGCCAGCAATGCAATGGGACTGGAAGGGAGGACACCAGCCCACCAACATCAGGAAGGTGGGCTTAGGCACTGGGACAACAACTTGGCTTGGCAACCCCATTTCAGCACTGACCTGAACCCAGAGATCGCAGAGATAGTAAGACAGAGAAGGACGGGTACTGTTAATGCTGGACCATATACCTTATCATGTCTGCTTTAAAAAGCAACCTACAAAACACTTCTTAGCAAATTATCCTCGTGTTTTCAACAGATGTGCATTTATCAGGTCTTTCCAATGAGCATTTCCTTTCTGTTTCAATGTTAAGCTACCGTCAAAAAAAAGGTTAACTCACTTGGACAATTTTACCAACAGTGCCTCACAGATGGCAGACTCTAGAGTAGTAGAGATCTTGTGCACCCACAGGTAAGACCCAGGTTCTGTTTTGCATTTGTAAACAGCAATAAGTACCTCAAATTTCACCCAGAGGTCCTTATGCATGTCCTAAGCACACAGAACCATCGGGGTGCAATTCTTTGCAATGTACCCTAGTATAGCCCTACTTGAGCAGGAAGATTGGACCATATGACCCCACTGTGGTCCCTTCCGATCTTACCCCTTCTGTGATTCTATGATTCATTCAATTGACTATGGCAGGGTTTTTTCAGTCTCAACTTCAATTTTAAAAAAGCCATGCTACTACTTTTGTTTGTTTGGGGGTTTTGGTTTGGTTTGGGTTTGGTTGGGATTTTCTTTTTTTGGCAGGAGAGAGTGAAGAGGAATCAAAGCAAAGCTAAATACAACAGTGGTCTCTAAGATATTTCTAATTCAATGTACCATACTTCTTAAATCCAAGGACTGGTTTTACTTCTGTCAGGCTGTATAACAGAAAGGCCCCTCATTGTTACGAACCCTGTGAGCACAGGAAACTCAGGCAGTTTTTCATAGGTCATTTAGGGTTCTACCTCCCTCATACTTCACACAGAGGAAGCACATTTTTATGAAATGAAACAAAGTAAAAATACAATGTAGAGAAAGTTTGCCTCTCCAAGGGAGGTTAATTTAAAAAAGTTGATCCTGGTTAAGTTCATACATGATTACTCATCTCTTCAGAATAATGTAGAAACAGCTATTCAATTTTAGTTCAGGCATCTATCAATCTGGCAGCTGTCAACTATGAAAGATAAGTTTATTCACTAAAGTATAAAACAGACAACAGCTATATATGTGTTACTAACATTGTTGCTCTCTTTCTTCTCCTGCAGATATTTATAAACAATGAATGGCATGATTCAATCAGTGGTAAAAAATTTGCAGTCTTTAACCCCGCAAATGAAGAGAAAATCTGTGAGGTTGAAGAAGGTGACAAGGTAGGGTTTTCTTTCTTGCACTGAACTGTAAACTTACTGCATCTTGAAAGCAGGAAGGCAAGCAGCCATTTGTGTGATGTGTAACATCACCTCAGAGACATACCTACTTCATCCTGTATACCATTTTCCACAATCATAACTCTTAGCGTATTTTTACTAAGCCACAATATTTTTTTGTAAAGAGAAACTGCTTTACCTTAGGCTTATACGAGAAAAACTCCGAAGAAATATTTTTTGCTGACTTGTTTGACTAATATTATTGATTCTTTTTCTTATCTGTGATCAGTGACATCTAAAAATTTAGTTAGGATTTTATGTTATTTTTTTCTGGCTCTCCATTACACAGTAATATAATCTTGTTCATTACATATTTGTATAAGATTTTTCCTTATAGATAATATAAAGAGGACAAATACTTATAATTTCGCACAGACTTTGTGAAGATGATAATTACAATCAGCATTTTTAGCTAGGAATATGTCTTCTCAGTACTGCCCCCTTCAAATATTTTGTTTTGTGAAAAATGTATTAGAACATAGTCCTAAAAAAGCCTCTGAAGCTGAAGATGGCCTATCAAATAGTCACTAATTCCTCCAAAATTAATCTACTTAAAGCATGTTGAATCCATGAATTTAAGCGGAGGACTAAAAAACTTGTTGAAAATGGTAAAGAAACTTTTATTTTTTATATTTATGAGATTCTGTAGGGGAAAGTTACAGCTAGATGCCATGTAATCAAAGATATAATTAAAACCTAAGCCCTAATCTCTGTGTTTTTGTTATATCGTGTTCTTCTTACGAAAAGGATTTGCCTAGTGCTACTATACAGTTTGAATGTAAGTAAGGTGGTAGTTCTTTTTAAATACGACAGTCAGCGCTGCTTAACAGTGTTAAAAGTGCTGGCCAAAGAAAGGTTTTTTTATAAATTCTGAGAAAGTACAGTCTGAGAAGTGAAGGTTTTATTTCCAGTTCACAGATGACTGCAAATAAAATTGGTTTTATAATTACTGGTTTGGTTCTTATTTATTTAATTATCTACACTTCACCTTCAAAGTCAATCTTGCATCCAAAAGTGAGAAATTTTTTTCACATTTCTCACGAAATGACATATTAATTTTAGTTGAGAAATATGCATATCTAGAATGTTTTGTATAACAAGCATTTTTAAGCTTAGCATCAAAATGTTAATTAAACACCTTTTTATCCAGTAGAAATAATGTAAAACTTATGAGTTTGTCTATCCTATAAGTTCACCAAAAACTTATTGCCAATATAATAAGCTCATGCTTTTTCAGAATATTTTAATTTCATGTACAGAGATTCACTCTGAAATAAAATTCTCATTTGAGAAATACATTCAGAATCATCATCTCATTAAATCTTAGTTACTCTGGTTTGTAATCTCATCATGAATCTCCTAATAAATATTGTCTCTAATGCTGTCTGGCACATGAGCATTAGTGACCACAAATTACTAAGAAGGTCATAATGAAGACATATTTCAAATATTTTCTTAGAAAAACACGGCTGAGAAAGTCTGGGTTTTAAGTATTTCATATATCTAACAAAGAGTTTTTCAAAGGTTTTCCTTTTCTTTAGTACCAGCTACCTATATATAGTGCTGAGACAATAATATTCAATCATCCCCAAATTAAGTTACTCATAACTTGCAACTGTTCTGTTACCATTCAAATTTTTTGTAGCTTTCTTTCATTACAAGCACTCTTAACAACTCATTAAATACAGAGATAATACTATTCAACATACAGGTTTGCTTTCTCTTCAATAATTTTGCAAACTAATGTGTAATGACAACTGCTATTAACTAAATTGCCTAGTGAATTGTACAGATCTAGTAAATTACACAGTCATTATGAACCTAATATGCAAGAGGCTAGACTTCAGATAATGAGCCAAGAGATTTTAGGAATTTAATTTGTGCGTACAATAGGGTTGACAAAGGGCTGTCCACTGCCTTGCAGTGGTATTTTAAAAGACAACAGGGGATTACAAAGCACAGACACATATGTGGGTGGGAACTGTTTCCTTCCAGTTTGATGGCTCTTTCAAGCTACATTCCTAATCCTAAAGGCCCCTAGTAATAATAAAGCAGCTCACCAAATGGCCAGAATATGTAAAGTAAATGTACTTCTGTTAGAAAAACTAAACTGGCTCAGAAAGGAGCCTTTGTACTCATAGTGTAGGTTTGTGTAACCAAATTAAATTTCATACAGTTGAAGAACAATCAGTTTTTTACTACTTTTCATTCACAGCCCTATATTACTCTTACACAATTTTTCTTGGTTTTAATTACTTTTAGTAGAAAGAATACATGGCAATGGAGTTTTAATTTACATAATTCATAATAATATGGCTTTTTTTTCCCCTCATCCTTTTCCAGTAAAGGCCAAGCCACAGCCCTCAAGTCATACTACAGAGATGTAGAAAACTTGTGATAGGGTTCACTGATAGTGATGAGGTATTTGACAACGTGCTGACAGATTCTGAAGAAAAGCAATTCTTAATTTTGTAGATTTCAGCTACCTGATGTAGGTGACTGGTCATATTCATATAGCTCCTTTGTATCTTTTCTCAAATTTCCTGGAAAAAACTTTTGGAAGTTCTGTGGCTTTCTGCCTAACAGGTCTGCGCTGGTCTTTCCAAGCCACTAACCCACCCCACTCACAGATTATTAAAATTAGTTGATGGCTACCAACACCAGTTAAAGATTCAAGATCTGGTTCACATTTAAAACAATTGACTTTGGTGTTGACTGAGTGGAATTTGCTGACTCATTCAACCTTGATAATGATTTCCCCGAAGGAGACTTTAGCAAACAGCAGCACGAAAGAAGTCTGGAAGAAATCCTTCAAACATTGCATGCAAATTTCTCTGGGAAATGTGGCATGTATAGAAATCCCCTTTTTTCTTTTTTTTCTTGAAATGTGTTTTTCAATTGCAACAAAAACAATTGGAATAAACCTCCTTTTTATGTCACTCTTTTCATGGGTAAATTTTACAAGAATTATGAAATACAGAAGAATTCCAAGTACTAAAGGCCTTTCTTCAAGAGAGTGTAATTGTTTCTTTTAAATCCTGGAATATCCATTGCATAGAAAAGTTTCATCGTAGATTTCCCTTCTATAGTGAAAGCCAAATTATAACTAATAAAATATGTTATAAAAAAAATTAATGGACTGACAAATGGGCTGGTATATGCAAAGACAATGTTTAGACTTCAAAATATTTAGGCTTAGCATTTTAAACCTGGTCTGTTGTTTAATTGTTAAAATAATTTTAATATAAATATTTCTTAAAACTTTAAAAAATAAATTTATTGGTTTGTCTTCCTTAATAATAAATTTGTGTTGATTTTATGAAACATCCCAAGAAACAGGTTTTTCTTACATGGTCTTCATTACACTGTAAGATACTTTTAGATGACAAGCAATTAAGCATTTAACTTTCAGATTTGGGCATACCTCCTAAATAAAAGAGATTAAATTATATCATCAATGTAATCACTTGGTGTATAGAGAGGGCTTGAAAATCTAAATTTTAAAAATAGAGTCGCTTAATATATTTTTATTTTAGTAGCTTTGAGAACCTATCTGTTTCTCATACAATTTCACATTGCTGAAAAAGCAACGGAAGTGTTTGAAAGAAAATAACCCATGTATTTAATGTTATGCTCACTAATTTTGATTAGATTGGGGTTGTGTCTCTTAATCTTTATGTTAAACATCTGCTAAACTTTACATGTTTGACAGCAAAAAAGGCTAATGATAGAATCAATTTTTGGTTATATAAGTTTTTCTGTTTTCCCACAGGCGGATGTAGACAAGGCAGTTAAAGCAGCTAGAAAGGCTTTTGAGCTCGGGTCACCCTGGCGTACAATGGATGCTTCAGAGCGAGGAAGGCTCTTGAACAAACTAGCTGACTTAGTTGAAAGAGATCGTCTGATTTTAGCTGTGAGTATGATATGTAAACAAAAAGATAAGGAGAAAAGTTCTGATTTTTAAAGAAAGATATAAGGAAGTGTGACATGCCTACACTTTGGAAAGTCAGGCTGTCTCAATACCTCGTTTCATCTCTATAGCAAATGGACGTCACTAAACTGGCTTGCTCTCTGGCCTGTTATCACCCTATATCCACAAACTACTTGAGTATTTGATTAGCTTTAAAGCAATACTACTTACAATCACAGTAATTTGAATTCCTGATTCTTAAGGACACACTAACATAGATCACATGGTTAATGCTTGTCTAAACCAAAGTCTGAATCAAGGCCTAAACTCAAATCAAAGCCTGAATCAAGGCCCAAACTCAAAGCCAGGCTCAGTGCTTATAGATGATACAAGTCAGAACTGGGAGGAATTTTGAATTTCATGGCTATTTATTTTTTTATCACCGGTCCTTCATTAACTCCAGCTTGCAACTGGTAATGAGTGATAAAGCTTAACCGGAACCAAAGGTAGCAGTGAAATATTTGAAAAATCAAGAACATGAGGGCTTGGGAATTATGTCCTCTCTTTACTAACTACTGTTTCCCACATTTAACAGGCACATAACTTGTAGTGCCCCCACCTACAGATTGTGTACTAAGGCAAGAAATGACGTGTAAAATAGAAATGCACCACCAATTCAATAAAGGCTAGTATCCCTACCGCCTTGTTTTAAACTACACATACAATGCTATCATTAAGGTGATATTTTTGCTATTTCAAGCATGTTCTGGAATTAAAATTTAGGTGGAATAATTGTTTGCACTGAAGGTGAATCCCGTTTTTTTGCCAACAGAGTAAAAAATTTAAGGAAGAGTATCTAACATTCAGGATCATCACTGAGACTGATATAGTTACAGTTTGAAGTATTTAGCCATTAGCCACTAAACACACTGTAGATAAGCTCATAAAATTTAAACCTTCAAATATGTAAAACCTGCAAAGCATCTGTTGCCCATTATATGTCCTTATGACTATGGTATATTTTCTTGGGAGAAACCTTGTGTGGGTGGAACTTACATCCTTTAAAATGGTAGATTTGAGTTGAGACAAACTTTTAGGAGAGGTACATATTTAATAGAAAAGTATGTCCTCTTTTCCATTAAATAATTGGATAAGCTGGCATTTGTTTCTTTACTGTATAGTCAAAGGCATTATAAATGCAAAGAGGATGCAGATATAATCTGTTTTCCACAGGAAAGATGAAACATTGAATTAGCTTTTGTTCCCATTTGCCATTTTCATAATACGAAAGCATTGCTTTTCTCTGGGGTTCCTCCCAAGTTTCTGTTTTATTGAGTTTATTTATATTTCCTACAGCTCAGTCACATTATTAACTATTTCCCTTTCCAGAAACTGTATGTTTGAGTGAAATGCTTTCCAGACTTTGATGAAGAGAGATCTTCTTCACTCACAGTTTATCCTACCTGCAAAACTAATACTATAGAATAAGACATACTCCTGTACATTAGAGATCAAAATTGATGTTCAAACATCATTGCAAAGACATTTTCTTGTGTTCATGCATCTGACCAGGATGAAAATTATTCCATTTCAGTGCTTTATTTGATGATAAGATGCTTCAGAGGCTCAGCAGACCTGTAGATAGGTGACTGGAAGAATAAGTCAAAGCAGGGTACTGAAAGAGCCACTGAGAATTGTGTTTCTTAGGTTTCAATCTGTTGCGATGTTGAAAGCTAGAGAATTCATAAGTTTGAGGCCAGGGAAGAATTTTCTCCCATGCCCAAACAGAACAAAACAGCGCTAGATATATTGCCTGGAACGGCAGGGGCATATCTCATTTAATCAGTTCGTTGTCTCTAAAAGCATTGCTGTCTGTTTTTCCTGTTCTCTTCCCAAGTATGATATCTGAAATGTGTCCAGTTAACTAAACATGTGGACTCCACAGGAGAGTTGTTGGTGAAAAACTGTTTTTGAAGGATCAGTCTGTACATCAAACCAGAAACACTAAAGAATGCCAATCTGATTAGATTTTGAAACTATAGTTTAGATCTTAAAACTATAGTTTGCACTCTTCCTGCTGAATATTATAACACGATTGTTCACGAAGCTGAAGGTCCTCAGGCTCTCTGTTTTGGAGAGCTTGAGAAAAACATTCTAGGAGTGCCAAAAAGATGTTGATGCTATTTAAGAACTGCACATGATCTTTAAGTAGATGTCCCAAAAGTAAAGGGTATGAAAATTAGTCCAAACTATGCTCCTTAGATTTGGCTGGAAAGCAACCCTATTTGGTGCTAGTATCTCTGTGGGTGGAATGTAATTGGTCAGCTGAAGAGTTATAGATGTTGAATGAATATTTACAGATGGTTATGCTAAAAGTTTATTATATCTGCCTGGCATGGAGAGTCAGGCCCATCTTCAAATAAGACCAGTTAGTTCACTTAGTTAGTAGTTAGCTAATTAAAGAAAGTCTCCTCTGTATAGGTATTTATTTTTCATAGTGAATTTTTCTCACTTAAGCGCTCTGATGGCTCAGATCTTTCCATAGTACATCAAACACTCAAGGTATATTTAGGGTATTTTAATACATGATTTGAATCTTCTTGCTGGTATTTGAAGAAGACCACTCATTTTATTTTCATCAGCTATTTGCACAGTCTCCTACCTGATCTATTGATCTATGCTTGCAGAATATTTAATATAAACTAGAACTCTGTAACTGATTCAGATGGGAGAGATGTTGTTGTTTTTTCAGTAAATCTTATCATTACAAATGTCATGATCATGCCATCTGCATAGCTCAATACAAACAAACTGTCATGAAAATTTTTCACTTGTGAATTTCTACATTCAGTTTTTCAAATACTAAGTGTCCTTCAGAGGGAAATTAATCTAAATGTTTCTTCTAAACTTCAAACTGAAATACCAAAGCTAAAGGACTAAGTACAAGCATAAGAATCATTATCAGTATTTGATATTAATTTTTCAACTGCTGTTGTCTGCAGACAATGGAAGCCATTGATGGTGGGAAGCTCTTTTCCACTGCCTACCTAATGGACTTAGGTGCCTGTGTCAAAACCTTACGCTACTGTGCAGGCTGGGCTGATAAAATCCATGGGCGTACTGTTCCAATGGGTGAGTAGTTCCAAGATAACAAAAGTACAGAACAGAGGTCAACATAACTGTAAATAACAGTAAATAACTGACTTTTATCTAAATGTTGTACAACACAGAAAATATCTCAAAGGGAAAATATTTTAGAAAGTTTTTAACATCGTTTATGTAAGATTTATCATAGTTCTCAGTTTGAACATTTAGTGTAGTTCTTTACATTTATTTCTTGTTCTATACACTACTAACAAGTATTGGTTTTTGACCAAAGAAAATTTAACCTGTATGTACATCTAAGAAAGGTGGTAGGCTACTCTTGCATAGCAACGTGTGGTTTATACAAGACTACAACAGTGAAACCTGGGTATCTGCATATTTAAGCTAAGATTAGCCCAAAGCAGCAATATTTATTTCAGTTATTGAATAACGTATTAGGAAGAATAAGTACTAAGAGATAGGAATGAGGAAACAGTATTTTGCTAAGATTTCATTCCATTCCCTTTCCCATTAAGCAGCTCTATGAAAACATTGTCTCTAGCTACCTTCTCTCAGAAAGACAAAGGAAAGAATGGTAATAAAGAAGGCATTAAGGAAAAGGTAATAAAGAAGGAATTAAGGAAAACTAAAGTGATAAATACTTCCAAATTTTTTTGCCTCATGTAGAGCTCTATACTAGGTTTAATGGAACACATATTTATTTGAATCAAAGAGAACTTTATACTTAATGGATTTGATTTAAGCTAAGATCTAATATTAAAAAATGTCTGATACGTACCTAGGATTTAAAAGAGAACTTTCTGGGAAAAAAAAACAAGGTGATAAAAGAAAAAAGAAATGAGGAATGCTTATTGGTGTGCTGTGCATACCATATTGAGAAGTGGGGTTATCACTGCAAAAAGTCAGCCAGACTGGAAAAATCAAACCTTGGAGCTATGAAAGTAGACATTGAATCCAGATGTACTTTTTGGCTTTTTGCATGGTTAAGATTTTGAAAATATCATTTGTAAGTAAAACTGTATCCAGCTAAGTTTGGTATCCAACTGTATCGTCTTTCTGATTTCACTGTTTCTCACAAATGCTTTGTCTGAATGCCTAATTTATTTATTTTTCCCATAGATGGAGACTTTTTTACGTTTACAAGACATGAGCCTATTGGGGTGTGTGGCCAAATTATTCCTGTAAGTTGGAGCCATTTCTGACGAACACAAATGTTTGTTGTTACAAATGGAAATGTTTTTGAAATTTTGCCTATGCAAGTGCATTTATGAAACATTACTAACCAGAAATTTTCAGATCCTGGAAGACAGAGACTACACTGAGTACTCTAGTTCTGAATCATCAGTTTGTGAGATGGGTCTGTTCAGCCCAGCCTTGTCTCTCTCCTCCCTGTATAAGAAGGGAAAATAGATCTCAAAATATTGACTTCTGAAATAATTTGAAAGATAGAATTGTGTTTTGTTGGAACTGAAAGAATTAGAAACAAACATATAAGAGAGAGTTATATTTACAGTCTATAATATTTAAGGCTATAAGCCTATAAGCAATAAGCTCTTTAAGACCTAGAATATCTGTTCTGCTCCGTACAGCATCCAGATAGCTGGATCTTTATTTATGGCTAAGACTCATTCACCATGGTGGTGGTACGAGTTACAACACAAAGAATGTGTCCAATGAAATTCCTGTTTGGCGCATCTAAATTCCCAGTTTTAAAGTTGCTTCTTTTAATTTGTGAAGTCAACATAATTTTGGTGGGTACCTGTGAAAATAGCTACATGCACTAGGCACTCCTAATCCACCCCCCCCGCCACTCCTGCACATGGTAGTTATGAGCAGCCTCCCCTGACCTGCTTGCCAACTTAGCAGATTCTGAAATAGCCACCTTCTCTATCAGGTCTGCTCAGACATGTGGGTCCTGCACATGTTCCTAATGCCTTTAATTTGATCTTGGAGGTTTGCTATGTCTTTAGACCTCCACATGGATTAGGAGAACATCACTTGAAAATGTTTGGATGCAGTCTGTAGGAGAGCTTGGGAAACTGCTGGTTCAGTTTCTCTTGTAGGTCAGACACAAGGCATTTCAAGTAAAACACTCAGTCAAGACAAGCTAAAGAACTAGAAACACTAGATGTGGCATTTTAAATAAAATTACGTCCTGGAAGTACAAGCAGCAGTTAGTACAAGCACTGACTTCCCTTATAAAATGTTAAGGATTTCTGAGTATAGCTTCATTTTCCCCCCATTGAAATATGAACCACCAAGCTGGAAGTTTCGACATAAACCAAAACTGTGAGAACTATGTGTATGTTGCAAACCACTTTTGATAGTTCACCATTTCCACTCCCTTTCACTTACACAGTTAATGATGGATATCCAGAAAACTCTGTAATCCCTCACTTTTATTTTTGGGGTGGGGTCAAACTGAAATGAGACAAGAAGAGAAAAAAAGAACAGTTGCATGTATGTTCCTCGAAGCCTTTCTGACTTCATAGGTAACTCTTAACTGCCTTTTTTCCCATTTTTACAAAGGTGTCTGTTGAGCTGAGGCTCATGGACCCAAGGCTTCCCAAACTATTAGAAATATTCTCAAAGGGACAAAGCTGCTTTGTCACACTGTCCCTCATACTGCTGAACATGGGATCCAGAGCAGTCAGCTGCTCTTCAGTCTGTCTGAACTGCCCCCGACAGCTGCCAGTGAAACCTCCAGGGGAGAGGGTAGGGGTGGCATTACGTGTTATTACCTATTCTCCCTTAGAAAACTGAATGGATGATGAATGTGACCATTTAAGATAGCAAAACTCCCAATTGCACTACTAATCCAACAACTTTTTAGAGGAGTACACTCATTGTCTCTTGAGCTTTTAACTAAAACCTTGGATCCCCTGCACTTACATATACAAAAATCACTGGTCTTCGTATCACACGGCTCGCCAGTTGTTTTTTCAAAATACTTTCATTCTGAAAAGAGCTAAACAAAAAGTTCAACCACCCAGTTCACAATTTGCACTTTATAATGGAAAAAGCTGAGGCATTTTGGTGATGTATTAGAAACAGGATATACTTTCTCGTCTGTCTTTCAGTGGAACTTCCCATTGGTTATGTTCATCTGGAAGATTGCCCCTGCACTTTGTTGTGGAAACACGGTGGTTGTCAAACCAGCAGAACAAACTCCACTCACTGCCCTTTACATGGGATCCCTAATTAAAGAGGTAAGTCATGAGCAACAGAGTTATTTGCCTTTCACAGAAATGTAAGAGTATACTGCAGTTGAAATGCCACAAAGGTAATATAAGCCAGGCTCATTGCATGCCTAGCCTTGTGCTGTGGAACTTACCTTGCTGTAAACCAGTGAAGCCAATCCAGGGCAAAAGCACGCATATCTTTCAGCCTAGTACACACAGAAAACCCTGCAATAGCAATTTAGTAAACTCCATTCCTTAGCAAATATATTTGTATTACAAAAGCACAGTACTTTTCAAAGTCAAAAGCAAACAAGGAGTCAAGTGCAGAGTACTTGAAGGTGGGTGGCAGTGACTTTATTAACATAGTTATCGCAGAAAACAACCTGTTTGTACAGCTATTTTTCTTTTTTAAACTGAACAAAGTGTTCATCCCTCTGGGTTTATTATTAACAGGGAGCTGTAAAAATAAACTGGTGACTGCTGCCACACCTCTGGCAGAAACTGTGGGAAGATGTTTTGTGCTCCTGAACAGGAGTGTGTCTGTTTCTTCAGAAAGTTAGTGTCTCCAAAGTTAGCTTTTGTGCCCAGTCCAGCAAACACTCTAAGAGAACAGTTGAATTGTTTAGCTTTCTTCCCAATAAAGTCCAGAAATATGATCTAAGGTGTTTCAAAAGTTGGTGCAGATGTCAATAATCACCAGTGCAATAACCTTGCAGAGTTCTAATGGAAATGACTTTGCACATTTTATTGCTCTGCTTCAAAACAGGGATTCAGCAGAGCATACTGACTGGTTATGTGTTAATATTACACAGAAACTAAATGATTATCAGATTGGAGCCAATTTCTGCTGTTATTGCATCACATAGTAAATGCTATTAGACAATATTGAGGAGTAGGAATTGCTTTAAAAATATCAGATAAATATTTATTAATTTTTAATCAGAAAGTGTATTTCTCAGAAAAAAGTAATTTTACAAGGAAAGTAACTCAGTTCTGCTATGATATAATGAAATATCTATTCTGATATTCTGATTTCCTGAGAGGAAAGCTCATAGGTGGGAATGTGATCAGTATCCAGAATATCCAAAAAAGTTGGAGCTCAAATCCCTGGCAGTGGGATGTCTTCCCTATCACTTCAATAGCTGCTTTTGACTTGTGAAAATATCTGAAGGTCAGATTTAACTTTCTACTTCTCAAATATCCACTCTGAAAAAAAATATATAGCCACTTTAGTTAATCTTCACTATCCTTCTTAATGGCACTTACAAGGCTCCCTTGCTAATATATAAAAAGCCCCTAAAACAAACATAGAAATTAAATTCTCAAAGTGGGATTTTCTTTACAAATTAAGTATGAAACACAATGCTAAGCAAATGAAAGGAACCTCATTTCATCAATTTCAGGGTAAATATTAACCTGGAATTTTATATGAGCATAACAAGCATTGACAGACTGTATCTGAGCATGAAACTGTAAGGAATAAAAGCTGGTTGAACAAAAGTAACAGTCTGGTGTCTGTAATGCAAGGACACGAGTTTTAGGAGCTCTAACTCACCACCTGAAATTTACCATTTTCCAAATAAAAATGGAAATTTTGCATATAATTCCAAAGTCCTGTTTAATGTTATAAAGAGACTTATTTAAGTGATAATGGAGGATACAAATCTTTTTGGTATTTTAATTCTGCGTTTGCTCTGCAAATGCCATTGAGATTCCACAGCTGCTTTATATACCAAAAAAAATCCATCTACACTTCACACATCCTTGGAGTTTGCCTGACAACCCGCTGGAAGAAATTAGCTTATTTTGCTATGAATGAAACATAACTAATACAGGACTTATGGGAAACAATAGGTTTGTTTGCAACCATATGAAAAGTCTATCTGCATAAAAAATGTGCAAGATATTGGAACTGTGCGTGTCTCAGCTGGCTTTTTCATGTTTGGTAGCTGATCTGCCTCTTTTTTGCTGTAAACTCCCATGTTGGCCACTCTACTTTCAACCCACATCCAGAGTTCCATGATTTTTCTTAACAGAATTAATTTCTATTGGAAATGGTGCTGACAAAAAACTAAAGTAATATGTTCTTAAAAAAAAAAAAATGGAGATAGTTGAATAACCTAAAAGGTGAAAGAAAGAGGGTGTAAGTCATGTGAGAATGAAAACTTTTGGGCCTCTAGGGCTGACAATAAATTTATGGCTGAGAAAAAATGGCTGGAGAACTGAAAAGGGAAGTAGGACTGTGTGAGACTGTGTTCTTCTAGTTATTATCTTTCCCCAAATTTACAGGATTCTTTCTTCCAATTCAGGCAGGATTTCCACCTGGAGTCGTGAATATTGTGCCAGGCTTTGGACCCACTGCTGGAGCAGCAATTTCTTACCACATGGATATAGACAAAGTCGCTTTCACAGGCTCTACAGAGGTACTGTGATGAATACAAGAAAACACAGGCGGGAAATATGGCCCTCTGATTCCCAGCAATGATTTAATGTCTAACTTGTTCTGTGTAATTATTTTAACTCTCTTCTTTCTTATGGCTTCTGGTTTGTTAAACAAAGTCTGCTTAATGATTTGTTGGTTATTATTAAATTTAAACATATTTAAACAATGTTTGTATTGCTGGAAAACCCTTCAAACAAATGCAGTCCATGAGATACAGTAGGCTCTACTATACCAAAGCTATTTTAAATCTTACTCATTTAAACCAAAACTTTTTCATAATGTTGTTTACATCTTTATTTAAGAAGCTCTGTTATCTTTAAGTTTAATAATAACAGGATGGTAGGAAGGAACCTAAGAAAACTCATTCCTCATTCTGCACACACTTAGGTGAAGTGACAGCTTTTTGTTATTTCAGTGATACTTGGGACCATCTGGGTGGTCTTAGAAATCTATTTGAATATGTATCAGTTTAAAAGGAAGGTCACCGTTAATTTTCCCTAACCTTCATTCTGAAGAAGTCTGAGTGATATAATTGAAGATTTCTCATTGCAGGCTATATATAGGATTAAGGATTAGCTATATCCTTACTACAGTACATTATACTGTGTGTCTACAGGCATGCTAAATGGAAAAGCTGCCATCTGGCCTTTTAACTTCTTGGATGTTGACTACAAAGTTAAATATCATTGCCTCATGTCAGGGAGCAGGGCACACTGACAGCAAGAGCTATGTTTACTCTTAGAAACCTTCAGCTCTATAGTAATGGGAAAAGAAAACAACCCAAAACCCTGACATCTGAGAAATATCCCACAGACGTTCCCAATAGACAGTAACAACTACAGTTCTCAGTGCCCAATGACCCTCCAAAGGCAAATGGACCAGAGACTGTGCTCATAGGTTTTGGTGACAGTCCTCTTCTGGAAGTGTAATTTAGCAATGAGAAATGAAGGAAGGCTAACAGAGGGAGGAAGTTTGTCTGATGATTTCTACACACAGGCAGTTACAAACCAAAGTCGCAGGAGCTACAAGCACATTTTTCCCTCACAGTTTTTCCAGAGCAATTCATATTAAGTAGTTCCTTTAATTATATCATCCATAGAAAATGTAGGGTAGGGGTTCTACCTCCCAGTGTCCATTTCCTCCTCCTCATTCATCTAAGGAAGAAATTGGAATAAGTGTGTCCACGCAGGCAGTGTAGATTCTCTCATACACCTTGTGTATTAAAGAGCTTTCTAATGCATAAAACAGAGAAATTTTAACCTAATGGGAATAACCGGTGAAGCAGAAATCAGTGCCTACTTTATATTACAGATACATGCAAGTAGAACGATGGTAATCAAAAAAGCACCACATATCTTGGGCAGTTAACATGAACGTGTACAAGGGGAAACTCTTCTGGAAAACATTTCTGGTTCATAGGGTACAAGTCTCCTGCACCCGGACTTTTTTCAGTCTGTTTTTTTTAACCTATTTTTAATTTTATGACTGGGATAGCAGACATCTCTGAACTGATTTTCACTTTTGAGGGAAAAGTGTTACAGAGGTCATTAGGAACTTTTGGACATGAAGCTGTCCTCTCCCTACCTTTTAGGTTGGCAAACTGATTAAAGAAGCAGCAGGGAAAAGCAATCTGAAGAGAGTTACCTTGGAACTTGGAGGGAAAAGTCCTAACATTATATTTGCGGATGCAGACTGTAAGTAGCAATTTTATTATATAAACTACTACTATTGCAAATCCAATGCTCTTTTTACTTTCTTTGCCAGTAAATTATTTGAACCTTTTCAATGAAGGAGTAACTTTTAATGTTTTCTGATCATGCCATAATTTTAAGTCACATTGACACCAAAAATTGATGGCTCCTGGATAAATATGGACCTCTGACAACCTGTCCACTCTTAGTGTAATTAAGGATCATCCTGATGAAACATGAATGCAGAACAGATAGAAGGATCTTATACAGTTTTATTAACTTTCTAGCTGAATACTCTTCTTGGTACTGCTGACAGGGCAAATAATGTTGAAACTACGTTTCCCACAGAACATATGAATGTGTATTGGGCTAGGTGTACCATGCTGCTCTTGATAAGGGTAGTTTGGACATAAGTAAATGGTTGTATATCTGTGTTTTAAAGAGCCATAAAAATAAAAACTGCTAAAAAGGGAAATGAGATGAGTGACAAAGGTTAGTAAAGAATTTATGATGTGATGATTCAGGTTTATGATCTGACAAACTCCGCATTTCTTTGCAGTGGACACCGCTGTGGAATTTGCCCATATTGGTCTGTTCTATCACCAGGGACAGTGTTGTATAGCAGGATCTAGGATTTTTGTGGAAGAGCCTATTTACGATGAGTTTGTTCGCCGTAGCATTGAAAGAGCAAAGAAGTATACTCTTGGGAATCCTTTGCTGCCTGGTGTACAGCAAGGCCCTCAAGTAAGTAATGTTACGTGTTTCCAGCATAATTCTGTCATGACATCACAATTTAATGTATTTCTAAACCTGCTCTTGCAGGAGATTCAAGACTAGGTACAGATTTCTAGTGGTTAGTCTGGAGTAAAAGGAGGAAGAAATTGGAATGATTGTTGTTTGTGTCGCTTTCATAGGCCTAAGGGTGATGTCTCTTTCCCTTTTCTCGTTCTTTTTATTATTGAAGGGGAACAATTATAAAAAATTGAGATGCTTTGAGAAAGCTCCAATGCAACAGCTGTAAAAGTACAAGTATAATCACCCATGTCATATAAGAGCTTCCTAGCTTTATATTCAAATGGTGTCCCTCTAAGTGACTAGCTTGAAGAAATAAGATTTTTTTGTATCTCTTCCCCTTTTTCAAGGTGCTAGACTTTCATTCTGCTGCTCTCAGTTTTAGAATACTACACAATTAAAATGTAACAGTTTTTAATTTTTTCCTGCTTTTGTTAAAAGATTGTGCCAACAGCTTTACCATCAAATCAATGTTAAAAATGCAAAATTAAGAAATATAGCTATCACAATGCTGTGAATATAATGGATCACATCAGAGCATTGTTACATTAGTTATCATCTAGTCTTATTCCCACATCAGTTTGTACTGCGGGATATATACTTTATTGGCAGAGGTATTATGTGCATATTTGATTGTCATGGAATAAAAGTACTGTATTAGAGACAAAGTAAAAGTAGGAGACAAAATAACTCCTATGTATTTGATAGAGTAACATGTTTTTTATTGGTTATCACAGTCATTTTGTGTAATAAAAGACACACAGTAAATTGGAAAAAAATGCTCCACCTGTTCCATTTCAACACATGTAACTGAACAAAGCTGGAATATCGGTAGGTTTAGGTTAACGAGCTAAAAGACTAACTGTTATCAGTTTGTGCTGTTTTCATCCCTGAAATATCTCTTCATTTAGATTGATAAGGAGCAGTTTAAAAAAGTCCTCGAGCTAATTGAGAGTGGGAAAAAAGAAGGAGCCAAACTGGAATGTGGAGGAGGTCCATGGGGAGACAAGGGTTACTTCATCCAGCCCACAGTTTTTTCTGATGTTACGGATGATATGCGCATTGCCAAAGAAGAGGTAAATAAACTTTCAGCAATTTCTTCTCTCACTGGAGGTCATCTGTTTAAATATCTGTACAAAATATCCATTTAGAAGGTAAAGAGACTACATGAAAATGCTGTCAGTAAACCTCTTGTTCCATCCTCGTAGTGTTTAAAGTGCTTTTTTTGGTTTCTAGTGCCCATTTCACCAATTTTCTCAAGGTGAGGGAGAGGAGTATGAGGCTGCCCTGCCGAAAAAGGCTCCTGCAGTAGAAAAATGCTAGGGTTTGTATTGTTTGTATGACTCCATACTGTTCATGTCTCACACATCAAAATCACAGTGACCTGTAACAGAGATGCAAACATTGGAGGCACAACTTGTGTACATTTTGCACTGCCTGAGGAGCCACTTGGTGTTTGTATGTACCAGGCAGCTATTTTGCAATATGACAAACTAGTTGGATTGTGCTTCCATAGGCATTTTGTTAGTGGCATTTTGTTTTGCCTCTGGGTGATTATTTAACTTAGATCAGTTTGCACATGTGTCTACACATCATTGAAGAATCTGTTACTGAACCTACTCAGATGACGGTGCTAGGGCACCAGTGATTGCCTGCAAGGAACTGGAGAGAGTTAGGAGTGCTGAGCTGTCAAGTCAGCTGGTTCTGTAAACACAGACACAAAGTCTAGTCATGACCTCTTCTCTGTGATTTTTTTTACATTTATCTTAGTAACTGCTGCAATTGTGCTGCATTTGGTGTCCATTATACTTCTTCATACTAGAAAGCTAATGCAGTCTGCTAAACATACTTACTGCATCCAGTAGGAGTCAACAGCCTGAGTTAAAATGAACACCAGAGCATTTAGAATTAGTTGTGACAGGGAGAGAATTGTAAAACATGAGAGAGCTGCATGAGACATTATTTGGATTGTTTCTGGCGCTCTATGAGTCAGGTAGGGAACAGCACAGAGTTACGATTTTTTCACAGTTCTATTAGTTACACTTTGGTCAGGAGTACAAGAACTGCTTCTCACATTATTTTACTTGTAATGAACAATGAAACCCCAGACAGTCAAGACAGTTTAAAGAATATCCACATTGTGAAGCTCACAGCTTGAACAGTGGGGGAATGTTCAGCGGTTTTCTGATCCATGTAAATCAATCCTTACAACTCTAGTTAGAAACTGGCATTAAAAACTCAGTCGAGTAGAAAGCTCACCATCTATGGGAATAGAATTAGTTAGATGTAGTAATGCCCTCAGCCCTGGCTGAGAACACTGAACAATGGTAGCAGGAAAGCTGAACCTGAGGGACTATTATCTCACCTAACACCCATATGGAAAGCAAAATTAGTTGTTTCGCTTGGAGTACATTCTCAGTTCTGCAGCTACCTGCAGGGATAAAAGTCTAACAGAAAATGTAGGTGAAGGAAAAATTAAATGTCGTTCTTGACTTTAAAAATGGAGCTTGTCCGGAAAATATGAGTCCATTGGTAACCAGTATGGACAGGTAGCACACTGTAACACCATATTAACTACCTTTATGGTGGGTGCCTTTTAATCTTTATTTATTTGTTTTCATAATTTTTTTAAATCATTTACAATAGGCCATTTTGATTTGCTTCATATTGCAAAAATTGAATTTATAGTATATTTTAGAACTTTATTGACTCTTGACTGAATGGTTTTGGGAATAAGGCCACCTGACAGAAGTAAACAATATATATAAATTACTTAAAATAGTAAGTTATTCTAGTTCATAGGCTTACATGTGTTTGATACAGATATTTGGACCTGTTCAGCAAATCATGAAGTTTAAAACCATAGATGAAGTTATCAAGAGGGCAAATAATACCACCTATGGCTTAGCAGCAGCAGTTTTTACCAAAGACATTGATAAAGCACTGACGTTTGCAGCTGCTCTTCAGGCTGGAACAGTATGGTAAGCAATGTTTTTGAAGTTCTTTCTTTAGATATGTAGGTGTCAATGGCACTAATTTTAAGACATATTCACAGTTCTTTGGGTGGTCTTTTTTTATATTTATACCTTGTAATTTTTATAGAGGTAGACCATTGTTATCCTCTTCTGTTTATTTTTCTCACGTTTCCCTATTTAATGTGTTACTAAATAACTACTACTTCTAAGTCTTTACACAATTGGCCCATAAACTTAGCCCAAAAAAGGGAAATTTACTTGCTAAAAAGAAAAGGAAACAAAAGAAAATGCTGTGAGAGTGCCCTTTTCCTTTACTTTCAGGATCTGGGGGTAGTCCAATACATGATTTATGGGGATTGGTTTTGGTATTGTGTAAAGTAATTAATTACCTGAAGTTTTGTGGCCATTAGCCTGGGCGGAACAACCATCTGTAATGGAAAAGATTGCTAAAATGTGATTGAACAAAGGAAGGAAATACAAGTTGGGAGAAATACTAAAAAGCCAACTATTTCCAGCAATGGAAAAGAAGAGGCAACTTACATGGAGCTGGAAAAGAAAAAGCTAAGAGATACAAGAGTGAAAGCTTGGAGGCATAGCAGACTGAGTCTAATGACAATCACTGACAAAGACCTGCATTTCCCCACAGTTGTTTTCCTACATCAGAGGGAGAACAACAAATTTTACTTAAACACAAAACTTGTGTCCAATTTACATTTTATCTGAAAGCACTTGAAACTGGGACAAATTCCTGTCCAGGTCTTGTGATCTAAGAACATATGCTTTCTAAAAATAAGTTAGGGGTCTTGACTCAGGTATTGGTACTCTTTATACGGAAGAAAGTTTAGAATAGAAGCAGAATATTTGGGATTCGCTCTTACAAGATTGGTGGTCTAGGAATCCTTAACTATGAACAGAATCTCTTTTGTTGAAACCAGTAGACTGGCAGACGAGATTATAAGATATGAAAATAGACAATATTTGATTTGACAAGGTTGAAAGGCAAAAAGAGCTTCTCAGCTAGGAAGCAGGATGCATATTGTGCCAAAATTTTTCATACCTGGAAATATTCCTGTGAAATTCCTTTCTTACTCATTATTGTGTATTTGTTCTCGACCACAACACGGAATAAGGTTTAACTGAGTAGAACCAAACAGAACTTCCTAAATATACACTGAAGCTATCTGGAGTTAATCTATTAGAAATGTACCTGCAGAAGACTTAGCTGTGGCTAGTCTTTTGTGTGAGAGCTTATGCACAAGTTAGGAATTTTATTGCAAATATCAGAGAAAGAAGTAACTGTCTCTCTGCTTGAAGACCCTTGCTGAGTGTTAGTACCCTGATCATAACTGTAGTTCCTTTTAATGCTTAATTTTTCTGAACCTCAAACTATATTTTTACAAATTTATTACTCAGATATAATTTGTGACTATCACCATAGGCTTTTTACAGTCGAGAGAAAAATATTGATTTTTCAGCAGTGAAAAGAGTTGTTTCACACTGTCAAAAGTAATTTTCCTGTTCTTCCAGGGTCAATTGCTATAGCGCAGTATCTGCTCAGTGTCCCTTTGGAGGTTTTAAAATGTCAGGAAATGGACGAGAAATGTAAGTAAATACTTTTAAAACCACAGATTCACAGGAAAATCAAAATGAATGTCAATGTCAACCAACAATTCCTCTACAAAATAAACAAGAAAATTGCTTAGATGCACACTTTTTCAAAGTGACTGGTTTGCAGTCATATTGTGGTGGCAATATACTGATAAGCAAAACTGACCGTTGTGTTCATGGTTTACAGTTTTTGCATATATAGAGAAATAAAAGCTGTAAGTAGTTTGTGAAATCCCCTTTAAATGCTAGGTTTTGAAAACACAAGACTTTTCAAAATCCCTGATTTAAACAAGATTTTTCAGTTTAAAAGTTTGTGACATCAATGTTTTTGCAGTATGTGCCAGCTTGGTCAAAAGTTTTGATGAAAATAATCCTCCGTAGTCTTTGGACTGTTGTTTTTTTCCCAAGCCAGAAGTAGAGTAGCATACAAATATTATAAACTAATCACATTTTTTCAAACTTCTATGTTTTAATCCAGTTTCAACTTGAATCATATCCTGTCTTACTTGTATTCATTCTTTGTTAAAAATGCCGTATATACAGGAACAAATTATTTTTAAAGCAATGTCTAAAAATCAATACATGTAAGCTTTCTTTTTTATTAAGACAAATACATAACACTTCTAATGAATCATGGAAGTGATTAAAAATGTATGTGTAGGTGAGGTGCTTCATAGTATCTTTTAATGTAGTTTTTTCAGATGTAAGGACTAGTGTTTTCATCACTGGGCACAATATGCTTCTGATGGCAAAGCTCCTACTGACTTCAAAGGAAACAGTCAAGCCAATGCTCAGAGCTTTAGAAAACTGGAAAATGAAACTCCCCGATAATTTAGGCTATTATTATCAAAGACAGCTTTGCATTTGCTGGGTGCCAAAAATTGAGAGATAATCAATTCTGAATTATAGCCTTTTTCAGAAATTTTTTTTTTATTTATTTGCTGGAAATAACAGGCTATCAAAAATGTTCTCTATAACAGTGCATTTTGAAGCAGCTAAGCTTTTGTATTAACAAAGTTTTCTGGTTTAAAGTCACAATTATCAGATCAATAAAAATATTCCCACTAAAGGACAAGGAAAGAATCATCACCAGATAGATGTCTGTCATGAGAAAATTTGTAAATATATGGAAATCACTTTTAGGAGAGGCAGAAATATGTACAAAAAAGCTGCACTGAAAAAATTAGGATGTGATTGTGTCAAGCTACTGACTTCCTTGAACCCCAGAATAAAATTCTCTGTATAGTTCCTGGACTGATAACACCGGTGTGAATTAAACTACTGAATGTCACATACTAACAAAACACCTCTTCAAAAATGAAGGGAATGGGTAAACATTCTCACCCAACACAACAGTCCTGAGCACAGATTTCTGCTTTGCTTATATATCTAGCTAATGAGACAAATGTGAGAATTGAGTAAGTTTGCTATACTGTAGCAAACCTTTGTTCTATAGACCAGTCAGTTATGTCTAAATAGTTTGACTATGTCAAATATCAAATATCTAGGAACACAAACAATCTTCATCTCATCATTGAAAACGTAAAGGTGAAACATGCTCAGAACATGTCAAAGATTTTCAATGTTTTTCACTGTCTGGGACATGGATTAATTACGTCCCCATTTACTTGAGAATAAATGTCTGTTCTTTGACTCTGGAGAAAACTCTTGAAGCCAGAGGAAGACCTTTACAAATAACTTACTGAGCATGCTTGTGAAGATCTAACATGTTCCTGAACTGCTGTACAGAAACCCAGTTTAGAAATGCTCTGAATCAAATGCCATTCTTTTGCACAGAAATAAAATTACTCTCTCCCCCATTTTTCTCAGTACACTGTTGCTGTAGCTTTTCAAAAGGTTTCCGGTAGCAGACTAGCTGCACAGCTGTCTTCCAAATATGTCCTGAGTACTTGTTATATATATGGCCAATTGCACAGTACCATTGAAAATCCCGTCCAGAACAAAACTCATATAAAAAGCATTAGCATAAATATTGCTCTTGGTTCTCTTTTATCTAGGGGAGAATATGGACTTCATGAATACACTGAAGTTAAGACTGTCACAATCAAAATCCCTCAAAAGAATTCGTAATGCTGTTTGAGGTGCAGAATTCAACATCTTCAAATGAATCCGAAAAAGCTGTCTGAATTCTTAAATGTTTTATTGTCCAAATGATTCATTAACCTATCTGTTTTGTGACTGTATAAGAGGTACTTTCTCACATTAACAATATAAGGAATAGTGTAGAAAAAATTAATGTGATTAATTATGAAAAGAAACTTTAATGTCTGGTTCATAGCTAATTCATTTTAAAATTCCTGTTCAGAAAGATCTACTCTTATTTTCAGTTGAAGTTCTCTGTAGTGCTATGAAAATATTCCTTTTCTGATATATTCTAGAAGTGCGGTTTGAATGTATGTGCTTATCAAAGTGTTAGATGGCAAGTTCTCCTTGCATTTTGTTTGCTTTGTGATCTTAACAAAAGCACTTATGAGTAGTTAGAAGATACTCTTCTCTATCTTTCTCTAGATATATGTCTTAGACTATTAAAGTTGTTCATCATGCTATATGAATGTAATCTGTATAATGTTAACAAATATTAAAATTCACCTACAAAACCTAGGACTTCTCCTTTCATTAGTCTCTTCTATTACACCGGTTTACCACTGAGCAATACGTAGCACAGATAGGTTACTATATTTGCTATATAGGAGGCTAAAGCCCCCAATATTTTGCCAGTATTATAATAGGACAAATGCAAACACACACAACAGTAGACAATTTGCAAAGAGACAGCATTTGACTTTGCAGTCGTAAGTGCATAACGAGTTTTAACAGACAAGAAGTAAGAAATAGTGAAGAGAAAGAAGAGGAGGGGAGGTGAAGGAAAGCAATCTCCTCTGTGATTTATACCTGCTACATTTTTCCTGTACTCACATACCTGCATGAACTTGCATGTTTTCCTCTCTCTTCTTTCCACCTCCTGCATTGTTTCCTTTCATCCTTTTTCCTCATCTTTTTCTTATTGTTGCTTATTGTCATAAAGGCATCTCTTTAGACATATGTGTCCTAAGCTGATCATAACCTCAGCTCTGGCATTTCACAATTCTCTACCAACTCAGCTGCCAGCACCCTCCAATGGCCGCTCAGCATCAGCAGTCTCCAGATAGGCTCTGGGGCAGAGTCCTATAGACAGCAATTCCATAGCCTGCTAGTGACAGGCTCATATTTTCTGAGGACTGAATCCAGAGCCACAATTCAACTCTCGTTAGACAGGTTCAGCCTTACAAACAGCCTTGTACACAGGCAGCAAATATGGAGAATTTGCACAGTATTGAAAGGAAAGAGGTTTTTGTTTGTTTGAATACATTGGTCATTTTAAATTTTTTTTCTTTTTAATAAGATAGTTAAAATCCAGATCAGACTTTCAGCCTAAGATTCTTCTTAGGATGTCTTTTTCCATGAAGAACTGGACATAAAATTTGTGGTATAGATATCTTTCTCCACAGCCTCTATATCACCTATTCTTGAAAGCTGTTCATTCCAAATCCCATATATATGCCTCTAAAATAACTTCATTAGACACGGTTTTCAAACAAATCAAATGCTGGTCCCATATAAGAAACAAGTAACAGACTAACAGAGGAAGGAAAAGAAGAAAGAGTGAATCAAAAGTTATGGTGTACTGTGCAATAATTAGCAGAGATTTTTCAGCAGAGAATAGTAGACAAAGGAAAGCACAGAAATAAAAACGAATTTCAAATAAAAGCAAAAGAAAAAAATTCTTCAAAATAAGCTGCAGATAACAAAAGAATGGCAAAACTATCTGGAAAACTTTAAAAGTGGAAGTGAACATGGTATTAGTGAAAACATAGATACAATGAAGGATTTTAAGAAAAGTGAAAAGCCATTTGTGGAGTTGGTGTGGGTCTTTGTAAATCTCTGCTGTCCAAATTCTGCTTTTGCATTCAACAATAGAAGTCTCAAAGAAGGATAAATAAGCCAAATTACATTAAGCCTATATTTGCATTTTTTCTTGGATCAGGAGTGCAATTCTGAAATTGTATTCTTAATCTTCCTCACTCACCTTCTTTACCTGGAAGAAGGATCAGGGGAGCAAAACAGGGTTCCTTTTTGTTGACACTAAGCCAGAAGGCTCACACATGGCCTGTTCTTTGTATGGTCCAACCCCTATAACCATTCAGATCTTAGAAGCAGACTAGGACTAGACTGAAGCAACTCCTTTCTGAATGTGTGCTATGTAGGCTGTTGGTTCCCTTCTCATAGTGTCCTTTGGCAGCACAGGACTGCAGAGCCAGTCCTAACTATGGTGCCTGCAACTGCAAGCCCAAGCAAAGAATGACTTTGAAATATAGCACAAAAATAAAACACAGCATAATGCAGGGATATAGGGGAAGGACCAACTTGACCCTTGTATGCATATATATATTCTCCTTAGAATGTCTAGAATATTTTAATACTGTTCTTGGCAATATTGCAAACATATATTTTAGCTTCTGTTTGACACTCTCAACAGGTAAAAGAAAGCTGGCAATGGTCTTATTCTATCAATTATGATTTTCAATGTGATCAAAATGTAACATCTACTAGTGACTATAAGATCCCATATTTCAAATGCCTTGAGTCAGAGAAGTGTTTTCATGTGTATATTATGTCTGGGGAGGCAAGGAGGGGGAGAGAGAGGGAGAGAGGCAAAAACTGCCATTTAGCCAAGGTTAAACACCCAACGTTTTCATCAGAGCCAAGTACAGCTTTGGATTGATTTGATGACACACTGAAGTTTTTCCCCAGAGATGCCAATGTAAAGAGATGTACACCCTTTGGCATCTAATAAGTTTAAGAAATTCAATATGAGTGTGTTTCCCTTAGGCGCTTGAGATATGTTTGAAGGACTCAATAAATTTTGTAGTCCAGTTTGACTTACATGAGCACATTAGTTCACAGTGCAGGATGATGTCCAAGCCAGAAAAAAAGAAGAATATGGTCCCATTTGTTCCTCAACTGCAAGTTTACTGACTCAAAGTCAAGGTCAGGAGTGGATTTCTCTCAACCATGCACACACTATTAGTAATACAATCACCCTGTGAATAAAAGAAATGTCCTCTCAAAATTAGGTGTGTTCATAGCTATGCTAATAGTATTAGAGTCTCCATCTGATGGTGATATATATTTGCTATGTCTTTGAATTACATCTGCACATGGGTATGGTGACTTGTGATCTGGACAGGAATAAATGAGGGCTTAAAATCTGCAAATATTACACAGATAATTAAGGAGGCCCTTTCTTTCTGGGATTGAATAATTATCGTGTTACTCCCATTATATGCTAAAGCAGCACCATTGAAATTTACTGGAATGAAACACAAGAGCACTAGTTGATCTCTATGTAAATATTGCATATAATATTAGTGAAGTTGTGGTCAGCATTTCACAGAGGATGAAATTTAATGAGAGAAGTAAGCTTGTTGCATGTACTTTCAAGGCCCCTGAAAACTGACTGCTGGTGACAGCAGCAATTATTAAATTTTTATTATATGTTTGAAACAATATTTTTCATGTAGTTCTTGAAAGAGTTCTTGAAGGCAATGGCTGTCTAGTTAAATAACATAGAACAAAATTCCAGTAGATTTAACAGGGACTATTTCTTTTTCTAGAGAACTCTGTTTCTATCCGCTCAACACTATTGAAGGCACACCTTTAATATTCATGGAAGTATGACCAAACACATGATTTTGCAGGCTTGTTGGAAAGCTATCTGTTTCAAACAATTTTATACCACATAGAAAAGCAAGTTCTAGAAATCTGGAGTCCTTAGAGCCATTGTCTTGCCATTAGTGATGTGATCCCTGCCCCCTTCCCTGTCTCTAACACAATTTTTTTTAAGAGAGAGGAACCTGTTGAATGGCAACAGAAGGATAGAGGGACCCTTAGGCTCTTTCAGTCAAAACAGTGAATTTGTAAGGAATTCTCATTCTGTTTCAAGAAAGAAAATTACTGATAATCCTTGACTATCAGATATGCAGGTCTTAAGACAGACAAGAAAAGATATGGAACAAATATTCAGAGCAAGAAAGGCATCTGTCTTGGATAAAAAGTGAAAATTCCCTGATGAAGTAGGTTTTAGGGAGGAATCTGAAAGATGTGAACTTGGCAGCCAAAAGATTTTTTGGGGAGAAGAGTAGGCTATTCCATCTGGGACACAAAAGACAAATGCAGAAAAGACAAGTGCAAGAAAAAGAGGGTGAAAGGAAGGGAGCAGTAACAGAAGTATAGAGAGTCTGACAAGGAATGAAAGAAAAGCTAAGGATCACCATGAGATTCTGAAAGATTTCACTCTAAGATCTGATTATAATTTTGCAAGATTTAACATGAAGAACTTTAATAGATGAAGTGTGATTCTCCAGCCCCTCCATCACCCTGTTTGCTTGTCTGGCTGTTTTTGAGCTGCCTGATCCTTTTGCTCTCCCTGTTTTCATTTAAGTCATAGTCCAGTTCTCTTGGTGTTAATGTTGTCTTTAATTAACTCCTTATTAGGAGAAGTCTACTATAAAATAAAGTAGTAGAAAAAAGCTCTCTGAAAATTTGGAAGTAATAGTTCCCTGTGAAATTAGTTGGAGGTCCTGAGGACTGAATTATAACCTCTGTTATGCTGAGAGAAAAACAGTGATTTGATGAATATAGTGGTCCGGAAACAAAAGTAAAAAATCTGGAAGCACAATGCAAACTGAGTCAGTCACTATAATGTTGCACGAAAAACTGGACAGGCAAAATAATCCAATGAAGGGAACTGAATATTTGGTGATTTGACTGTCCAAAGTCCACTTGTGAAACAGTCGTCAAAGAGGAGCAACAAAGCTGATACATACACAGTATAATAAACTGGCCATGTGGGAGGAAGAGACCATAGCTGCTTTTACACATTATGAGCAGGCAATGCAGAGAGATTTGTCAGAAGTATTAACCAAAGTACCATATGGTTGTCCTCAATGGAAATAGAATAGAAGTAGCCAACTCTCCCAAGAAAAATCATTAGTACTGAGGAGTTTTTAGGAGGAAAGCTAAAACAGATAGCAGCAATGAGAGGGTTTGTTTTATTATTTTAGTTTATATTCTCATATTGCTTATAGTTCTATGTGGAGTATAAGATTATGACTAAATAATAGCTTGATCAATACACCCCAATCCAAAATGGGTCTGGACATAAAGAGCAATTTGACAAATTCTGACAAGCATTTAAGTTATTAAAAGAAGAACTGCACTTGGTCACCACCCTGTCACTATCAGAGCAGAAAAATCCCTTACTTTTTCATATACCTTTTGAGTGCATTTTCATGTACTGTTAAGAAGCTTTGACAATATAGCATGAGCCACACAGCACAAATCCTGCTGCAGCAAGCAAAACCACGCCTTTGATCACCAAACCTTGCCAAATGGTACAAAGTGTCGAGGCCTTACCTATGGCCTTCTTGCGTGTTGGTGACCCCAGTAATATGGATTCTACATTCCTTCTGAATATAGCTGCTTATAATACGTACTACCTGTGCTTAGGACCAAGGAATACACTGTGGTGACACCAAGAATGAGACTGGCAAAATGTGAGGAACATTAGAGGTGTATTGCCCTTAGAAGAGAAAAATGTCTGACAGGCAAATAAGTGAAACAAGTCAGAACAAGCAGCACTGTCCACAATTACCTACATTAAAGAGCAAGAACGACTTTGTAGGAATGTGATAAAACAAAAGTGTCATGTGAACCTTCTATTTGGAGTATAAATATGTCCCATGCATGGACAAATCAACACCTACTTTAGAACTCATGCTGTGGACAAACATGGTGTATTGCTAAGCACTATGCCTGTTAGACAGGTGACTCTTACATAAGGAATCTTTGGCCCTTATTATCTACTGTGTTGAAGGCAATCTTTTAAAGGAATAAGTTCCTGTGAACGAGCAATCATAGTCAAAGTAAAAGTAAGTAGGTAGAGGAGAGGAGCACTCCCAGCTAACCTAAACAAATTCCACGTCAGAAAAACCCCCAAACATGTAGCTTCTTTGTTAGTCCCCCCTTAATATGATTGAGAAATTAAATTGTGGAGATATTTGCTTGTAAATTAGCCATAGTGTTACAGAAAGAGTCCCCTCTACAGAACTGAATGTACCTTGCCATCTGATAAACAGCTTGTTTTCTGTCTAATATTTTGCTGATCTTTTGATGGAAAGGTTAGGTTTCCTTACATTTCTCTCTAGACCTCAGCAAACAAACAGAAGCAGACAATCAAACTCAGTGATCTCAGAGGTGTTTCCCAACACTAATGATTTTATGATTCTACTAAAAAAAAGGGTGCCGTTAACTCTAAAAAGAGGTCCAGCTCTATGAGAAAATATCCTAGGAGCCTAAACCTTATACTCAGCCAAGCAGGATGTGTGTTTTCCTCACAATAGGTTTCCTCACTGTACTGTGTGTCTGTACAGTGTACTGTGTCACTGCACTCCTCTTCAGAGAGATCTACATTATCTTAACAAAATTATATCTAAAAAGACAAAAAATGTCCATACATTCGCTAATACAAAATAGAGCACGTCTGACAATATGTCATTATCTCAGGAATCACCTATATTGTTTCCTTTTCTGTATGTGATGTACTAACCACCACTAAATAAGAGAGCCCTTGTAAAACCTTCAACATTTTATCTTTCACTTTTCCCTGCCTCTGAGAATATATAGGCTTTATAGCTAACCTCCGCTGGCTTTTTCACTGCTAGAAATTGGGCTGCTAAAGTGCATGGCTTTATGGACACTGGAAGACAGTTTTTAAACTGTATTTATCCAAATAAATAAACTTTTATGAGATGTGTTCATTGCATGTAATTACTGCCTATTTATCTAATTCTTCTTTTTTTCTGTTTATACTTTACAGACTGAAAAACTTGCATCTAAGTATTAATCCTGTGCAACTGATACGCAACTGAGATCCTATATAAGTCATTCTATTATGGAGTATATTTACAAGAACCAAAATTTGTTTCATAAAAGGAGATTATAAAAATTAAAAGCTTTGACGGACTAGACATATAGAAAGAAAGAGACACATGCCTTCTCCTTCACACCAAACATACCTGTCAGGGTTACAGTAGTTTCATTGCCTCTTCTTGTGCCTACTTCCTTAGCACACTAGCAGCTGCCTGTGAGAAGAGTGGTGAGAGAGTTTGATGCAGATTTTTGAGTGCTTTTATGGCACTAATTCAGCTGGAAAGCATCTGGAAAGTAGAGATTCACAGCTCATTTGGAGATTCTTCATGTCGTATTAAGACCTGTATGGGAGAAGCCAGTTGTGTATTAAAATGATTGATTCCTAGACTCCAAAACTTTCAATAACCGGCAAATCTATCAGAGTTTGATATTTTTCACTGTTAAATCTAGTATTTGGAATTGTCCGGGCTGGTATTGCTTTGTCAACGACAGAGACCAGTCTCAACACTCCATAGCCTATACAAAAATTTCAGTCTCATCTACTAAGAGATTTCTTAAACAGAATATTTTTAGGGATGTCAGCTGTCACTAGCATTAATTTTGATGACTCCACGTATCCAGGTCATTCAGACAAACATCTCCTATGAGCATTGATATGGTCGGAATAGAAGTTCTTCATTGCAGCCTAGTGCTTTAGTGCCTCAGGGCTGCTTGTGTGACGTTACTGCTTTAACTTCCAAAAGCATGGTTTTGTCTGAGAGATGCACTTTAACTCTTTTATACTTACACAAAATGCACATCTTTAAAACTAATCTTTGTGTTGAATGGTTCATGGCATAAATTATTTTGAAGGTGAGGCTAATAAAAACGGTATTCAGTCAGGCAAATGTTAAAGAAATGTGGGGACAGGAAAAACAACACATCAGTTTAGAGAATCCAGAAACAAGTTAAATATTTAAAACTAAAATTCTTACTGTAAAAATAAGACATGAAACAATTAAACAAAAAAATCTGTTTACTTTTTTTTGTCATGGTGCTCTCTGTGAGAAAGCTTACTCCTTGAAAATCCTGATGCACCAACCTGTGAATGTGTGTGACAGTGAACTACTACCACTTGGTAAAATCCACAATTGCAAAGTCGAATCTCTTTCATAACAATCAGATGAAGGCAGAGGTACTCCAGTGAAGAACAAGGACAAAGTTTTGTCTCCCCAAAACTTTAGGGACCTAAAAAGCAAAGCTTGAAAATGCAATCTGGAGCAAAGACATAAAATTAATCAGGAATCCTTACTGAGAAGGGAGAATGTATTTCTAAATCAAGAGAAAAGTTGTGCTGTCAATAGTGGTTTGATGCAGAAAAACACGCTGAACCTTTTGCAGAGGTAGAAACAAAATGTCTTGTATTATTTAACAGCCAGCAAAATTTGGGCAATTATTATGTTTTAGCATTTGTAAGAATGCATTTTTGGTTACAATGTTTGAAAGCAAAAATAAATTAAGCTTTATATTCCCATGATATTTTTATAAATCATCTAAAAAGTCCAGGTCCTAAGTTTTATGGCTCTTCCTTATGTATTTCCTTAAGGAGTACAATTCCAGGAAGACTAGAGATCAGCATGCACACACGAATAATTTAGATTTGAGAAAAAAATTTGCATAGAACTTACATGGCATAATGAACAGATTCAGAGAATTCATAGTTAATATTAGACATAAAAGAAATGCAAGTAAACAAGGCTGAAATGCCTGCAGACATCAGTAATATTTACAGTGATACTCCATAGCTAGCACAGGAGAGAAGATATTTGTGAACCTATGCAGCAAGGTACAGGAAATAGTTTATTTAACTCAAGTGTTATTTTATGATACATTCTCCTTTCTTTCTAATACTTACAAAATAGATGCATAAAAGAGCAGAATCACCCACAGATAACCTAATAATGGGTATGATATTGTCCAGCTCAATCATCTCAGTCTCTGATGCAGTTATTTGTGTGGATTTCAAGAATGTTTTGAACATCTGGGAAATCTGTTTCTACTGCTATGACATATGTGACAGATGGGTCTTGTTTTCTCTTCACGGTAAATATATTTTTCCTTTGCGGTGCAAACACTTCCTCAACAACATCAATAAAAAATGTATATATGAAGAAAAATAATCTGTCAAAGGAGTACCAGCAGAGGGATTTATATAAAGAAAGTGTTCGTAACCTCAAGGAGGTTATGGCACAACGATACTTTTACTTGCCTCATCTTTCAGTGCAATAAGAAATACATGAGTGAAAATGACATAATTAGCGCAGAACCAGAAAGGATCCTGTTTTAGCCTAGGATTGAAATATTTTTTATTTCATAAATCTGCCTTGGAGAATATCATACATTCTAAGTCAAAATCTTATATAAATTATGTGCAGAGCTACAGTACAAATGGGTACCTGTGAATTTCTAGGAGACTGACAAAATAGCATAAATGTTACCTGTAATGCATCCTTGCTGTCTGCAAACATTTCCAAGAGGTACCCTGAGCTCTCAATATCCAAGTGGGCGTACTAAGAATGTTGAAATGAAATCTGAAATATCTTGCATGTGAGCACCAAGCTAACGATGGCAAAACTGCAATGAGTAATATGCAACTAAACATAGCACAAAGGCTAGTGGCAAGTTTCCTGCATTTGAAGGGAATAGCCACTATAATCACTGGGCTCTGGAGTGTATCTCTGGTACACTGATGTTTCATCATTAGTGAAATAGGAGAAAAGGAAAAAGTGCCATCTACAGAGCAGGTTGCTGTAGCGACATTTCCTGGAGAGGCAGAAGACACTGAGAAAAATCTGATGTCAAGAGATTTGACACTGGAGTACTGCACAACAAAATCCGTTCACCACCAGGACCCTAGGACAGAAAAAGGGGATCATTAGCCTGACGGTTCACACCATGCTCTGCAAAGCTTGCAGCTGACAGGATTTTAGCCTGAAACTGAGTTTGTTACTCATCATACAATTTAGGCCTGTACTGGGTGGCCTGGATTTTGGCACTCAACCAAGTTTTAAGCACATCTCGGAATACTTTAGCAGACATATGGGTACCAGAGTAACTTTGTTGGTGGAAAGATACGTTCACAGAAAATTCAGTTAATTTCAGAAAAGGCAGCCAGAAGAGGAAAAATTTTACTGTGTTATTCTGAATGTAAACTGTGCAAGTGAAAGTTAAATGCCTATCTGTGTTCTGTGGATTCGGGTACTGCCCCTCAGCTGTATCTCTTAGCTAAGTGGAGCGGACACAGGAAAAGTATGCACCAATTTCTTGACCATCTAACAGAGAGGTCTCAACAGAATCACTTTGGAGGGCCATATGTTTGTTTGTAGACTAACCCTACCAAGGGAGGTCACACTAAAAGAGCAGATTCAAGCGGCCTTTCTGGAACGTAACCAAAGTTCATCACATGTGCAGAGATTGTACCATCACTTGAAATGTAAAACGTGATTCTGCTATGTATCTTTGGCACATAATAACACTGTACAGACAGATAATCCTACATAAATAGTAAAATATTGCTAGCAATTATGCAGTGCAAAAATTTATCCTGATGATGACTTTGAGATGAATAGAGAACTGGCTGAATGGCAAATCCCAAAGGTTGGTAATCAGTGGCACAAGGGCTAGTTGGAGGCCTCTCACTACAGGAATCCTTCAAAGTTCAATATTGGGCCCACTATCAATGACTTGGATGAAGGGGCAAATGCCTCCTCAGCAAGTTCGCTGATGACTCCAGGCTGGGAGGAGTGGCTGATACCCAAGTGCTGTGCAACTCTTCAGAAGGACCTCAACAAGCAGGAGAGATGGGCAGAGAGGAACCTTCTGAAATTCAACAAGGGCAAATGCAGGATCCTGCACCTGGGGAGGAATTACCCCATGCACCAGGACAGGTTGGGGGCTTGCCTGCTGGAGAGCAGCTCTGTGGAGAAGGATCTGGAGGTCTTGGTGGACAACAAGCTGTCCATGAGCCAGTGTGCCCTTGTGGCCAAGGGGGCCAGTGGTGTCCTGAGGTGCATTATGAAAAGCATTGCCAGCAGGTCAAGGGAGGTGATCCTGCCTCTCTACTCAGCCCAGGTGAGGCACACCTGGAGTGCTGTGTCCAATTCTGGGCTCCTCTGTACAACAGAGACATGGAGCTCCTGGAGTGGATCCAGTGGAGGCCGACAAAGATGATTAAGAGACTGGAGCAACTCTCTTATGAGGAAAGGCTGAGAGAGTTGGGCCTGTTCAGCCTCAAGAAAAGACAAATGAGAGGTATTTACACTCATCAATGTAAGCACCTGAAAGGAAGGTGTCAAGAGGGTGGACCAGGCTCTGCTCAGTGGTGCCAAGCAATAGGACAGGAGGCAACAGGCAGAAACTGATGCACAGGAAGTTCCACCCGAATATGAGGAAGGACTTCTTTACTGTGTGGGTGGCCATGAACTGGAACAGACTGCCCAGGGGAGATATTCCAGAACCATCTGGACACAATCCTGTGCCATGTGCTCTGGGATGACCCTGCTTGAGCAGTGAGGTTGGACCAGACGACCTGCTGTAGTCCCATTCCAGCTTTACCCATTGTGTGATTTTGTGATCTTGTGATTCTGTGATTCTGCAGTGATGCTGGGTTTTATATTCACACTCTCCTGAAATCAGTTTTCCTCATTTCTTGCTGCAAGATTTCCATATTATTTTAGTATTCTTGTGACTTACAGCAGACAAAACAAACTTACTCCACGTTGCATAGTGGTAACTAGATCTTAGGTGACTTGGGTTTTTTCTGGTGCAATACTAGAAATTGCCTGGAGCGGGTATTGTTTGCTGATGTACATTTATTCGTTGTAGTCAACTGAAATACAAAGTGGAAATTGGATATACCACTGTTGTGCTTGCAACCTGGCTGTTCTGACTTAGTTTAAGTTGAGAATAGTATCCTTTCTGCACTTTCATGCTTGTTTTGTGGTAGGAAATGGACATGTGAAGTCTGAAGTATTCTTGAACTTGTTTACACATGATGTGGAAAAATGAAGGGATACATGCTTGTACCTCCTGAAACAGACGTCTCAGCTTTTTGAAACAGTGTTGTATTTACCTACATGGGCAGTCTTTATGAGGAAGGATGATCCTTCTGCCCAGTTCTGTCAGACCTTATAAAGGCTGCAGTTTTTTCTTCAGTCATATATTTGCACGTGATCTCTCATTATTGTGGTGTTTGGGCCGTTACAGATTCACCAAAATAGTAATTTTTTGCAGAGATGTTTGCTACCTCTATTGAAGGAACGACAGTTTACAGTTTACCTGAACATATTTGCTTTGCAAAAATGTTTCCCAAATTATTCTGTGTAAGACTTATCTATCTGAATATTACTATATATATATGCATTTGTCCAGGAGGGTGGAAATCAATACTTAGTTATTTTAAACAAGACATGTAAGAGAGAGGGCATTTTTTTTTGACCAAACAGAAGCTTCTGAAATGAAAATTTCTTTTGTTGAGTTTGCAGTTTGCCTTTTCTTTATGTTTATAAATAATGTTTAAAACTGGCTTTTTGAACAATAATTACATATTGTCATATTTGAAGTGAGAGAGTAGATGGACTATTTTGGTCTGCCAAGTGCCTGTAGGTCAGACTATACGATTCAGCAATGCTGCTTTAAAGCAGAAACCAAAACACTTATTCCCAAGCAGTTACACTACCAGTTATCATCTTTAAAAAAACACACTAATGTTAGAAAGGGTTTCTTTCTCCTGAATTTTCCTATGCATTATTTCAGATGGCCTATTAAATTCTTTGTTTCTTTTAGATAGCCACAGAACAGCAAAACTTGTACCACTGGCACAGTTGAAACACCGTATCGGCAGACTTCCGGCATTTCCACAAATCCCAGTTTCAGTTGATCTGAAACTCTATTTGCAGCCTTAGTTCTGTCAACTTTTATGGGATCAAAGAGTAAGGATTTATTCTTTCCTAAGGCAGTTGCTCACACAGATTCTGGGAACTATCTTAAGTTGTTCTGACCTCTACTGGAGAGAAGAGCAAGACACATGTAAATTTTTTTTTTTTTTTTTTGCTTGAGGTGAGTGGAAGGGAAAGGAAAACACTTTTTACTTCACTGTAAGCTTTGAAACTATTTCTTAGTATGCATACAGGTAATGGATTAATACCCATCTGGTGGCCCATGTCGGTGTGAAACTAACGGTTAGGTACTCACATACCTAGATATTCACTTATTAATAGCTCTCAAAGATCCTAGTTAGATTTGGGGGAGCTCTGCAGTGGGAGCCCCATAAACAGATAAAAAGTTTAAGCTACCTCAAAATGTTCACATATAGTTCAGGACATGATGTAGTCAGTAAACTCAACAACGTAAAATAGCTGGAAAAATAAAGTGGCTAAGCAGATTAAGGTAGTAATATTTTTTTTAAGTAAGTTAAATTTAACCGAAGTTCAGCAGTTAATGAAGTGAGCACACCAGGCATCCTTCTGCAGTCAATGAACTGTTTACTGAATAAAAACATAAATGCTAGATTGTGATCCTTTTATCTTTATTTTGCAGTGATCAAGTGAATAGGGTAGAAGTTAACTACCAGTGAGGTCCACAGTTAGAAAGCAAGAAAGGCAAAGAGCAAGATTTCTGGAGAGAGAGAAAGAAAATGAAGAATTGAGGGACACAGTTTCATTAAGTTCAGATACTGATAAGAAAAATGTGACATATTTGCCTTTCTTCAGTTAAAATTGATGAACTACTGAGACAAACTATCTCCTAGTTCAAACACTCGGGAATATAAAAATACAGAAAGGATTTTTCAACCCAAATTTAATTGGGTTGAGAGACATCTTCAAATAAAGAAACAGGCTAAAGGTGGGTTTCAAAGAGTTAATGAGTGCCTTTTAGAAAATATTAGAGTCAGGTCAGAGATACCATATAATCTTTAAAAGGCTATCCAGCCTCAGTTCGCTCAAGTAAAGGCCTAAATAATCATACATATAACTAGTGGCATTGCAGTGGTATTCTGCAAAATTGCATATGGAACTGAGTATAGGACGGTGAGGTAAACCCATATATTAAGTAAGCAAATATCATTTTTGCCTTTGACTCAATTAAGAGCAAGAGGAAGAGTACTGGGTCTTCTCTCATCTATACACCAAAACAGGAATGAAGTGGTGGATCCCATATGTAAAAGAAGTCCTACAGTCAGAAAAGGGCTGCCTGGCTGGTTTGCACTTTCAATAACACTGGTTAAACACAGAACATTTCTCCTCCTGCCTTAGCCGAGGCATGACCATCCCAGCACAGAGCCACTAGTGTAATATGCATGCCTGACACACAGGGATTGCCAGTTTCACAGAAAGTGGATGGATATGTTTCATGAATGGAGAGGATACACAGAACTACTGTGCCTTTTCTGTCTGCGGCAGGTTTGGTGCATAAAAGAGCAGCAGCTGCAGGTGAGAAAAGGGTGAGAAGCCTCTCAAGCAAGTAGATAGGGTGGCAGCTAGGGAAAAAAAACAGATCCTGCTTCTGCTGTGTCAGATTGGTCCAATGGGGCATGGCTGGACCAGATTGTCACGAGGGTAGTGGAACTACAGCCACCACCACAATGCTGCACAAGAAGGGAAAGAAAGTCACTTGCCTCTTCTTATTAGTATCTGACAGCTCTTCATTGATCCTGCTGCAATCTTCCACTGAAGTATCATTAAAAACCTGATGCAAACCGAAACCAAACCAGGGAGCAACAAAAGGTTAGAGGCAGCTCTGTACTGACAATGGCATGTTTGTATCTCCACTGAGCAAATCTGCCAGGAGACAGCCCAGCGATTTTAAGTCCTCCCTGATTTAAGGCAGTGTTTAGAAGATGGGAACCCACAAGTTGTTGACCAGGATTCCAAGTGTCTTCAACACCCTGATGTGGAGAAAATGGCTGGGATAGAGGGGAACTGCCTGTACAATGTGCCTTAATCACGGGTTTTTCAGTGGAAATTAGGAAATTTGGAAATTAGGAGATCAGCTGTTGATAGATAGATAGACAGATAGATAGTTTTACTTCTAGTCTTACCTGGTGATGAAAGTAATATCATAATATGCAGGTAGATGGTGGGCACTAAGTTTCTCTGAAAACTGTTATTTATAGTAACTTGTCACCATGCCTCAGAGTATCTCACTTCCAATACATGTTATGCCACTTTCCTCTGTAGAAACAGCAAAATATTTGCTTTCCACTGTGCAGCAAAGTTCATTTGAGGATAGGAAACATCAAGTGCCCAGGAGCTTACTTCAGCAGTTATTATTAGAGAGCACTGTTTACAAACTGAGAATACCCACCTGCATGATGTATACAAGAGCAGCAGTGGCACAGGAAGAACTCCCAGTCTGCTTTTGAGTGGTAGGACTGAGGCTGATCTTGACAGTAAGAAACTGCTTGTTAAAAAAGAAAACCAAACAGAAGTTTCTATATTTTTAATCTACTTGCAGCTGGAACATAGCTGATTTAGTGTCTTCCCGGCATCATTGTTGTGTGTGGTCATCAGAGACACTGGAAAGTGCCAGAATGGTGTTATACATTGACAACAAGAATATGCCTTCAAAATTATTTAAAAGGTTTTAGAGTCTTTCACTATAGGGGATTCACACGGGTAACGACCTTAAGAGCATTGTTGTGTGTCTCAAAACCCTGTCAAGGCCATGGAAGGAATGTGCTGTAAGATAGACTACCAGGAGGAGCAGGAGCTTGAGATAAAAAATTATGACAGGAAGGCACTAATTCCAGGCCTGGAGAAGTGACATCTGGCTAACACATCCTGGTTAACACATCCGGACAAAAATTCCCAGAGTGGCAAACTGTTATGGGAACAGCATTTCCTACCACCTCATGGATACCAGAAACTTGAATTGTATAAAGGTGGTATCCCCAGAAGAACAATTCTGGGATCCTCACCACTGAGCAGCCCAGGGTGAAGAAGGACCAGCAGGATGCCACTGGATCCATGGGGGGTGACTATCTTCTGTTTGATCTTTCCACCTTTCACTCTCTCTCCCGCCATCCCCACCACCACCACCTCTCTTCTATTTCTTTTTATCTCTCTACCTCACATTCAGCGTTAAATAAAATCCACATACTCAGTTTATTCTGTGATTCTGTGATATTATTGACTTTGGCATATGATCTTGTTTGCAGCTTAATTCAGGCAGAGGCATCTCTCCCTAATCATATCATAGCAACAATCTTACCAGGCTTACAAGTTTTTGCGAAAAATGTTTCCCATTGTTTCCCATGTCCTCAATGTTTTAAATATGATTCCCTTAAACAAGTGAGTGTGACTTGTAGACTTTCTAAAACCATCCCTTATCTAAGATATCTGGACCCATGGCTCTATCTGCAGAGCAGTTATTAGGTGATTTTAAAAAACCAAAAAGTTTTGAAATATCACATTTACTTTCAACTAGCAAGAAATTAATCCCATGTTAATTACAATGAAATTTTGCTACATATTTTTACACTATAAGGATCATACTGTTACTTTCTATAGGCTATGGTTTAGATTTATATCATCCTTCGAGAGGATATTGGTTTTTTGCTCAAGAGTTGGCCTTCGTACTTTAAGAACTTATGAAATTATTTTAGAAGATTTTGTTTCCTACAATTATTACATACCACATTTTGGTTTTCTTCTACTAATTTTTCCTGGTCTTAAACAAGTTTTTATTCCAGGTCTTAAAATACCAAGACTCATTCCCTTCCAGTGATGCAAACTAATTGTCCTAATGTTCTGTTAGCCAATTCTCTCTCTTTTGGATAGCTCATTACACAAAAGTAGTTTTCAGTTTGTGGATCAATCATTGAGATAACATGTACTGTTTTGTAGTCAGAAAGTTCAATACTTTAAAATTCTAATTTTGATGGGTAAAATTGATTTTCTTTGAAAACTATTTGCTGTAAAAGTTATGCAGTTTAAATATCTCCAATGTAACTGTTTTCTTTCCTGATCCAATATTTTGGGACAATTGGTTGTAACCATTATTGACTACAAATTACATAATGGATTTTTTTTTCTTATCTATTTCCTAGAAAGAGAGGGGGAAAAATGTTCTAGTTCTACTTTTTTATTAAGTTCTTCACAATAGATTAAGAAAGTAAAATATTAAAAGGACAAGGACAAGGACAAGGGAATTAAGTGGTAAGTGATGAGCATTATTTGCTCTACACCTCATTGGTTATGTATGATATCAATGTACACATATAAGAATGGAGCTAAGCAGAACATCAACCGCAAACACTGGAAATTCTTTTTCCTTTTGCAATTTTGAAATTAAATCATCAATATTTTTGAAAATTTACATACCTGTGACATTAGAAGCACAGACTATTATGTAAACATACACAAAACATTTCAACAAAAAGTCAGTGACCAAAAAAAACTCAGATAAAGTGTGTAATACTATATTTTACTATTATTTTGCTAACGCTCCAGCAGATGTGGTTCATAACTTTCTACAAATATGCACTGCAACTGATATGTTATATCTTAAAAGAAAACAAAATATTCTGATATTATATACTAGCTTCTTTCTTTAAATCTTCATACTAAACAGAATAAAATAATCATACCCTTGTAGTGCAGATCGGTACACTTAGCTGTTTCCCAGACACGCAGGGATATGATATTTATTCCTACCTTGAATTATTATTAATGCCAAACATCTTTCAGGTTTTTACACTAACTTAAACCTCCTAATAATGTAAGTAGAAATACTTCACAGAGAATATTTACTCCCAAATATGATACTGGTAGTGCTTTTGCAACATCAGCAACATTTCTGTGTTGTACTGAAATCACAGCTTCACAAAATAGAGTGATGAAATACCTTTACTTATAAGAATAAATATCTCATTTTCAGTCACAGCAGCCTGATAAACAATATCTGGCTTTGCTATTGTTATTCATGTTGGCTATTACATGCTCATCTCTGTGTACACAGGTGTATTATGAGAACATATTGATTGTTGAAAATCAGTACAGCATACAGATCTAACAGAAAACTCAGAATAATTTCAGCTAGTGGATTCTTCGCTGTGTCTCTCTTCCATTCACAGTGTAAAGCAATCCCACAGAATGAAATACTAAACCCATTAACAATGAGAAATCTACTGAAAATTTTCACTCCTGGCAGAACAAGGAATACTTTTTAAGGTCTGCGTATGTGACATAAACATCCCTCTACATTTTAGGGAACCAGACTGCATTACAAGTGCTTTACAACTCTAATTTACTCCACCACTTCTTGAAAAACTCAGCAGAATCACCAAGACATAAAACATCTTTAAACTCAGTTTCTTCACATTTTCTATAAACAATTATCCATTTTCTAGGGAATATCCAGTGTTTTCTTATTATGAAATACTAACAAAGAGTGACGTAAAACCTCTATGCAAATCAATGTTTCAGGATAGATCAAGCTCAGCTTGTAGGAAAATATTTATCTTAAAAGCATGAAAACACTAGAATAGTGGGTCCCATGCTTAGCTTCAATAAGACTGCTGACAATCTTATGTTTCTGGGCTAGAGGCATATGCAGCTTAAAAATTAATCCTGTTAGAAAATTCCAAATTAATAAGAAGTTTGAATTACTTTACTGTTTCCATATGTCTGAAGTCCATGGATGAGAATAAAGATGAAGCAACTTACGTTGTATTCATATGTACTTTCTCTAATTTAAGATACAAGACTCACAGCACCCCAGTTGCAGATATGTCTAGCAGACACTCATGGAAGCAGTACAAGGGTCAAGTCAAGTCTAAAGTGAACTTTTCTTTGGTTTTTCCTTTCCAGGCTCTGGCAATTTATTTAAAGACTGCTTGAGCTGGAAGTTTCATCTGGATCATTGTGGTTTCTGGGGATACATAGACTATGCTGGGGAGTTTTGTAAGCCTTTTTTTAACAAGTTCCACATTTTATTTAGATGGAGGTTGTTTTTGTGATGCCACAGACTTGTTTTATACTAGGATATGGTTCAGATTATTCTACTATACAAAATGAACCTCTGTTACACAGAAGGCCCTTGATGGAATTACATTTATTTTTTAGAAGACAGTCAGTTTACTAATTTTGTTGTTATTACACTTGTGAGCCTTAAAATAAATATTAAGACCAATGTTCTGAAAAATGAAACAAAATCAGAACATAAAAATCGATCTATCTCTTTAGAATAAGTAACATCAACTTGCCCATGGCCTTAACATCTATCCTGTTTCCACAAGACACGTCAGACAACGAACCTGTTCCACCTTGAGCTATAGAGACCAATACAAGTATACAGTCATAAATTCACAGAGAAGATTATACAGTACAGTTCTTATGCCATAACACAATCCTGATAAGCATCTAGGTGAAATTAATCAATAATTGTCTTACCTCTATTCCCCAGACGTTTTTCTGCACACGAGATATTCCTTTACCACTTTGATTTTTTAAATTTATTTCTAGTCTTTAAGAACTATTACTAACTAAAAGTAGTACTGTAACAGGAGTTAAAATAGATAAAAGATTGCTTTTCTTTTTCCTTTTTAATACTTAACAAAGACTTTACATGAAATCATGCAGTTTTCTCTAGTTTTGATTCTAGTTTTACACATGTGCAATCTGAAATCTTTGGCTAAGCATATCTGACCCGCAGAGGACAAGATATATGCAGGGTTTAAGTATAACACACTCTCATAAACTTTATGCACAGCTGTCTTTTCAGTGATATGTTCTTCTAAGGAAAAGGAAAAGATATTAGGTACTTGACTTTAGGCTTTTAAGAAAACAGTCAACTGAATATAAATCGTTTTCCATTCTTCTGACAAGTATTCCCCAATAAAAATCCATAATTTTAGCCACTTATTGATACAGAAAACACAGTTTCACAATGTCCTCAAACACAAGAAGACATATGCCATTTTCTTCTGAAGCTTCCACATTGTAAAAAACTGAAGCACATAGGTAATTTCTATGCACATGAAGATTTACAACAAATATGGTGGGGTTCTGCACTTGCAGGAGTGTGTTTGCTTTTAGGACCTCTCTTCTGTCCGTCAGTGTCCTTCATCATATTACAGTGTGCTTAAGGCTCCTTATCTGTAGGTGGAAGGCCCCCTGGGCATTCCTGACTGCAGCCCTGGGAGGCACGGATTTCCAGGTGGATAACCTGGCATTCCATGCCTCCTGGGCCCCAGTGGCCTTGTCACAGATATGGATGGTGGAGGAAGGTTTCCTCCTCGGCTCTGTGGGGTATAGTGGCCATTCAGAGCAGGGCCAGGATGCTGGAGTGGCTGAGAGGAGCTGGCTTCTTCTGGCTGGGCTGTCTTCTTTGATTCATTGTCACCCTGTCCTTTCTTGTTGTCTGAAATGTGTTTGGAGGACAGAATTAACAGACAAGCGTGCAAGCCAGAAGTTCCCTGACAGTGAAATCCTGCACCTGCCTGACCACCCCAGAGTGCAGTAGAGAGTTTGGGCCTCCCCAAAACCTGGCGTAATGCACCCTCATGATTTTTGTGCCATATTTTACATCCAGTTCTTTCTGCAAGGTCCCCATGGGGGCAGGTGGGGTCTTTGCTCAAGGTGCACTTAAACACGGCTCTTTCAAAGACAGTCATCTCCAACCTGGGTTTCCCTCCTAGGCTTGAGCCAGTTTAGTGGCTCTATGGCATGCATGCATGATGAGGGAGAGGAAACAGAGAGCAAAATCCCTCAGGACAGACTGAAATCTGCCTGCCCCAGCTAGGTTTTCTAACAAGTGTTGCTAACACAATGTGTTCTCACTATATCTTCTCCAGGTGAACCTGCCACAGAGGACAAATGCTTTCATGAGTAATTCTGGGTCAACAAAATGCAACAGAAGGGTAGAAGAATTAAACTTTGATAGGTTTGTGATAGATAAAAGGGACCACTGACATTTGGACCAGGCTTTAAGTGCTTTTTTTCAATGGGGCTGAGATCTTCAGTTCATTATAGTTGGGTTTTTCACTTTGGTGCTGCCAGGTATGGAATAATGTTACAATATTTCTTAATCCAAAGAAAGAAACGTGAACTGGAGATTAGGCTGATACTTGTGATTCAGTATTGCAAAGGTGTTTCAGGAGATTATGGCAAAGGAAGTAGTCAAAGCAGTGAGGAAGACTAGGATCACAGATACATGAATTCCTCCTCCTGAGATAATCAAACCAGTTCATACCTTTGTTTGAAGTGGATTCATCTTGCTTGTCTCCTTTAGACTTTGCCTGTGGCAGTTCTGTCTCAAATGGATTTTCCTCTTGTTCATTTGATTTTTGTGCCTTTTGTTTATTTCTTCTCTTATTTTCTTCTGCTTGCTAATGATAGGGAGAGACAAGGCATATTTCAGTGACACAAACAGTTTCTCTAATATTTAATAAAATGCAAAAAATCAATAATTCTCTATTCTTACACTTTGTAACTTCTTTTTAAGTTCCAGGTTAGCTTCCTTGTAGGATTTGGATGTTGCGTTGAGATAATAAATACTCAAGCTAAATTTAAAGAATAATAATTTCTTGTTAGATAATTATTTAAATACAAAGACTCAGAACATTCATATAGCAACAATTACAATTGTGATAATATAAGGTCTGTATCTTTTTCTCATTTATTGTGCCTTATCAGTACTAGTATTTTGACAATGAATGATGTATTTCTTTACGTTAAGAAGAAGGCATGCGAGTTACTGACTCACTCACAAAAATCTCTACTAACCTTATTTCATAAAATCTCCAAAACTGTGTCTCACATGCCTGTCCCTATAGAGTACAGTCTTTATCAATTAATGGCATCAAAGATCAGATTCACTGAAAGTTACTGAAAATAACTCTGCTCCAAGGTGTTCATGTTTCTATGGAACTTGCTAAGGATTTATGATGTGCTGTTCTACATACTGGACAAGCTGATCAATGTCCCAGCACTTCAGACTCCCTATGGACTTTTTGCATTTTAATAGCTTTGTAAATTTTGTGGCAAGAACAAAATTTTCTAAAAGTATAACAAAATCAAAAAGAAAGCCATTAACAAAAAAAGAGAGAACAATCTTTCTGCAAACGCACAGTAAGTACATTCAAATAAAAGGCTCGTGAGTTCTTCAAGTCATTCATCACTGGACAATCAGCACTGTATTTAATTAGATATTCAGGCAGTGAATACTCAGAGTGAAAGAAACTAAGAAGACCTTACAAAGAGCAAGCATTGAGTTAATAGTCTATACGTACACCATGAGCAATATAAAGGGCAGAATAAGTCCAGGGTTAGAGGCATAACCAAATACCTTCCCAAACCAGGAAGGGAAGTCGTGCTCCAGAGTTTCTGATATGACTTCAAACATTCTAGTCTTCCCACTATTAATCAGAAAAGTTGACAATGTATCACATACTAACATTATGGCAACTATGAGTATATAAACTAATCACATCACCTGAAACCTGGGAAAAGGACAATAAACTGTATGTTAAGATTATTTAAAACTTTACACTCTGAAAGTAATACTGTTGAAAGTAGCACTTCTGTATTCTAAGGGGGAAAGTAGACACCAAAATTCTTATTAAGTGCTGATAGATTTTGCTGGCGGCTACCAGCCAGCCTTTCCTCAGTAGATCAGTGTGTGAGTTGTGAACTCCATACTACCAACCAATGAGTGAAGTGCTATTTGTCCTTTATGAAGACATGGGGAAGAATTCAAATCCTGTTTTTGTATGGTTGACAAACAAAAAGTGGTCTGCTTGCAATTGTTTTTGGTTCAGCCCGATTGTCCTCTCTCTTGGTGTGTACCAATGCTATGCAAGTCAGTGGCTGTGCTTCAGGATATTTTTGTTATTGTTACAGCAATCTAATTACCTTCATATGTAATTGTTCCATGGCCAGCTTATCTAGAAAGTATTTTCTCCCTAGATTATTTTTCTTCAAAAGCGTATCAACAGATGTTCTGAAAGCCCTTTACTGTTTATTTTGCCTTTGTCTGTGCTTCAGGTTATAGAGTTTGATATTTTTAACCTGAACAAGACTGGCCAAATGGGTTTCTGTGTCTCAATTCTAATTAGTTGTTTTACTTGGTTGTAGGAATTGTCGCCAAATTGCTTCCTGATTGTCAAGTCATTGCAGTTTCCTGTCACTGCTTTTCAGTTCTCGTAGAGCATTTCTGACAAATGGGTCTTTTTCTTAACTCATTATCAATGTTTACACCCTTTCGGGTCATATAAAAGTGTTGCAGGTAGAATCCTTCAAACCTATTCTTTCTCTCTACTTTCCCTACCCACTCACAGTAGATGAGAAAATCCATTCTGTGCTCTCTTTATCTTCCCCCAGCATGCACAAAGCCTTTTCCATTGCAATACTGCTAATTCTGTCATGTCTTCCGTACTCGTGGCAGGTCTCTGTTGAGCTGCATATGTTGCTTTAATGAATGGACTAAAATTTAAAAAAAAATCCCAAACCAAATCTAAACCCCAAAAGACTCACAAGTTTCAAAATGGATGAGACACTGAATTACCAACAGGAAAATGTTTTCTTTTTTAAATGTACAGACATACACTACCAGTATTTATTCACTGGCTGCTCAACTGTGGCATTACCTATACCCAGGCTGAATGAACCTTCATCAGTTTCTCTGCATTAAAAGTTACATTGAAGGTTTCGCATTTTTCATGAAGAACAACATATCTCTGCACATGACAGAGAAAAAGTGGCAAGCATTGTCCTTTTCATTTTGAAAAGTAATCTCACCATTTCATTAACATCCAATTCAATAACTGCTGCTACTCCGATCTGACCTCAAGTATCTCCCTCAGTATTTTTTTGCTATGACTTAAATTTAAAAAATCTTAATTTGTATCTCATGCTTTGTTAAAATTTCTTCTCTAAATTCAAGCAATTTTCTGCCTCATCATAATTTTTGTCATGTCATGTGATTCTCTCTTTTAGATACCTCTGACTATTGCAATGACAATCTCTGTCGTTTTGCCTTTGGTCTGATTTAATGTGGTGAGACCTCTGCTCCTTTACAAAATGCACTAGGGATCATGCAGATGTCATTTTACTCACAACAGTAATGTATTATTTAAAACTTTCATTGTAAGCATAAAGTCTCTTTTACTATCCTCCTATTGTTGCTTTGTTAATATTGTGTTCAAAATCAGACTTAAAATTTTTTATTTCTTATCCTGTCTGTTGTCATGTGATACAACTCATTATAATCGTATGTCATGTTACCTGTCAGGTAAAGATGATGATAATGGTCCTAGACTTTCCAGGTAGGCACAGAAGGAGAAAGTGTTGCAAAATCTAAACTAGCTTGAATGCAAGGCATGTGTATTTAGGGCAGGACTAAGTGTTTAGAAAGGACCAATAAATATGGAGGTCTTGAAGACTTCAAAAACAAATTCAGCTTCACAGTTGTAGCACAGACACATGACATTCAGTAGTTGGAGAGAGTCATGGCATTCCAAGACTGAACCACAGCACACTTAGCACACCATCACACATTCTGATGTTCTGCAGACCATACAGACATTTCCTAAAAGCCATCCTAAAAGCAGCACAACAGGTCACTGCTCTACTCCTTAGGAATAATTTTTCTTTAGTGCAGCAGTAATGATAATATTTTTACATTAAAATTAATGAAAAGAAGAGATTTTCTGTTCTACACCTCAGATAAAAATTTCTAAATAATTACTCAGTTTTTCAGGATTCCAGCCTCAGGAGTAGTCCACAATGAGAAATATGTCTCAATTAAACACTCAGACTATCAGGTGCTAATGCTTATTATAGAGGCACTTTTCATTACTGCATCATTCCCTGTGATGTGGTGAAGAGGTTCATTACATTGATTGCAAAAAATGGAGGTAAAATGCAAAGAACCTGAAAGGACCACAGTCAAAAGATGGTGGGATGGACACAATGGTGTAGACAGCAGGCAGTGTGGAGAGAAAGAGGATAAAAAGCAGCATGGCCATGTAGAAGTTATTTGATCTGGAAGCCTTGAAGACCCTTTCTTGAGGGACATTGCAGCACATCACTGCCCAACACTGCAGGTACATTGATGTGTGGAGGCGGAACACATTGATTGCTGGGAGACATGGAGCATAAAAAGATCCCATCCTAGAAGAGAAGCAAATTAAAAAAATAACCATTTTGTTATAGGCCTTCTGTCTTCCTGGGTATGCCACCATTCCCTCTGTCAATGTGCTTTACAACCATACACACAGTGAACTCAGAAATTCATAAAATCAACTTTACTTTTTTTTTCAATCATTCTTTTCTCTTTGCTCCTTTTGAAGAACTGAAGGTGCATGGAGAGAATTCTCTGTATGAATTTTTTGTTTCAAAATCCTCTTTCTCTGAGAATTAAATGATCACTTGATGAAATGTTATTTGCTCTTAATTTGTCCAGGTAGAATCTTGCTTATGTTGCATAAGAAAGGATAGCCCTAAAACTAGGTATTACCTACTCCTACAACTAGGTAAAAACCAAATAATTTAGTTTATACTTTAGTATTTTTATTAATATACTAGCACCTATTTAGGAAGGATATCTTTGCTTAATTGATATTTATTTTAACTTCTGTTGCCATGGGCATTTAGTGCTTCATGCCAACAATCTGTTTATTGATTCTGTTAAATAAGGGTTTTTTCTTATTATATATGGTTGCATGGTTATGACACTGAAATAGTTGGCACCATTTTCTTTCTATCACACCTGGTTCCTTGTGTCATGCTGACTGAAGAGCAGCTACACTTATTTTCCTGGATAAATGGTACAGAATATAAGAGATTGGGAATCTGCTTCTTCCTTAATCCTTGCCCATGTCATCAGGTGATAAGGTGATCAAGCTAAGCTGCTTTGCCCCTGAATGCCTCAGACTTTCTGTTTAAAAACGGAAAATATATTTACATTGTGTTTGGAAAGATCTTCTGAGTACAGAAAAATGACAGGCTTTATTACACTAACGTATCTTCTTCCTCTTTTCACATATCTTCAATGAAAAGATAAACAGCTTTACAGAAGTGAGGACTTTCATCAAACAAAAAGCCTCATCAGCAAAGTCATATTAAATGTAAAAAATTAGGCCTTAGCAAAAACTAAGTCAACAGTGCTTGCAAAGAACAGCTTCTGAGGAAGACTGAGCATCTTGCATGAAGGCTCTACATGCTGGCATTCTTTACCAGTCATGTAAAGTCCAGAAACGGAATGAAAACCTAGACTTTTTCTCCTCTAGGTCTAAGGACTAATGCTGCAGCAATATCAGTGTTTACACATTCATGTGGCTGCACAGATAAGTATAAATACATTTGCTTTAAGACCTTTTTTCACAGGAAGTATGGGAAAGAGTGGTAAGGTAAGTTGAAAGGCTAAATTGCAAAGCAAAACACTACAGCAAGGAGTCAGTTTGCAAAAGCATAAGATGAATCTATGCAGCTTTTTACTGGTTGGTCTTACTAATTCAGTGCAAAATCCTGACATATCTGGTCCAAAATTCTTAGCCCAGAACTAGTTTAGAAATATTCCCACTGATTGTGCTGTACCAGAGGTTGGCATATGTTGCATTAGATGCACCAATTAAAGAAATGGGACGTGATTAGGATTTTAGAAGGATCCTTCACAGATGGAGATAAATCCTGCTATCCTGCAGATACAACATGCTTTGCCACACCTACCAGATCATGCCTTGGTTAAAGATCAGTCCCAGCACATTTCCACTTATATCAAACTCAGAATATGATGGCTGAAAGAAATGATACAGACGTTTTCATTAGGTTTGCACAAAGGGTTTTAAGATGTCTTACAGTAGATTAAAACTCTCACTTGCAAGAGCAGCAGCACATTGGAATAATGTTGCAAGGCTTCTTGTTGTATCTTATTGGTGAATCATGACATAAATAATATAATTCAAGGCCACAAGGTAGTCTTTAATAGAGTTTGCAGTATTTTACTGAAAATCTTTTTGATATTCGTTCAGAGGAAGGTGCTAATGGATAATCAAAAATTATCCTGGGTACTGTGTAAATTTTAAAGCAACAATTCAGATAATTTCCAATGTAGTGGCTACTGGTCGCCAAAATAATGTGTCCTCCAGTGTAGTACCAGCAGTGAGACTTAATGTGATGAATGTGGTTTAATTGATTTAATACCTGATTGAACTGTAGCACTATTTTTCATACCTTTTTCGTATTTCAGCAGTTGCACTTCTAAAGAATTGCTTTTAACATTGATAGATGTTGTCGATCATCACTTTCCTTGTTTAATATGAGTATCTTATTTCTAATTTGGGTGTGTTTGATTCTAAATTTTACTTTAAGATTCAGCCATGGAGTCTCATTATTGCTTTGTCTGCTGAAGAATTCCTGTATCATACGTATTTATTTCTAGTGTAGACAAATAAATGCCACAAAAAATTAGTCTTGTACTTGTGAAATATTAATTTGACCCTTCATTCTGGTTTTTCAAATCTTTAGTCACTTCCCCATCTCTTCTTTTACCCTAATTATTGATTTCTAATTTATGAACATTTCCATCTGAAAACACTGAATACACTGAATTTAAGCAACAATTGAAAGGCAACCATACTTATTCATTTGTGTGCATATGCACAGAACAAAACTTTCTGCTAAGAAATTGTGGCTGTAAACTTTTTGTTTACACCTAAATGTCTGTTTCAAACATATTATTTATACATGTATAAATATTATTTATGCAAGTTACACCATAACTTGTGGTTTGCATGGTTCACCATACTAATGGACAAAAAGACCATAATAACACATGTCTTCCAGATATTAATTATATCAATAACTGATAGAGGGCGTAAGGGGCATGAGATGCAAAAATAACTATTCCCTTATTGCTGAAACAAGACAAAGTCATTCTATTGCAATCTTCAATTAAAGTCACAATTTTGACTTGTACTGTGGTATGTCAGAATATTTGAAGTCCCTGCAGTCTTTCTGTGTAGTTTTGTGTATATACACATATATATATATACCTATGTTTACAGTGAACTGATACATTTATGTTGCATGTATTTATGAATCTGCTTCCACAAGAGGAAAGATTAAATAGATCACTAGTATTCAACTTGAAACGCAGTTGACTAAGGAGATCTGCATGTGATAGGATATTAAAAGCACAATCGAGAGATTAATAGGATCATACAAAATCAAATAATGTACGACTGCATTTCATAACATAAGTGCTAGCATTAACAGATTAAATAATTTGAAATATAATTTTTAAAAAAATAAAAGGAAGGTCTTCCCACACAATATGTAAGTAAATTTCTGGAATTCTTCACCAAAGGACATTTTGATTGTCAAAAATATTTTTGTTACAGAAAAGTCTGAAAATCAATGAATGTAGATCCATTGCCACTAACTACAGAGACAGAAGTATAGCTACTTCCTAAGAAAGATTTTAAGATGAGATATTTCCAGCAATTCAGTGATTTCCAGTATCAGCTTCCACTTCCAGCTGTTGTTTCAGGCACCTTACAGGATGTGAGGACCATAATGGACCAGACCATTACAGACATTCCTATATACTGCCAAATAAAAATGTAAATTATAAACAGGTTTCAGGATCCCCTACAAGCAGATGTGTTGCTGGCAGTTTTTCTGCTTGTGTTATATTCAAACTCCCCCATTTGTTATCAGTTATCACCTGTTTGACCACAGCCTGATTGGCTGGTAGTCTTTATCTCCAGCCCTACACCAGTCCTGTTTGAGGCAGAATGTAAAATCTTGAAATAACGCTGAAATTTCATAGGAGCCAGCAAATTACAAGGAGATTGCTGTACCAGAAACCTGAGGGTTTTAATAGAAAACACCAACATTTTCTCTTCCTTTGGAAAATGGTCATTTCCCAAGATGCAGTTTTTAGTAACTCAAGAAATTTTTACTTGTATGTGTCCTGGCTTAACCAAAAAAGGATGTATTCTATCACCACCCACATAATTCCCTGATAAGCTGGGTCGTTACTGTTAGGTGCTTACACACCTGGTCCCTGAGGAGAGGCAGATCATGTGAGGTGGGGTAGGGTTTCTTATCTCAACTGTGATAACTTCCCCAGGAAGCAACAAGCGCCACCCATCCTGAGTGGATTATCCCTTCCATTGTGGAAATCCCTGCCCCCAGGGGAGGTACCACCTAAGAAACACCACATAAAAACAGGCTTGGGGATTGAGAGAGATCACCACTGGACAACCAGAGGATGGGACCTTCACCACTGGACACCCAGACCACCGGATACTCAGTGGACCAGTCCTTTCTACAGGACTACCGCTTTCCACACCACAGGATACCTAGAGGACCAGGCCTTTCTGTGGGACTACTGCTTTCAACAGCACTCTAACCATTGGACACCCAGACCACTGGATACCCGGACGACCAGACCTTCACCACTGCACACCCAGACCACTGGACACCCAGTTCCAGACCTTCAACAGGACTGCAACCACTGCCAGGTTGTACTGTAACTCTGTTGGTTTAAGCCCGTGTTTTCTGTATTACTGCATTTAATTATAACCTTTCTATTAAAATTGTAACACTGACCTAAAATCTCTTTCAAGGTATTTGTGTGGGGTTAATTTCCCCTGCTGGTTTACAGTCAAACCAACACGGTATGAAGGTAAAATTTTGAGGAAAGAAGGTGTAACAGCTACAGTGATGCTTACGCAGAAGTATCCATGATAGCCTTAAATTACTTAGCTCTTTTTTGTACTTCTCACTAAGTACAAAAGAGGCTTCAGTAGCTTCACAAGCTTTGACAATACCATGAGTACTACTTAAGAAATGAAAAACAGCATCAGATCTTACAGCATAAGTAGCTAGCAAGTTTAACCTGCATCAGGTTAGTGAGAGTGTGAAAGTCTCAATTCCTGAGTAAAGAGTTCTATGCCTGCTTACATTATGGGCCTTACTAACTTTACATCAGATAAACTAATTCTAAGGAAATATATATATAACATAATACTTCTAGATCTGGATCTTTCGTATTATTCTCCACAAGAACTGTGTGCTAGAAGACCCTATCCAATCAATGAGATTGTATTCTGTGGATGAGAGAATGAGTGTTCAAATTGTAAATGCGTGAAAAACGTGTACCCAGGGTTCTTACACAAGTAAACTAAAGAATTCCTAAAGTTACCATAGTCTAAAGAAGAAGAAAAGTATTCAGGCATAAGCAAATTCTGAGAAAAACTAACACAGGGATTTTGAAGATGATGTCTAACAAACTGTTAACTCTGTAAGATTGAAAGGAAAATGAAATTTGTTACTTAATTGTGAAGTGATAGATAAAAAAGACATTTAAAATCAGATACTTACAAATCCATACTCCAAGTCCCAGCACCAGCAGTAATTGAAAAACCTGACAAAGACGGCTCTCAAAAAATCGCCAATTAGAATTGTGATGTATGTAGTCATTGTGTCAGAGACTGTCAGGCGCACAAATTCCTGTTAGAGCAATATTCTCTTTTAAGTATATATTTAAGCAACTAATACTTACAATAATAGTGAAATACTGTACTAGATCTGTAATTGTGCTTGTCCTGCTTCAACATAGAAAGAACTCTTATCCTCCTCTGCATTCACGGATTCTGTAACATGCCAGAACTACTGTCCCTCATTTCCTAGAGGTATCCTTCGCTCTAATTTGTGCTCATATTATTGGATGAGACTTCCAGAGTATGATTAAACTGGGAAAGGCTTCCAGCCAAGATTGCTGCTATAACAGAAATCTGAGCTGATATCTTAAACTGTTTTTGATTCCTTTGACTCTGAGAAATTATTAAAAAAAAAAAAAGCAGTGAATGGCTACTTTCTCAAGGATTTCCAATGTTCAGAGGATATAGAGAGGAAAGAAGAAAATCCTAATGCAAATCCTCATTCCTCCACTTTTATTTTAGAATATTTCACTAAAACCTCCTCTAACAGGCCTTACCCCAATAGTCCAGAAAGCTATTACTCTCTCTGATCTGAAATTAGGGTAAAATTAGTTCAGTGATGAGTTCTTGGTGTTCTTAGCTTATTATTCAGCATCAGTGAAAAGAAGAGAGGGGATGATTTTTCTGCCTATATGGTCCCTGCTTGTGATTTATTCATTCAGGAGGACAGATTGTCAGTGATGGACCAACAGCAATATTGAATTTGTTGTTGTGGACCTGTCAGCAACAATGAAGTATCATCAAATAGAGGCAAAGGGGTATGTTAGAAAATTGTTTGGAAAACACATTTTATACTAATGGTTCAATAAGAACAAAAGTTCAACTGAATCAAACAAAATATTTGAGAAGATTTGCCACTAAACCTCTATTGTTCTTTTGCATTATGTTGCTTGGCTAAAGACAGAGATGCCTTCTCAAAAGCATACCGCTGTAAAAGCTGTCTTACACACATGTCCTTGTTGACCCACTCCTTTTTTTTCCAGATTGCTAGACAAGTTTTGCAAGGCAAAGATGATATCAGGAAGTGGAAGATAAATAAGGAGGATAGTGAAAAGGAGGAGAAAAAAGAAATGCTTTCAATGCTGTCGACTGACAGGAGAAAGAATTTCCTGTTAGAGAGGGGTCAAAGAAAATAAAATGACTTTTTTTAAAACTCCTTAACTCAAGGTAAGGTTCCACTACGCTTCTCCTCACATTTTCCTATCTACATGACACTTGTTAGCAGAAATAGAGGATTTTGATATCATATCCTGTAACGGACTATGACCTCTTTTCAAATATGAGCTCAAAGCAGCTACATTACCTGTCCCACCATTGTTTCCCAGCATGGCCCTCTGGGGACATCGGCAGGGTCCACCTGTATTGGAGGAGCAGTCGAATTTTCTGGAATGGTACCATTGTACAAACTGGCTTCCCATATTGTCATGTTATATTTGACTATCTTTTCTTCTTCCAACTAAGTAAAGAAATAAATTGGGGGAAAAAACCCAACATGAGCTTGTTACCCAATCTCTAGCTGTTCTATTCCAACATTCCAATTGCTAGCTCAGGCATGGATGTAATTTACAGCACAGAAAGAAAAAAGTGTCCTTCCCCGACATGTCTGTGACTGGCTGGCGGTCTTCAACCTTGCCCAACTACATGACAAACACAGCGAAGGGAAATAAATATCTTGCCTTGAGGTTTATTTCATCCATTAGGGCGATAATGAAAGTGTAGAGATTGCCAAGAAAAAGAGCAAAGATTCGTCCCAGCTGCCATCTTAGAGCTATCCGAGGGTGGTAATTTTCCAGAGAACTGATTACATCAAATAAAGTTGGACAGAACATTCCTAAAAGTGACATAACCATGTTCACCTGAGGAGGGGAAAAAAAAGTTTACAGTGAAATATTAGAAACAAATTCTTCAATTATTATTGGTTTGGGTGAAAATTATATTTCCATTACTACTTTTTATTTGGTTTTTGATTTAATAAAAACCAAAATCCACTCTGAGTATCACAAGTTGTTTTCACAAATGAAGAAAGGGTTGAAGACAGTTGCAGCCTACTGCAGGTGGAAATACGAATTTTTTTCATTTTCCATTTCACATCAGCCTCCAAAATATCCAATTGTTAATTATTCTGACTAGAACCTACAACTTAACAAAAATATTAGTATCACAGAACTTAGGAACTATTGCTATTATTACTTAGCAACTTAATTATTACTTACTAACTAGCAACTAGTACTGATTTATGCTATCATTTCTACCACATCTTTCCCAAAGACACATAGATATTCTATAAAAAGCATTCCTACAAAAATACTGCACTAAATTCAATTTATCTAAGATCTCACCCAAAGTTAATTCTAGGTGTCACAGAATCATGGAATCACAAAGAATCGCAAGTTGGAACGGACCCATGAGTCTTGTCAAGTCCAGCTCCCTGCTCCCCACAGGACTACCAAAAAGTAAGTCGGATAAATAAGAGTGTCATTCAGACATTCTTTCGGCTCTGACAGACTTGGTGCTGGGACCTGGTCACCTGTCAGTGAACAACCTTTGCCTGTGTCCCATCTGAATTCCTTCTCATGCGACTTCATTTGCTTTCCTTGTGTCCTCTTGCTGGCCCCAGAGAGAGATCAGCATCTCCCCCTTCACTGTTCCCTTTGAAGGGGTCAGATCTCAGCCTTCTCTTCTCTTCTCTGAGGTGACCTCAGCTGCTCCTCTTAAGTCTGGCCCTCAAGGCCTTTCACCATCTTAATACCTCTTCTCTGGACATGCTCAAATAGTTTGATGATATTGTGGTGCCCAAAACTGCACACAGGACTCGAGGTAAGAACACACCAGCACGGAGCAGAGCGAGACAAACCCCTCCCTTGCCCAGCTGGTGATGCTGTGCCTGATGCACCCCAGAACCCACGGTTGGCTCTTGTGGCTGCAAGGGCACTGCTGACTCATATTCAACTTTCCGTCGACCAGGACCCCCAAGTCCCTGCAGCTTCTTTCCTGGCTCTCATCCCCACATATGTATGTATACCCAGGATTACCCCACCCCATGTGCAGAATCCAGCACTTACACTTGTTAAATTTCATATGGTTGGTGATTGCCCAGCTGTCTATCTTACTTCTTATATCCTCTCTGTATAAGAAAATTCAAATTAATCCTGCTTCTCTCTGCCTGATTTTCTTAGAAAACTCTTATAAGATTAACTCGTCATCTTTGCAGTATGGAAATGCAACAATTTTACTGGAAAAACAAACAAAAAAACCCCCAAAGAATGCAAAGAAACAAAAAACCCCAAACCCCAGATAACTAGATTTTACAAAAAACTTAAAATACAGCATAGCTTACAAATGCTACAGCCAAGTGAGTCATTCCAATAATATAACATTCCTAAGTTATTGCTGAAAGTTATTTCAAGTCTACTTGAACCTTTTGGTTATAATTCATTTTGTCAGCCAAAAATTAAAAGAATTGAAAAAGTTTAAGATTGCAGTAATTCACTGTCAATTTAAAATAACACCGTATTACAAAAAATGTGTCTTTAAGGATCTAAAAAAAAGGGATGAGAATGACCAAGAAACATTTCCTCAGTCTAAGCCATAAAGGCTATTCAAAAACACAAAGATGTTTGTTCAAGATGAATCATATTAGACAAACTAAGAAAAATTAGTTGATTTATTCACCAGAAAATTATTTGCTCACAGATCTGTGATCTTCTAATTTCCCTGAAACCACTTTGCTATAATAAATATAAATTTTTAAAAATTTCCAACTTCCTTTTACCCAAACAGCTAGGACTGCTCTTGCTTCCATGAAGTAGTGCAGCAGCAGAAAGGCACTATACCAATGAAAAAATTCAGTTACAAATGTGAACGTTCCCACTCCTAAAATTTACATCCAGTCAACTGATGTTCTTAATACAAAGAATTAAATGGTTTTCTTTTTGTTGTTTTATATTCTTGGGTTTTAATATGTTCCAGAGCTAATAAATGAGGCGGTTTTTTTCGCTTGTAGGCAATCGGTAGTGTATTCTGTGCATGGCTTGTGGCACCCCATAAGAAGTAAATAGGTTTTTTATTAATGATTACGTGAAACCACTGAAAAAACTGTTTCTTATGTATTCAGATAGTGTTATTTGTAACTGGGATTAGGTTGTTAAAGCTACAAGTAACTGGTACCTTACAACACTCAAAAGAGGAACAACCAACCAAAAACCTATAGATATAATTTCTTGCAGCACTTGCATTTATAACTTAAAAAGGCAGAATTTATATTTGAACATTTTGTTATCTTTGACCTTATTATATTAACAGCTCTGTTAGGCTTCGTATATTAGTGCTTTAAATAAATTTCGTCTTATGAGAATTGTTGATATTCCTTTATTTTGGTATTTATGGTAGGTGATGAGGTTTTGGTAATAAAAATTTTGGTTAATTTCTCTTTATACTGAAATGTGCAAACTTTTTGATCTTAAATCCTTTAAAATATCTAACATAGTTTAAAACGCATTGTCTCAGTCACCATCAAACCGAAGCATTTTTGCTCAGTATGCCCCGAAATGGCAAACCCACAAGAGTAAACTACGGTCAACATGACCAACTATGAATTCATGAAATTCAAACTTATTTTAACTGGCTGTATATCCTGTTTATCAATAGAAATATTTAGTCCTAGTGTAGTACTGCTGAATCTTAAATCAGAATCCTAACTGACCCCGGTGTCTCACATTGTCCTGAAGCAACTAGTTCCAGAGGCAGACGTGTGCATAAGAGGAGATGTTCTGGGTCACATCAAAGATTGGCTGAGCTCAACAGGTCCCCAGGGATGAGCAATAACAGGGCAAACATTTATTAACAAGTCATAGACTACAACGATATGAAATCCGGGTACTTGTTCAATCAGGTCTGTTCATTATGTAGTTAATAACACCCAGAGGATTTCTCTTTCATGCCTTAGATAAATCTTTCAGACAAAAACAGGTTTTGGCACCCATGGAACTGGTATCCACTATCTACCATTCTTTCCCTTTTGCTTTTTCCGAACCTGGCTTCTACGCAATGCATTTGATATCCCTTAGTTCTCGTCCTGTAAGACACAATAAATAGGCAATTTGCAATAAAAAGTGTGTCCTTTGGGCAACATAGTATCTCCTGACTTTATTGAAGGTTTCCTTGTTGATGCATGGGAGAGGCAGGACAAGTCACTGCATTTTTTTCTCTTGAACATTCATTTTCTGTATTTTCATTATGTTCTGGTTTTTTTACCACTTATCTGAAGCATGTATGTTTTTTCTCGTTTACTTTCTGCCTGCATTTTTCCATGTTTTGACTGTTCATGTTTCCCATCTCAAGAGCACTTTTAATTTTGCAGAATAGATGTTATTAAGAGGTGAAATGAGGCACAGAAATTTGTAAAGTTGAAAAGTGAGAAATTATTACAAAAAAACCCACAATATTTTAATGAGACAAAATGCAGCACATTGAGTTTTCAAAATCCAGAAACTGTGATGGAATTCTAAATTTCAAAAGCATAAGCTTTTCTCATATAGTTTCATAGATGTATTATCATTATACTTTTTGGTTTCTTGTAAAGGGTTTTACTGAATAAAGAAATCATCCATTGAATTGCCAATTGAATTTTACCCGCTGTAATCTAGTTCAATTACAGAAAGGAGTCAGTTTATATTCTGGGCTTTTTGTCAACTTGAAGCTCAGGTCCAGATGTTCTTCCTCTCATGTTATCAGTGACAGTTGCACTTCTCTGTGTGACTTCAAACATGTCGAATGATATGATGTGGAAGAGAGACAACATGCCAGCAGCATATGGGTTAGAGTTATGGTTGATAACCAATGTGGTCACTATCCACTGAGTAAATCTCAGAAGTCCTCTCTGTCCCTCTGAGGTAGAATTTTCCCTGAGCAAGGAACAGCAACCAAGACGCACTCACTGATTATTAAAACTGTGGTTTAAACCACACTTTTTCTCTCTTTGACATTAATTACTCTGGGTATCAAATCCTTGTGTTACACTCTGAAAGCTAGAAATTTACTGCTTACAAGAGTTTCTTCAGCAGCTCTGAATGTGGTAAGAAATCCTGTCACTATTTAAATCACATCTAAACACTAGCATTCCAAGCATACTAAACTGTGCCTACACAACATTAAATATTGAACACTGACTGCTTTTGGTTAAATTATAACTTCAATAAGAGTAAGTAGTCAAATTGAAATACATCGTATCTTCCACTAACAGTGATTGCTGTAGTCACAGACTTGTCTAGCATCTGCTGCAGAAAAGTCTAGAAAAGATCTATTTTTCTAGTAAATAATTTCAATTTTAAAATAAATTAGGTTTAGAAATTATATTTCATAAAAACAAAAGCTACCTGATTATTTCTGGAATTAAATAGATCATTGACAGCACAGCACAAGTTCAGAAGAGGTGTGGTCCATTTCTACTTCTAGGAACAATAAATAGCGGGATATTTTTGATTCTGATTCAGAGAAATCAGTCTGTCTCTTCATATGTTTTCTCTGGTTTTATATGACTTTATTTTTAAAAAGTATATTTGAGAAAAAATATACTTGGTATATCTCTTGGTACCAGAGAGATACTAATACTACCTATTAGCTCTGCAAACCATCTTCTATCAAATGAGAAAAGTCAGTTCTGTTCAGCAATTTTAATCTAATTTCAGAGCACTTTGCAAAGGCAATCAGTGGCATTATTCTCCTCTTTACCAAAATTTCCACAGTCATGGGAAAATCGGCACACAGAACAGAATCATCATTCATTCATGACCAACCACCAGGCCACTGCCATGTAAGGCAAAGAATGCAAACACTGATGAAATCCACCCACAGTCCCAGTCTGCCTGTTTCCACTAATTTCCTCCTCTCCATGACACACTAGGCAATTGTATCCGAACTGTGTTCTGACAGAACTAAGTACTGCTAGCATGGCGAGGGAGATAAAAAATTTACAAGATTATGAGAGAGAAGGAGAGTCAGAGAGAAAAAGGTCTTTGCCACAAAGTCACCAGCAGCACTTTATTATGCTGTGAGCCTCAGGAAGAGAATGCAAAAAATATATTTACCACGGATTGCTCCATGGATGCCATAATTTCATGGAAACAGTGTTGAATCCCTTAATGAATCTAGTGTGATGAAATTTTCTACAAAAGCATCTTAATATTTTTAGAAAGAATGTCAATTTTTACATACTTCTGCTTGCTTTGTATGTAAGAGCTGCACTTTCATTTACTCTAAGCTTTAATTGTTGATGGGATTTTTTTCTGATCAAAATCTCAATTCATGTATTAATGATGCAAACATAAGAAAATTTGCTCTATAAAATAAGAAAAATGTGTAACTATTACACAGAAGACAAATATATTTATGTAACTAAATATTAATATTCAATCGAGGGCAATGTTTTGTACTGATAAATATGTTAATGACCTGTCAATAGGAAAAATTCTTTAGCCACATAATGTCGGTGTTGCTTTATCCACTCTCCTTTAGAGACACACCTGCTCCATATCTTAGTTTTGTCTCCTTAGCAGTATTTTTTTATTATAGAAACAAGAGTAAAACAATGAACTTAAAAACAAATGTTACCTACTTTCCAGATCACAGCATAAGCTAGTACAACAGCTTTCAATAGCACAGTTCTTGTTAGTACAAGTCTGCTACCACACCTTTCAGCTGATGGAAAGCTGAATTCCTCCTGAACTTTTTCTCTGCTAACCTCTTGTCTCAGAGCTTGTGTTGCTTTAAATCAAGAAATATTGTATATAATTTTTCTTTCCCATCAAACTAAAATGTAATAACAAGTACCTTAATCCACTCCCAACAACCCTATTTCTCTGGATTCCAGAAGTGGATTACTTGATATTTTAACATTACCTTCTCAGTCAGGCTTTGGTGTTGAATATCCTGGATTTCTTCTCCTCAATGCTTCATTGCCCATCTCATCAGCTTTGTGAACTCACAAATTTTGGGTTCTTTTTGCCTTACCTTAAATCAGGTATGTACTTTACACTCCAGCTTAGAAGATAAGCTTAAAATAACAAACTAGTTTCACATCATACATTATAGCATTTTTGCTAAGAAAGCAAAACCTCTCCAGATTTTCATATGGCACACTGACTGCAGGTGTATACTGCACACTGTCATAGCAAACACAGTTGTCATCATCACTATACACCTCTATCAGGCAGGCTGCACCTGCTCTTGAGGAAAGCATTAGGCACAGATTAGGCACAAAAAGAGTGGCATAGAACTCTTGGACAGGGCAAGTGGAACCGGAAGGCATGAGTTTCAACCAGTTGCTACACTGCAGAGTTGTATTCATGAGGTCCCAAACAACTTTCTCTGTGTCCACAGACCAACCACTTTGCTTGGGCCAGTCTCCAGAGAAAAGCAACAAGCAAGTGGGTTCATTGAAGAGATCTCATGAATTCACAGCGTGTCTGGAAAACAATCTTAAGAGCACAGAGGCGAAAATGTAAAGGCCTCAAATGGAAGCTAAAGGGATATCTGAAAGCAGCAAAGAAGAAATTTGATGAAGTAGGAAGCAGAGAGACAAAAGCAATTCTTTTGTTAGACATTTACCACCAACACTCAGAGTATTTAAGCTACCAGGAAAAAAAGCGCAACATGCAAAGCAGAGGAACATTGTTTCAAACCACATCTATTATAGAAATGCGCTAGCACGAACTTCATTTCTTTCCCACCACCCGTAGTTCTCCAGACCTTCCAAGGCAAATTTCTGGGATCTTCTGACAACAAAAAAGATGAGATAGCCACTTCCAGCAAGTGTGCATAGGGCTAAGAAGTTAGCAAGAACCCTTAGGAATCTAGTCAAATGGATATTTTCCTCTTTTCGGCTCTCCTGCTCCTCCACGATTGCTTCCTGCACTTGTTAGAAAGAAAAGAATATTATGAATACTTTATTGGTCAAATCCCCACATTGCTTCCTCAATTGTTAGAAGTCAGTTAGATAAATTAAAAAGATGCAAATGCACATCTGGGCATCATGTTTTGAGATGAATGTATATTATCTCATAAAATCTTGTTTAGGTCCCAACAGATCCTCCCCAAGGTTTCCTTTGGCTTTGTTGAGTGTGTCCCCAATGAGTCTGGTTACACTTGTACTCACTCATGTGTCAAAAAGAAACTAGCACGTTCTTTCAGCGGGAAAGGTGATATGAGGCTGAGTGACACAGCCAGGTAAATGTGTGATTTTCTGCCAGAAAAGGAAACGTCGCACTTTAAAAATGTGCATTTGTGAGAAAAGAGGAAAAAGTTTTATTCTGAAGGTCAGCAGCTCAGAAGGAATGAAAAGCCAGTCCAGATGTAGGAATCCCCAAAAAATCGGACAGTGCAGAGCTTCACACTACAGAACGAAACGTTTGCCCCATATTTACCCTTTGTCATGAATGATAAATATTAAGACTCAGAGGCAACTATAATCTCCAGTTTCTACTTTTGCCAGCTGAAAAAACTTTTGCTCTGGAGTGTCCTCATAAAAGGAAGTTTGGTTACGGCTTCTGACTTTGGTATAGAGATGAATGGAGAAGCTGAACTGCATTGTAATAATTGCCTTGTATGGCTCTGCTCATTCTATTGCATGTGTTTGTCACACAAATGAAAGAAGATTGCAACAGCTTTTGAACAAAACTTCCGTGATCTCACTCAAGCCAAGACTTCACCCTTTCTCTCTGAGGTTCCTAGCTTGTTTGCAAGAAGCACGGTAAAGCTTCATGGGTTTATTTCTCAAAATTAAGCCTTTGTTTCAACTGATTTGTATTGTTCCGCAAATAGCTTTCAGCATCTGATCTCAGTAGGCAGGCAGGGAAAGCTCACACAGATTCAGTGCTTTTGGTCAGTATTTCTTCAGCATTTGCTTTCTTGGAATATTTTCTTGATGACTTACACTAGAGTGCAGTTATCTGTTAGGCCTGCAATTGAGAAGGCGAACAGGGTGAGGTGGTATGTTGGCTGGATCACTACTGCAGACAGGAAAGGCGCAATTGAGTAGTGCAGCTAGTGCTTAGTCCTCCAGCACCCACGATGTACGTTGTCAATGCGACTGCAAGCCTAGCATCTTCTTAATTGTCTCACAACACTTTGCCACTGTATTCCCTGGATGTTATTACATTGAAAATTAAATTTTCCTTTACATGCTACACTGATGTGTCCCAGCCACCCTAGTGCAGAAACACATTCTTTAACACTGAACACATAGAATACATCCCCTCCACTGTTTTCTCAGAGGTGCGTCTTACATCTTGTCCCAGGTGCCTTACACAATGACTCTTGAAATCAATATACCCTATACACTGGAAAGAGTGTATTGTCTTGCCAATTGAGCTATATTTCATAATTAATTTGAAAATAATAACATTATATTATGCCAGGAAAGTGACCTTCTTTTCCTACTGAAAAGCAAGCATAAACTCAAAATTCTGAGGCTATTTCTTCTGACATGATAAATAGCCCTTTATAGATTATTCTATTACTTTTTCTTATGATATCTCTTCTCTGTAAATAGAGGTGTTGATAATGTGAGCTTGGCAAAATGGGGGAAACATTTTTTGAAAAGTTTTTCAGAAAAGAGCGATAGAAACTGAAAGCCATCAGATGAGAAAAAGGCAAATATGATTTTTATAGTAGAATCTGTTTTCTAAAACTAGTACTGTCAGCAAAGAGGACATAAAAGTTGCTAAAGCTATTTCTTCCACAATTAAAAAGAAAAATAATCAGATGGCAAGACAAAAAGACCCAGAAGGGTGTACAGATGCCAATTTGAGCATAAGTTTCTAGGCCCCAGCACAGCTAACTCTTGAACTTATTTCCATCTGATTCACACCAGTGTGAAAGACAAATCTTGTCACCTCTCCTTAGTGAGCTCTGTTTTACCTTAAAGCTTGTTGTGATGGAGGCAAATTTATTATCTGCCGTCTCAGGATTGCCAATCAGGTAGTCCCAGCTTGTGAACATTTTCCAGCTGAAATTAAAACTAGTGTCATCCCCACCACCTTCATCATTTGCATTCTTCGCCATTCTACAAAAGCCAGAAAGACACAGGAAGACCTTGTTAGCCCTGGTTCTGCTTTGTGAGCATGTTTTTTCAAATGTTCCTAAGTTCTAACTTTTTTCTGGAAAAAACCCAATGTAACGCTTTCTGTTAGTTGTGTCATACTAAATCCTTTTTCTGAAACAAGAGCAAAAGATGGATATTCTCATATTTAGACAATTTATGAGTTCACAACACACATTTTGATGGGAAAGAATGAATGTATTTCATTAACACCCCAGAGAAACTCCTCTGGATAAGAAGCTCAAAAGAAAAACAATATTGAGAAGACCTCTTAAATAGAAAGGTTCAGAGCATCCTGAACTGGAAGAGACTTTATTAGAGAGTTCACAAAGAGAAGAAGAAAAATTCTAACATATAAAATATTCTTAAACAACAATAAAATAAATAAATAAATAAATGTAACAAACAAAAAGCAATATAACAAAAATATAATAAATATTCTAAAATAATAAGAAAGAAGAAAACCTGGTTATTACATTTAAAATATCACTCATACAGTTTTCTATTTTACCTATCATCTCCTATGCACATACAAAAAATATTTATAGCAGGATCCAGAAATATCAGGTTATTTCTTGAGAGAAAGGTTTCTTCAGATTAGACTTAATCTTGTCTACAAAATTCTATATTTCAAAAGATTTTTATTCATGTAATAACAGTGGTATTGCTTCCACACACTTTGTCACCTAATTCAAATCATTAAGCAGAAGAATAGAGCGTATTGATACAGTACAAATCATTTAGTCTTCAGCATTTCAGGTCAGCAAAAGGCAATGCCTATTTTAAATCTCAATAATGCAGCAGAGTTATGTTATTAATATTAATGCAATCTACAGAGTACATTTTTAATAGTCCAATAAAATAAATACTCTCAAATCTAGGAAGAGAATAGTAAGTAAATAATACAGAAAATCCTTATGAGATGCCAAAAATCAATATCAGAGCTAGTCATTTACAGAAGGGTCAGAGATCATGAAAGGCTCTTGGTAGAATCTGCCCTGCTTCTGGTTTACAGACTATGATGATTCCTTCTCAAGTGTTTCTAATGAAATAATGAATAGTCTTATGATTAGAATATAATTTCTTTGAGATCAGAAATGTTTCCATTTTATGTTATATACTGCAAGAGCTGAAGAGAGGAGCCCTAAATCTAAATATTTCTCCTATATAAAATAATAGTGCTTACAATCCCTACTATGTCTTTCACGTATATGTTTCCCACTTCTCAGTCAACAGCAGAAAAGTGCTAGCACCTCCTGTTACATTGCTTTTAGTTTCTGTGCCCACTGTGGTTCTTTCTGAAGAAACAGAAAAGAGAAGAAGACTGCAAGAACTCTCATATGATTACCTAAATATTGGTCATCATTAGTATCATATGGCCAGATGGAAAGTTAGCACATACAATGTATTTTTTCCTCAAGGATATTCCTTTGTTTGGGCTACAGGGTTTTCCTGCTACAAGGAATTTTTTTTATGTGAGTGACCGTCATTGAAATAAAATTGTCTGAGATTAAGACTTTTCTGATCTTGGCAGCTACTTTATAAAAAATACTTTAAAATATATTTTGAGCTAAACCAATTGCTATTTACTGTAGTAGTTTGTTTCTTCTCCAAAGATACACATATGGGACTGGAGATTTTCTTTTCTGAAATGCTTCTTGCCCTATGCAGGAAGCCAATTTGAAAACAGATCATGAATTAATCTAGTGCTCATGCAAGTGAAAAATACTGGCTTCAGAACTAAACAATGGAACTACATTAACTGCAATTTTGTCTGTATGCACAAGTGTCTTTGAATCTTGACCTGCAATGTTCTTATTTTTTTCACCATAGGCATTTTTTAAAGCCACCTCTAGAGCTAACGCTATCACTGTGTTAGGTGGTCACCTTGGTTGAACCAAGAGTATTAAAGATTATACTAACTGGCAGCATTTACAGTTGGCTGTGAGCTACATGCAGAATTATTTACCATATGCGTATTTCTTGTGTTCTTCCTTTGTAAGAGTTTAGCTCACATAAAGTGTTACTAAAAGTAGAATTACTGAATTTCCTGGATTTTAGCTGAAAATCTACTAGATACCAAGTATTATGAAAAGATGGGCTGACAGAACTCTTTCTTTATGCATTCATTTTTCATTTTGAAGTTCAGGAGAGAAGTGTTTTTTTATTTCGGTAAAGATTTATTACCACTTTCACAACACTGTAACACAGCTTCTAGTGCAGAACAAAAGATAAATAAATACAGGCTTAAGGAGTCTTATATAACTTTGATCTTGCACTTGATCTTGCATTGTCCTGTTCTTAGAATTATCACATTTTTAAAAAGACAGTCTCAGGGGTCAACAGTGGAATTACCTGCCTTTTTTAATGTACTTTTTTCCAGAGCCAAGGAGAACTTACGTTCGAATGACAATCATAAAGCTGTAGCCAATAGTCCCAACTCCAACAAGGAAATACGATAGAGGCATCCTGAACTTGAGCCATCCGATTGTCCTCTGGTTATTGTAATAACCATAAAAAAGTACAGAATACTGTGCAAAGCCCTGAAAAGTCAGCAAAAATTATAATGTTACATTTCTTAATTATGCACGTAATCAGTAATTGTATCAATAGCAGTATAGCAAAACATTCATTTCAATGAATTAAAATCTGTTGTAAGCATCACTATGATAAATCTCACAGGATAGAAAACATGTCCCTTTATTTAAAAAGACAGAATATTTCATAGCAACTTCAAAATCTTTTATCTTTAAAGCTCTTCATGAACACTCCATCTACAATTTAATGAGTCTAAACTTCTTCATCAACATATTTCTTGTAAAGACAGAAACATATTGTTTTACAAAATACGTTTTTCAGATTACTTGCAGATAAAATGCCAGATTTTTAGCTTAATTTTTGCATTTCTAAAATTTATTTGCATAGCCTCTTCGATATGAAAATCTCATACGCCTTCTTTGTCTAACAATGTTGTCTGCTGTTCATTGGGTGATCATTCAGTATATGATAATCAATAGGTAGGTGCGTTTTATTCAGTAGGTACGGCTTTTACACACTTAGACTAGACTCTAATATATGGTAAACATAAATATTATTCTAAATGTCTTGATCAACATATCTCATTTTCAACATATCTCTGACCAGCTTTGAGATATGTGCCTATGCATAACAGATATGCACAGGCACATATATGTTTGTCTCTGATAAGAGAAGTATTCTAATTGAGCGTATTTCTTGCTAATTACTACTAAAACATCTATACCACTCAGAACACATTCAAATTCAGGAATACACATATTGCATCTTTTTAGTCATTAAAGCATCCTATAATTCCATCTTATCCCAGGTTTCAATACAGCCTAATGCAGCTCTGGAGAGCCTTTTGGATCCCCCAAAATTACTAAAATGTCCTTTTAGTCACAGTGTTTTGCAAGTCAGAGATAATTCCTGCACTGTGTATCATTCAGTATGTTGATTCCACTGCATTTCACCATAAGACTTAAAATAACTTTGGCTTTGTACAAGTAGGCATGCATGGAAGATCTCTTTCACTCCTTTCTGAGTCTAACATGAAAGACTATCGATCGAATGTGTTATGGTAACAAGCCTTGAGAGTCTGCTTTTACTGTTTGGGTTATCATCTGAAAAATACATGTTAAAACTGAATTCCAAGTAAAATTTATCAGAATCCAAATATATGCTTCTCTTTGCCATGTCAGTAATGTGAATACAATTTGAAGTACAAAAAATAGGCATGCAGAGCTCATATTTTCTTTACTTGTCTCAGAGAGTGCTGGGGTGTTATGATCCATTTATGAAGAGATGCCTCTGCCTGAAACAAGGTGACCGTAAGAGACCATACATCAAAGTCAATAGCACAGATTTCATTTAACAGTAAATGTGAGATAAAGAGAGAGAGAGAAAGAAACGGGGCGAGGGGGAAAGGGGAGGGGAAAGGGTTTGGGTAAGACACACAGCGAGAGAGAGAGAAAGAGAGAGGGAGAGATTAAGTAGAAAGATATTACCAGTAGAAAGATACCACCACCACCGCATGGATTCCTGTGACATCCTGCCGGTCCTCTTTCACCCTGGCCTTCTCAGTGGTGCAGTCCCAAGACATTCCTCAGAGGTACCACTTTTATGCTGTCCAAATTCAGGGTGTCCAAGAGGTTCCCGTAACTTGGGATGGCATATGTATAAGCACTTGCTTCCTTTCTCACACTTTGCCACAGTAGGAATTTTTGTCCAGATGATAACCAAACCTTCAGCTCCATTAGGCCTGGAATTAACTTCTTCCTGCTGCAGCATCTGTGCTTATCTCAGGTTCCATTATGGTGGCTTATCTTATGGGGACAATGTTTTGAGAACACCAACCACATTCTTGAAGTCCTTACACGGGGTTTGGGGTCTTGTTTGGGATGAAATAATTATTGGTGATGTATGTTCATTTATTTGTAACTTACCTCATGAAAGGTACTATCTCCTGTGCTGTTTAAACAAAGATGTCATTGTCTTCAGGGAATATTTGACATCTGACATGCCTCTAGAAATACTTCTTCCCCTCAATATTTCAGGGGATCCATCTTTTTCATCACCTTATTCTGTGTTTATTATGTTTGCATTTGCTCCTTGTGTTAACTGCTACTTTATTATTTATTATACTTTCTTCTTCAGATCTGTTGGGTTCTGTTTCTGACAATTATTATGAGCTTCTCCTGTCTGTCCACCGTATCTTCATTCATCTTTTCTCAAATACATTTCTTTTACAGACTTTGTTCCAATTTTCTGTATTAATTTTCTAGTCTATTCTGTTTACAAAATCTGCAAGTTACTATAATTCCTTTCTTGTCCAGTATCTCCCTGATGTTTTAATTTCTCATTTTACAATTTCATTATCATTATCTAACTTCTTAGCTACATGTCTAGATTTATTCTTACCGTCATTCAAATATACAACTTCTTATGTACCAGATGTGACTGTCATTTCACGAAGCAGTCACTGCAAAATATTTAATCTGCAGCTTTTTAGAAAGATCTTCCTATCCTTTTTTTATCCAATGAGTGTCCATCACTGGCACTGTATATAATCAAAGGGATAAAATGTGTGAAGCTCACAGCTGGCAACGGCACGGTTGAGAGCATTTTACCTCTGGAAGGGGCAAACAAGTGGCCCTCAAGGAGCAAACAAATAATGTGGATATCATTACTGAAGCTTGCTATAGACCTTCTGGCCAGGAAAATGATGCCAAAGAATTACTTCTTGAGGAACTAAGGGACCCTTCCAAGTCAGCTGGTTTTGTCCTTATGGGGGACTTCAGCTTGTGAGAAATCAACTGGGAGCATCACACAGCTGCTACAACCCAGGCCAGAAGGTTCTTGAAAAACCTGCATGACAACTTTATGTAACAGTTCCTAAGGGAACCAACTCAGGCAAATGGCCTCCTTGATGTGCTGCTTGTCAATAGAGTAGATCTCGTGAGCAAAGTGGAGATTGGTCTAAGCCACCAGAGTTTTGGCCACAAAGATACTAAAGTTATCAAGTTTAAAATCTCTGTTGACAAGAGCAAAAGTGCCAGCAAAACCTCAACTCTGGACATTAGGAAAACAGACTTCAGGCTGCAAAGGGAATTAGTGTGTTAGGTCTCCCAGGAAAGCATTTTTTCAGGTGGTGAAGTCCATCAATGCTGGTCACTTTTTAAACACCTCCTCCAAAAGGCACAGGAACAGCAATTCCCAAATGCTGGAGTCAAGCAGGCAGGACAGAAGGCTATTTTGGCTGAACGCGAATCTTCTCTTGGAAATAAGATAGAAAAGGAAGGTGTAGGTCCAGTGGAAGCAAGGTCGGGTGACATGGGAAGAATACAAAGATGTTGTTTGCCACTGTAGGGAGAAAATTCATATGGCCAAAGCTCAACAGGAGTGGAAACTGTGAGGGACAATAAAAAGAGTTTTTTCAAGTATATCAACGGCAAAAGGCAGTGTAGAAATAACAACAGCCTCTTACAGGATGAGAATGCTCACCTCACAAACAGGGACAGGGCCAAGGCAAAGGTGTTTAATGAATTCTTTGCCTCTATCTTCAACATGGACAATGGACCAAGGGGGTCTCAGTTCCCTGAGTTAGAGGACCATGACTGTTAGAAAGACCAACACTCAGTTGACCCTGAACTTGTATGGGATCTGCTGCTTCAGCTGGACCTCTACAAATCTATGGAGCCTGATGAGATTCATCCAAGAATCCTCAAAGAGATGGCTGAGGTCATTGCAAAAAGTCTCTTGGTGATTTTTGAGTGGTCTTGAGAATTCAGAGAGGTCCCAGCTGACTGGAAGCTGGCAAACATCATCTCAGTTTTCAAGAAGGGCAACAAGGAGCACACCAGAAAATACAGGCTTGTCAGCCTCTCTTCAGTGCTTGGTAAAATCATTAAAAAGATTATTCTTGGAAGTTTTGAAAACAACCTGAACAACAATGAAGTCATCAGTCACAACCAGCTCAGCTTCTTGAGAGGGAAATCCTTTTTTTACAACCTGATTTCCTTCTATGACAGAGTAGCCCACCTAATCAATCTAGAAAATCCAGTAGGTGTAATCTTTTTGGACTTTGACAAAGTTTTTTATACTGTTTCTCACAGAATCCTTCTGGACAAAATGTTCAGCACACAGCTGGATGTTACATGATGAGTGAGCAACTGGCTCACAGGTCATGCACAAAGAATTATAGTGAACGGGGTGGCATCAGGCTAGCATCTGGTTACCAGTGTGGTTCCACAGGCCAGTTTTCTTCAACTGCTTCACTAATGACTTGAACACTGGACTCGAAGGAATACTAAATAAGTTTGCCAACAATACTAAATTGGGAGTATCTGTTGACTCCCTCGAGGGCAGAGAAGCCCTGCAGAGAGATCTCAACAAATTAGAGAGATGTGCAGTCAGCAACCATATGAAGTTTGGCAAGGGAAAGTGACAGATTCTGCACCTGGGCAATGCTGGGTTTGTGTATAAACTGGGGAATGCGATGCTGGAGAGCAGTGCAGCAGAAAGGGCCAACTGTGTCCTGGGGTGCATCAGGCACAGCATCACCAGCTGGGCAGGGGAGGGGATTGCCCAGCTCAGGTCTGTCCTGGGGTAGCCTCACCTTGAGTATTGTGTGCACTTTTGAGTGCCACAATATAAGACAAAGATTAGGCTATTAGCATCCAAAGCAGGGCCATGAGGATGATGAAGGGCCTTGAGGGGAAGTTTTATGAGGAGCAGAGGAGGACACTTGGTTTGTTCAGCCTGGAGAAGAATAGATTGAGGAGAGACCTCATTGCAGTTACAACTTCCTTGTGAGGGGAGGAGGAGGGGCAGGAAAAGATCTCTTCTCTGTGGTGACAGTGACAAGACCCAGGGGAACAACATGAAGCTGAGTCAGGGGAAGTTTACATTTGATAGCAGGAAAAAATTTTTCACCCAGTGGGTGGTTGAACATCAGAACAGGCCCCCCAGCACCAAGCCTGTCTGTGTTCCAGAAGCATTTGTACAATGCTCTCTGGCACATGATGTGGTTCTTCGGATATCCTGTGCAGGGCCAGGAGTTGGATTCAACGATCCTGATGGGTGCCTTCCAACTCAGCATATTGCTTTTTGTGAGTCTGTGGCTTAATGTGGCAAAATAAAGGAGGAGGAATCTATTCATTTTACATAATTTTATAGCTTTATAGTCAAAAGACAGATAAACATTGTAATACTCTAATGTCTACATTACTTCAATTTCTACATTATTATTATATTACTTTCTTTAAATTCAGTTATCTACAGTTAAACAGCCTGAAAGATTTGTTGGTAAAACAGAAAGTTGTTTATCCAGTCTAATTTTTTCTGATCTTCTGTTGTCTGACCACTAGACGCTTCCTCCATTGGTAGGAGCTTTCCTTCAGCTGAAGTTTGAAAATAGTGCCAAGATAGCTGAATAATGGACCACAATCTGGCATCATCTGAATCTCCGCATTAAGGTACTGAACCACAAATCAAGGTATCTTGTTTGAGATCTGTGTGTCACAAGATCTTTCCACAGCTCAACCACATTAAAAAATTGCATTACTGTTGAGAAGCATAGACGCCATACCCATGCTATATTTTTTTTCAGGAGAGATCAGAGCTGGTCTTCTGTTGGAAAGTGGACGGTTATGAAATCTGCCTCCCCTCAAGGGATTGCCTGTGTGAGCTTTAAAGCCTGCACAGGTGTCCCACCCAGCACAGGTTGAACATGACTTCAAATGACTGACATGCAGAGGTCACTTTTAAATGAGATGTTCTGCATAAAACTGGAGGGCTGAGTTGTAAACTGGAGTAACCTGTGTCTGAGTGTCTTTTTTCTAAGAAATGAGCCTGCTCATATGATCATGAATGATCATATTCATTGTTCCTCTTGCTAAAACCACTGAAGTGCTAAAAGATATAGATAGGCATGACTCTTTAAAAATGCCTTGGTACTTCTTTCAGAAGGGAAGAGTGCAAAAGACTGAGGGAGAAATCACACTTGGTTCAACAGGTACTCCTTCCATGAACCTGAAGGAAAACTTTAACTAGCATGTTGCACTTTCACAGATGGAGTACTTTGGCATCTACACACCGTAGAGAAGAGTAAGTCTTCTAAGCAACATATTGCAATACTAAATTTATCATCAGCTGACTTTATGTGAAGTTGTACCATCTTTGTATAAAGGCATCAACTATAGAGATCTGCCACAGTTAGATAGAACTGTTGTTTTCAGGACGAAAACATAGCATGACGTATTTAGAAATATACCATTAGCTTGTCTGTAGATGAGGCATAGATCCACAGTTGGCAGGATCCATAGACTAGGCATCACATCACCAGTAAAGAATTAAGATATGCTTCTCAATTCAGCTAAAGTATCAGCATGTTTTATAAGACTGAGAAAAAACTAAAACTAGCATTCTTTGTGTTAGAAAAAGGATACAGAGGAGTTTGGTTTTAATTTATTTTCTTCTTTTTTTCTTTCCTAATTCATGCTGCATTTTAAAATTCAGAATCTTAATCATAGAAAAGCAATAGACCAAATTCACACTTGAGAAATGGAAAGCCAGTACCCCAGAATGGCAAACCAGCTTCAAGACATTTCCCCATGTATCTTTGGATTGCTACATATACTGAGACATGCTTGTGAATATCCAGCTTCATTATGTGTTTTGTCTGAAAGAAACATCCATACAGAGAGCTTGTGAAAAAAATATGTAAATTAATTCTGTTGAAAGTTATTGCCGGAAGTACTTAATATTAAATAACTGAATATTAAATAATGAAGTAATTGTGAATAAAAGTCATGTTGATATGCAATATTGCAAGATTATGCACTTACACTAAAATCCCAGAGTGTAGCAAAATTCATAGCTGTTGCTTCTTCAGCTCTTGGGACAGTTTTTCTAGGCAAAGAGCCATATGGTTTACCCATCAAAGCCTGAAACCAAAAAATGAGATGATTTACATTTTGAAGCAAAATAGCAACAAAGGAAAGGAAGGGACAGTGATCTGTCATTTCTTAGAAAGACTTGTTTTATGCTACTAAACTCCTTTATGACAATGACCTGCTTCTACAATTCCTTTCACTGCTCCTCACATTACTGATTGAAACTGTGCTTAGCATATACACACAGTGGTATGTTTTAAATTTAAAGTTCCACTAGTACCAACGGGTTGCCAAACTGTGCCTCTTACATTCAGAGACAACACAAAGTCCATACATATGTCTCTCATGAGTGTTGTTTATCTTACAAAGATCAAAATATTAATTTTTTTTGCCTTACAGGTTTTATTTGGATTTTTTAATTGAAATGTATGGGAAGATGGTAGGGAATCAGCTTTTGGATCCTGACAGTCCCACAGCTGCTGGCAAGATGCTTGTTCAGGCACATTATATGTCCTCACGGGGTCCTTTCTGCACTTATCCTGAAAACTGTTGGTCATTTTCTCTGTTTTGGCTTCTAAGGAATGACAGAATATGCGGAGTTGGAGGACACCCACAAGGAGCATCAAGTCCCACTCCTCATGCTGCACCCCTAAGAGTCACACCATGTGCCCAAAAGTATTGTCCAAATGTTCGCTGATCTCTGTCAGGCTTGATGCTGTGACCACTTCTCAGGGGAACCTGTTCCAGTGACCAGCCATCCTGCACATGAAGAACTTTTTCTTAATATCCAATCCCCCTGACACAATATCAGGCCACTCCCTTGGGCCCTGTCACTGATCACCTGAGAAAAGAGATCAGTGTCTGTGTCTCCTCTTCCGCTCATGAGGATGTTGCAGACTGTGACGAGGTCACTCCTCAATCTCTTCTTCTCCAGGCTTAATAGACCAAGTGACCTCAGCTGGTCCTCATACAGCTTTCCCTCAAGGCCCTTCACCATCCTTTGGATGTTCTCTAATAGCTTAATGTCTTATATTGTGGTGACCAAAACTGGACACAACACTCAAGGTGAGGCTGCTCCAGTGCAGAGCAGAGCAGGACAATCCCCTCCCTTGCCCAGCTGGTGATGCTGTGCCTGATGCCACCCAGGACACGGTTGGCCCTCCTGGCTGCCAGGGCACTGCTGACTCATTTTCAGCTTTCCATCAGCCAGGACCCCCAGGTCCCCTTCTGCAGTGCTGCTATCCAGCATCTCACTCCCCAGTTTATACACGCAAGCAGGGTTGCCCTTCCCAGGTGAAGAATTCCTTGTTAAACTTCATATGGTTGGTGGTTGCTCAGCCCTCTTATTTATCAAGGTCTCTCTGCAGGGCCTCTCTGCCTTTGAGGGAGTGAACAGCTCCTCCAAGTTTTGTATCATCTGCAATCTTACTTAGCATCCCTTCCAGTGCTGCATCCAAGTAGTTTATGAAGATGTTGAAGAGCACAGGGCTGAGGATGGAGCCCTACAGAACCCCTTTAGTGACAGATCCACAGTCTGGTGTCACACCATTCACTATAACCCTTTGTGCCTGACCCACGAGCCAGTTGCTCACCCATCCCATGATGTGTTTATCCAGCTGTGTGCTGGACATTTTGTCCAGAAGGATACTATGAGAGACACTATTGGAAGTTTTACTGATGTCCAAAGAGATTACACCAACTGGTTTCCCTTGATCATCTGGGTGGGTTACCTTGTCATAAGATGAAAACAGGTTAGACAAGCAGGACTTTCCTCTCATGAAGCTGTGCTGGCTGTGACCACTGACTGTGTTGTCCTTCAGTTATTTTTCAATACCTCCCAGAATAATCTTGTCTATAACTTTATCAGGAACAGAAGTGAGACTGACAGGCCTGTAGTTTCCAGGGTCCTCCTTCTTTACCTTTTTGAATACCAGGACAACGTTCAACAGCTTTCTGTCAACTGAGACCTCTCCAAATTCCCAAGACAACTCAAAATCATCGAGAGAGGTTTTTGCAATGACTTCAGCCATCTCTTTGAAGATTCTTGGATGAATATCATCAGACCCCACAGATTTCTAGGCATCTAGCTGGATGGATCATGCTGTTGAAATGCTGTGCTAGGAAGTTATTGGAAGTTCCTACCTGACCCTTTCCCATCTGCTTACTACAAAATAAGAAAGGTAAGAGGGATATGGAATATTGGAATCAGGGAGATGGCACAATAATTTTAATTCCATAGAAGCCCTGCTTTTAGAAGGGAATATGGTGACTCAGAGGAAGGCAAAAAGTATTACATTTCATAGAAGTAATTCCTATCTGAGTCTAATATCTGCTCTAAGTACCGCTCTTAATGGTGATGTTGCACAGTGCAAAACATGAGAGGCGTCTCTCGTGACTTTACAGCCTTGTTACGCCTTATCAGCATATGAGTATGGCATTTGAAAGGATCCTTTGAGCCCCAGGATGCATCAACATACTCCACTTTGCTTCTTCTTGGTCTCAGTTCCTCTACTTAGTTCTGCATAGAACCACCAAAACCAAACAAACAAACCCACTCCCCCCCAAAAAAAACCAGAAACCCACACGTATGTCATCGCAGACTTAGCAAAACATTCAGAAGACAGCCCTATACACATTTTACATTTTTCTGTCACATCTATTTCAAGACATTTCTCTGTAGAGACAACTGTCCACAAAGAAGGCATATCTTTACAGGCTTAGTACATTTTAATACTTTCAAATGGAGCATAAAGAGATTAAAAACTTGTTTAAAGGTCCAGTCCTATGAAATCTCACAGCAAAGACAGAAATTCACGTAGTAATTCACAAAGATAATTTAAAAGATTCCCACCTCAGGTACCATTACAAGACCAAAGGTCAGTCCAAAGAGAATCATGTTTATTCCATACATCCAACGCAAGAATATGAAATAAGATGCTACTGACGAACCAAAGTGACCTGTGAAAACATGAGATGTGACAAAAGGGCATATAAGCTAGTCCTTTGTTTTCATTTTATCTAAAGATGCACAAAATTTATTTAAAATAAATAAAATGAGGAGAGGTTTTTAATTACACATTTAATTAGTTATTATTTTAATTAATTCTAAAGTCTAATTAATTCTAAATTTGATGAATTCTAATTTTTTTTTTATTACGATAATTCTGTTTACTCTTTTGCATCTTGCATACTATTCTGCATTGGCCGAGAAAACAGAAACAAAACTATAAAAGTAGTAGTTAAATAGAATATTTAGGGTTATATAAAAGCTGTGATACTTGCTATTATTAAGTAACCTCTAGAAGTATGTTTCAATTCTTTTTATATTTGTTTTTGTCTGATGTGGATTCTTGACATGTTAAGCCAGAACCAGACCAGTTTTAGTAGGAAGCAGTGTAAAATTAGCCAATGGGGACAGCCTTTCCAAGGGAATAAAACACTTGTCAATGCTGTTACTGGAGTGCTTACCAGATTTTTTTCACAAGAGAAGAAAAAACTTGTCTGCGAGTGTTTGTACCCTTTCTTTCGCTTACTTTGCTGTTTATGTGTTCTATCTGTACCCAGGTGTGGAGGCAGTACCATTGCTAGGTGAAGGACTTGACGCCACACACTCTAGCCCCCTGACCCAGACCTGTGCTCAGATAAGATGCTGCAAGAGAAGCAGTGAGAACCAAGGGCCTGATTTGACCAATGCTTTGCAAGTCAGACCAAACAGAAATAAAAGCTCATATTCAACCCCAGCTTGCTGCAGCACAGTTCTGCTGAGTATAGAAGAGCTGTCAGAAAAATGCTAGATATCAGTTCCATTACACTGTATTGCAAGGGGAAAAATGACCTTTCAATAGGTTTTTTACACACAGTCTAGTTTGGGATCCTGGTGCACTCTGATAGCAGATGAGAAGTAAATCTCTGTTCAGAGGAGTATATATTGTTATTTCCACATTGTTTTGCAGATATGTAACAGATTCTTTCAGTCTGTAATATGAAGTTAATATATCCAGTGCTATTTGGGACATATATATGCATATTTTACAGTAACAGCTCTATCAGTAGAAAATTTAATACACTTAGACAGGTATAATCCCAGAGTATAAACAGAGACCGACTAAGAGGCATTTATTGAAGCTGTGCAAAGGGAGGAACAAGAATTCAGAATTTTGAATCTACTTTGTTCACAGTTCATAATTAAACCATAATCATGGAATTTTGCATGAAGTGGCTAATCTTAGCAGTGACCTACATACTTGGAAGTCTGGGGAGAGGTATAAAGCAAGAGACCTTGACTCAGTCTATCTGTGATATGCAGATTACCCACTTACAAACAAACTAAAGCCTTTGGAGATGCTATGGACTCAAAAAGATAGAGTGAGGAAATTATAAAGATTTCTGATTTCAAGTTACTTTTGTGGACCTCTCCAGGCCACATTATTTCTTTTGCTCATATTCTAATATCCCCGTTCTATTGGGAATGCTTTCTTTTCATGCATTGAGTTATAGTTCTTGTATGAGTTATCCTGATGAAATCTCTGCTATGCATCCATCTGGAACATCTGCATTGAGGCCATACATCAGAATTACATGCATCAGTATAGACATTGCAAGCCAATGCACAGACTGGTCACGGGCTTTATTCTTTTTCACCAATCAGGCAAGAACAAACACCTCTGCTAAGTAAAAAGTTTAACTATGGATGAGCGTAATTTAGCCATGATTGCCCTTAAACTGCATTTTCAATGAGCAAGTCCAAACAGGGTGCAACAAAGAACGTGGAAAATTTCACAAATGGACTGCACTGTGAACAAAGTTCGCAGTGAACTCCAAGTTTCACCAGTGTTTTGAATGCACTCTGAGGTGCAACATGTTCCATGTATGAACAAAACCGCAATACTTTTAGTAGACTTTAGCCATCGTTTCCTGCATCCACAGCCTCACCACATTAGCTACTGGCATGCAGCTTGGCGTGCGTAGTATAAATTTCATCAGTGGAATAAGAGTCACCCTGTCCCAAAACACGACCGTGTGATTCCCATAAAGTCCTGTTACACAGATACTACTGAATATCTGTTCTGTAAGGAAAAGAAGCATCTATTTTCTAAACATAAATACTTCATACATTTATCGACTTCTGTCTCTTTTAACCATCAAAATCCCAGCAGCAGGTTCACCTGTTGCCAACACAAGGATCCAGCATAGCAGAGCTTGATGCCTTTTGCTCTGAAGCTGGTCTCGCTGTCCTAGAAAGGACAGGACTCTCATCTGGAAGAAGGGAGCCTATTTGAAACAGTCCAGGGCTTCAAACTGTTACCTGATCTTTCTAGATAGCTGAAGGATGGGAACAGTCAGATTCAACTGAGAAAGGCTCTATACTTTGTAGCGGGGAACATTTGTTGTAATGGGAAACTAAGGAAAGGTTAAAGATGAGGAGTGTTATTGAGGCTTACATGTAGTTAGTACTTTCCTTTTTTCTTCTTTCGATTACTATATTTGTTTATTCTTTTATGTATTTTTATTAAATTACATTGTTGAATATAATTCTCATAGAAATGAAAATTTGAGAATTTTACTATCTAAACATTAACAAACCCCTTGCTGCTGGTCCCTAGGTCCACCAGAAGCCCTCGCTGTGTACAGTTTAAATGTGTGGTTCATGTAAGTTTGAAGTTTAGGACACAGTTTTTTTAAACAGGATTGTGTCTTCTCATACCAATATTAATAATAGTTAATAGTTTGGAGGGGATTACCTATTCTCTTCTGTAGCACATCTAAGGCACGGTAGTGTAGCCTTGATGTGGTCAAGGTGGTTCTTGGATATCTACAAATGGCCTTGAAAGAAAGTCAGAATTGTCCCTTCAAAGCAGGTAGGAGCACATAGATTTGCCTATAACATTAGGCGGTCTCATTCTTAGATTAGTCTGACCTAACTTAAAGGATCCTTCTCTTTATCAAAAGTGGCTTCTTGAAGTATGTTTACATTTTCCCACCAAAATGAAGCTATGGTAACCAAAAAAATCTTGATAAAATAAGGTGTTTATACTTTGAGACTTTACAAGCATATGAACACAACTCCAGATAGAGTGAGTTTGCTCAGTCTGAAGCACATTCTAACGTATAAGTAAAGGTCCAAGGAACTTTTTAGTTTAATAACACTACCAGGCATGTGTGTACTTGCCCCAGTCCAATACCTTCTTCATTTGATCTTTTTATTTCCTAAAGTTATATTATTTGTCTCAACTTTATGTGAATTAAGCAGTTCTATTGTTCTCCTAAAGTGTATTTATTTCAATGCTGGTTTTCCCATTTTGTTTCCTTCATCCATTGACAGTGCTAGGGCAGCACAGCTACCCATTCTGTTCAGTTTGCATGAGAGAAAACTATCTTTGCTGTCTAACGTTGTTTTATCACTACAGTATTTCTTTTTGAGTCGAAGATGTCTTCCCCAGAATCTGATTAATCTTCTCCTGCTATACAGGACCTCAATTCACTTTTCATTTGCAATCCATGTACAGCCCCAACTACTTTTGAGAACGGACCAACGTTAGAGTATATGCATCAGGTTTTCCAAAAAAAAGTCCCTATTACATGTGAACTCCTGAACTGCATCTCAAAGAAAACAGATCCTTGCCATTCTACTCATACATGGCTTGGTCTTTGTTTTACTGATCCTCTAGATGATACCAAGTAGGTAGCATGATAGTTCTACACTAATGTTAATTTCTACTACAAAGATTGTAAGTGCTCTGAAACTGTTTTCTTTTGGACAAGTTACACCTGGCTATTCAGAAGCAGTTTTTAAGGAGGACTGAAGAACAAACATTAGTGTTTGTCAGTGGTCAGAAAAATATGTTTACTTCACACATTTTCTACTGTGAACAGTTACTGCCCTGTTTGCTTGGGATTCTTTAAAAAAGATCCCACTTTGAGATCAAAAAAATGCAAATCATCGTCATGTAAAAGCACAGAGAAGATATATGTCAAGAAGTTAAGGAAACTAACGACTAAAAGTTTACTGAGCATAAGCTATTCCCTCACCCAAAGGTATTGAGCCAAATGAAAATGTTTCCTACACAGCATAGTCTGCATATGAGTGTCAGGCTTTTGTGCCATTCATGGCCCTGGTGCTTACACATTCTTTTAACTGGTATCACATGAGATTCAAACAGAACTTTCATAAATCCTTGCCTCTTCTTGAGGTGCTATTATAATGACTTTGTATACTCTGTTGATACTTACAATTCTGTGCTTAATGTCTGCCTTTGGAAAGGAAAAATCTTATAACATTGTGTTAACAGAGATCATGGATTATTATATAAATATTTTTATCTTTGGGCTAAGAGGATCTCTTCTAGCTGTAACCCCAGCTGTGGGAAGGAGCAAAAGATACCTGTGAACATTTACTTTTCTAACGTGTTTAACTGGTGAATGAAATATACTAGATGCATTTACCTGTGTGTACGCATGTGTTCTGATGGAAAACTATCACCAAAGAAACATTCGTTTAAAAATGCTAAACTGTTTAGTGACAAGGAAAGCAGTTGCACAGGTCCAACCCTACAGGTGAGAATTTAGCCAGCACATTTTGCATCCTCAAATTTCCAAGTGTGGTCCAAACAGCCTACTTTACCTGTCACAATCTGATGCCTTTCGTTGCTTCTTCCACTGTACTGCCTCCTCTAAAAATGATCTGTCGTGTAAACAGTGGTCCCTCCCATGTTCTTTATGCACCTCTATTTTGCCACTTAAGCCTGCAATCCATGGGAACAGAGATGACTAAGGACTCATCACATACAATGTTGTCTAACCATAGTATCTTTTAAAATATTGGTCCTGGTGTCCAAGCTTAGGGTTCAACCATTTTCTTCAACCATTCCTCAGTATTTTGGGTGGACTGAAAGATCCAGCCGTTACATGGGAGATGTTGCCTGTGCCAACAAAATACTCTAAAGTGTTCAATGTGTTGCATTTAAAAAGTCTAACTTAAAGTCAGAAGCAACCACAGACATTTTTCCTCCAAATTCTATATAAATGGTGTAAAGAACTTTCTATTCATTGTCTGATGTCATATGTTTAAGTCAGTCATGTTAGTGGCATTTTGCAAGGGACTGAGACGAGCCCTGCTAGACAAAACCATTCCTGCTGGAAGTCAAAGGGAAATCAGGTCCTTGATCAGTTTGAAGCCATCTGGAAACCTGCCTCCCCTTACAGAGTTGCTCTTTTATTCTTGTAGAACACAACGGCAGGCATGAAGACAGCGATTGTTAAGAATGTTTCATTTCCTGTAGTTAATGCCTATTAGCTAAAGCTGACTCTGTTGAAAAGGTGGCTGCTCCTCCAATGTGCTCTGCATTTTATTTTTAATAAATCTGGAGATGTTGATACTACCTTGATACAAAAAATGGTTTTATAAGTGATCTCATACTGACTCTGCTAACCTGAAATTTGGAAAATGCAGGGTAATCATTGACTCAGCACCAACAGGTTTCTTAAATGCCAAGAAACAAAGCATTACTCTTTCCATTTTACTAAACTTGATCCAATACTAGCAACATAGTACATGACCTACCTACGTATAAATTCAGGCGACAATTAAGTTTCTGGGAAGAGTTGAAGTAGAATTTTTTTTGATCTGTGACTCAATATATCTTAATCTCTTCTCTGCCCTATATACAGACTAATTTTCTTCCATTTTCGTTTCCATCATTTCTCTATTCATAATATCTAAACTTCCTCTTTTCTGGGACCTGTGAGTTTTTCAGCATCATCACTAGAATGACCTTGATCTTAGCACTACAAATGTACCAATACAAGGTTCTTGCTCAGAGCTTGGATTAACCTGAGTCAAATCAATTGTGATTTTAAATTCTTTTCCTCAGCAATATTTTGAAGCTGTTTCCACGAAAACAAACCTTATTCTAGGCTATAGAGAGTTGGACCAAACTGTAGTTTAACTCTATTCCTTAAATTACTGGCATTCAGGCAGATGATTCTTTCTGGAAGTAAAAGCAATTGCACCTTGCCCTACCAATACACTGAACAGAACAAAAAAATTTATTAAAAAAGAATAAATTTCACAATCTTACCCCTTAAGACCATGAAAAGAAGAGATCCCATTGTGATTTTGGGACCTTCCAGCCAAAATTTTACTTATTTCAGATTAAAAGATAAAAATATATAAAACCGGGTCTGGAAAGATTACCCTGTTCCATTTTTGTATTCTTATTTTACCAGGAAAGAAATGTGCCTGTTCGAACAAGCAAAACAGCTTGTGCCAGGGCTACTACTTTAAAGAATCTTGCAGAACCATTACTCTTACAAATCCTCAAGACATCTATTATGTATCCAGACCAGTACGAGACCACATTCACATTGCTGCCAAGTTTGATATTGGCTACATATATGCAGCAGCTTCTTTGTAAACTCCATCTCGAGTGAGCAGATAATCTGTTCAACAGTCTGTAGACCATATGTTTAAAAACATTATGTAAGTTCTCCTTTATGGTATTTTTGCAGTCCAAAGCTTCACAAAGCTTGACAATGCTTCACAATATATCATTTTCTCATTTTTCTGCTCTTCTGGTTAATGCCTTTTGATGCAACCCCCAGATTCTTCCAGATGTAACTTCTATAAAATCAGTTTCATTGCATTTCATTCATCTGCATTTTGTCAGTGGCAGAACCTCACTCAAGGATCCATGCAGTTAAGTCAAATCTCCTTCAAATAAAGGGCTGCAATTTAAATTCATCAGTGGAACTGCAACACAAAATGGACTTGTTCCAGACACCTACTCTCAAACATACCCATTGTACTGACTATGCTGCCTCATTTATATATGGGGGCATCCAAGACCACTATTGTTCTCTCGGTGTTGTATTATATGGCTGAAAATGAGAGAAATACAACTTGCATGAAGCTCAAGATAATGAAAAAAGTGGCAGAAATAATTGCAGTATAACCTGTATAGTATAATCTGTGTAATATAATACAGATAAAATAAAGTGAAGGTAGGACATGGCTTAATCCCAATTACAGTTTTCTAGGACTAATTTCAACACTGGCTCTTGACCTGCTACCTGTGTATTGAGGATTTTTATCTGTAAAGTGACTAGTACCCTCTGAAAAAAATTTTCCACTAATTATATAATATCAAGCTCAACAAATATTTATGAAAAAAATAAATATTCATTGATTTTAAACTATGCATTGAATACAGACATATATTCTAAAGTAATTTATCATTTTGGCAGACATCAGAAATACGATTCTAGATCCTATTCTTACTTACTTTCAATCTCCTTAATTTTCATTTCCCAGGGTATGCAGGCTGTCTTAAAATTTTCAAAATCTCTCTGAAACTTCATCCATTTCTGAAAAGAGTTACAGAAAAAAAAAAAAAAAACAACAAAACACACCATCATCTTAGTGCCCAGATGCTCAGATTTTCCTTGAGCTAATGTAACCCCTTAATCATCAACAGCATCCTGTGGCAGAGTCCACAGAGTAATTGCTTGTGAAGAGCCAGCTTTTCCTTTTCCTTTTCCTTTTCCTTTTCCTTTTCCTTTTCCTTTTCCTTTTCCTTTTCCTTTTCCTTTTCCTTTTCCTTTTCCTTTTCCTTTT